>JAPZPC010000001.1:600000-948657 GCA_037952705.1 Haplographium delicatum
TCGGATTTTTTGAGTGAAAATACTTGAGTTGAAAAGGGGGAATGGAGGAGAAAAATGCTTCTACCTTCCAAATTTATATAAGCAGATCTTGAAAGAGTCGTGTCACGTATAAAAGTATATTTTAAGTCTCGTGCCTACTTTGAGATACTATGGAGAGCTCAAGAACATAGTAGAACGCACCGAAAACAAAGTATTGATGCAGATGACAATTGCGTGTTATTGTGCTTTGAGATTTCGGAAGGCCTGCCGATTCGTCTAAACTCTTCAACAAGAAGTCTCAGCTTATGCGAGATGGAGACATTCCATTTCATTATGATTGCCAGGTTGTTCCCCGAATCTCTTTGTTCTTGTCTGCAAATAGCCTGACTTCGATATGAAAAGGCAAGCATACTGGTTTCCGCAGCCTTTCAAGAATGAGAAGAAAGTATATTGGGACTTAACAAAACAAAATTTTACGTCCAATATTGCCAATAATACTGTATTCTCAGTCTCTAGGATAATAAATGCTCATTTTCGAGTATCTTCTTGCTTAATCGTTAATATTCCTTGCCATTCCTCACTAGGTAGATCAAGGAATCCCACATGTGAACTGAGCTGTAAATCTCTCTACCTCACAAGTTAAGAGATTGAGTTTAACAAGGAACCTCGTATTTGACTGTATCAGATATCTTCTAGCTGGAGTCCAAACGACAAGCAGAATATCAGGAATGTGGTGCCGGAATAATTCAGGAGCCGACCCCGATATCGTCGGCTCCGATCCGTTCCGGCTGAGAACTTGATCCTGAGAAAGACATTTAAATAAAAATAAGTGAATTCGTTTCGGAACCGGCCTATCTGGTGGTATGGTCGACTTACCACCAGAGGTACGTAATGGTTCCTCCTAGAAATAGGAAGCTGCATTCAGTGGGTTGTTAAGTTAAAGCACTATGATCTTGATAGAGCCGAAAGGCCTGTCAGGGGAGTTCCCGCAGTATGGCTGTATGTATTCCCCCTCCTTCTAACCATTAATTTTTTTTTTCTGCTTTTATATCGAACCCCTTTTCTACTCTCTTGGCGAATTTAAGCGAGGACTGATCAAGCTTCAAGCCACATTTTCTCTACAAGATCGGGCCCTGTTTCTTTATTTCCATCTTTTCTTTTCTCAACATAAATCGTAGACAAAAATAATTTGCTGACCATAATCTAGTGATTGGCATAGTTCCCATAAAAATATGGTTTCTCTGATCATGCGAGGCAAATTTATTCTGTCTCGGAGGCTGTATTGAAAGTTACTTAACCGTCATCATATATATACAACGGTCATAAATCATCAACTCAAAATAGTAAAGGCCGTCAATCTTCCGGTTCCTGCTTGATCGCGACCTCTCGTTCCACACCCTCCTCATCAAGGGTGCTAACAATTCTTGATGTCTTGCTGTTGGCCCCTCTCTGAATGTCCACAATATCAACCAGTCTCCCTTTCGGCAGGACTGGTTGTGCGAGAACTACTGTCTCAATGCCCGTAGGGCTTGATTCTTCAGGTCCCATGGGTAAGGCGTCAATATCAATTTCCATATTCAGCAAACTCCTTAGAATAACCTCGCTGCCGGCTTTGCTCATAACCTCGTTCGCGTGCTTGCACTGTGTACTTGCGACACATTCCAGACAGCCCTCGTAGCAATGGCAGGCTTCGACTCGTCTTACAGCTTGCATCAAGAGCAAATCGACGAACTCAAAAGCCTTGGTACTAATTCCTGAGCCCCCTGATCCACCTTTTGTATCATAGAATGTCAGCCGTGCTGGTCGTTTTCTGGATGTTTCCTTTTGATTGAATTCTTTTAAGGGAACTTTGCATTCGGTACGAACGTCGCCAGGTATGCTGATCACAAAATTGGGCATGAGGCTGAGGATTGCATGCTCCGCTGCATGAATAGCACCTGCCACATTCAATCGCCTCTCCACCAAAATCTCTAGAGCCTGCTTAGGGACGTCCAACCACATGCCTTTGCTATGTCTGATTATGGGAGGGTTGTCAACTTGGACTGCGTCTAGAATGCGTCCCTTCTTGTCAACTTTGAAGAAACCGAAGACATTTTGTTGGATCTTGATTGCACCATAAAAGGCTCTTGATAGTGACTTTGGTATTCTTCTTATAGCTTCTGTTTCAATAGGATCAATGTCGGTAAAATCGCGCTGCATTGTAGTCCAGTCCACTTTGACTAGCTCTACTTTTGCAATTTTTCGCTCCGGAGTGAATTCCTTAACAAGATATGTGTTGCCTTGATGAAGGAATATACCACCATCGTATAGCGTGAAGAAGGCTCGTGAGGCCTCCAGCTCTTCCAAAACTATGTTTTTCCCATGGCTGACGTCTATAATTGCAAAATGATCTTCCTCAGTATCCCGAATAGCAACATACTTAGATGGGACAGGACGAAATCGATCATGACAGTGGAAGAAACCAAGGTTATCTTTGACCAATCGCTCCTCGGCGATCTCGCGAAGATTTTTACCAAAATATTTTGCATCCTCATCGGCCCGTATTGGCATCTCGTATGCAGCACATTGGACGTGACCTTCTAGCACAAGAGGATTTTGCAGATCAAGTTGAAGTTCGCTATTCGGTTTGGTGAAGATCTCGTCGGGGTTTTGCATGAAGTACTGATCGGTTGGAAAACAGTCTCCGAGAAGTACAGACAAAGAGTCTTTATTTCTTCGACCAGCTCGGCCGCTTTGTTGCCGTAAATTTGCGATGGAATAGGGAAACCCAACAGTAATGACTGCATCTAGTGACCCGATATCAACACCCAGTTCCAGTGCGCTGGTAGCAATAATCCCTAAGAGCTTGCCCTCAAACATGTCGCTCTCAATGCGCCGTCTGTCTTGAGGTGTATATCCTCCCCGGTATCCCATCACACGTGCCATACATTCCGGATGTTCCAGCGTGATCAGTTCCTGCTTCACTGCTCCTACCAAGACCTCGCAGCTTTTTCTAACTCTGCAAAACGCGATCACCCGTACTCCTCTTAATATCAGCTGACAGAAAAGTCTAGCTGCCTCAGCCATTGCGTTACCTCTGCCACTTGCAGGATCTCCAGGATCCTTGAAAGGGGTATTCCAGCACAAAAATTCCTTCCTCCCTGATGGTGAACCATCAAAATCTGTCATTTTAACATCGTCAATACCGAATATTGTTTTGAAATGCTCTCCGGGATTTGCTACTGTAGCTGAGCAGGAGATAAACTTTATGTGGCTATTGCCAACCGCCGCACAAACTCTTCTTAAACGTCTCATAATCAGTGCTACGTGCGATCCAAATAACCCGTTGTAGACGTGGACTTCGTCAACAACGACATATTTAAGATTCTTCAAAAAAGTCCTCCATCGCTCTTCCTGGGGAAGGATCGTTATGTGAAGCATGTCGGGGTTTGTAAAGATGATTCTACCCTCATCACGGATCCTATTTCTATCAGCCATCGGGGTATCTCCGTCAAAGGTTTCAACGACGCTCTCCTCGAGTCCGGCCATGAATCGCATCATCTCCTTGAGACTTCTTCTTTGATCTTGAGCTAGAGCTTTCGTAGGAAATATGTACATAGCTCTAGTGTTATGATCTCTCTCGAGCTCATGGAGAACGGGAATCTGATAGATGAGCGACTTTCCAGAGCTAGTCGATGTAGCAACAATGACATGGTGCCCGTCATGAAGATTGTTAATCGCTTCCGCCTGATGAGCATAGAATTGAGTGATCCCTTTCGTATTATACAGCGCATTTACAAGATCTTGACTGAGTTGAAAGTTTAAGTCTCCGTATACAGCTTCCTGGGGTTCAAACACTCGATGGCCATCTAGAACAATCTGTCCGGTATACCACTCGCTTTCCTTCAGATCTTTGATAATTTCAGATATGGACTGCCTTTCTTTCGGAATTGTCTTCGGTAGGGTACTGAAATCCGGCTTTGGAGTGTTACTTCGGGAGTAACTTGGCTCGGGAATATATGCTTCAGCTTCCATCTTCAGAGTGTCCACTGGATCGGTATTCTCAGAGTCGCATCGGTTTAAGAAGCCATTGATAGCACTCGCAAACTTGGCATTCCGCTTCTCAATCAGGCCCATCATCTGTTTCTGACTAAAAACAGGCATCTTCAAATCCTCATCCTTCAATTTTCTTGTGGCTTTGGTGACCTCTCCAGTCTTTTTATTTTGCACTTGCCTCTTCAAATCACCATCAATAAATTCGAAGAACAGGACCTCTGAACCATCTCCAGTGACGCCCTTATCATATCCCAAGCCTTCACTGCCAGTAATCCCACCAACTGATGCGTCAGGTGCAGGCCCAGCCGCATGCCAGGCCATTGCTCTACCACCCTTAAAAGTGCCATCTCTCTCCGAACCTCTCACATCAATCTGCAGCATCGCCTCGTCCACGTAAGAGAAATTCATCCCACTGGGACGCAGCGCGACAATCTGGGCAACCTCCTCGACTAGCAATTCTCTTTTAATATGTCCTTCCACAGTAGTCTTTATATTATCGAAGGTTGTTGCTAAGTGCTTGCGTGTACAGCAGAATGTGAATACGAGATTGAGCGCTCGATGCGTCTTCTCAAGGGTCTGAAAATATGGAGGCCAAGGGATGGTACTTGTAACGGAATTCGAAGGAGAGGCATTACGATTGGCTGTACGAGACTTCGAATTTGGCGCTCGCCGAGGTTTTTGTCCTCCATCGTAGGTTTTGGTTGGAACCTTGGAGGTAATACTGGTGGACGAGGCTTCAGATACAGCTTCATGCTCTGATACAACGGATTGGCTATTAGACTCTTCAACATCTTTCCGCTTACGCTTCCGAACTACCTTGCCCGATACAGCAGCATCTTGAAAATTTGGCATTTTAGGTTTGGTGGTGGTCGTAATTCCACCATGGATATTTCACATTGATACCCCAATGACGGTTGAGATGTCAAGTCGCGTCGCGTTCTCGGCTTTTCGTAAAGTGGTTTTGACAGGTTATCACGTGAGTAGATGGAGAGTTAGGGATTTGGAAATCTAGATGTCTTAATTGTACGCTGCTACGATACGATTTTCCGCGAGCATTTTATAAAATATGAGAAGCGTTCCACGTATGCAGGATATCGGAAGTCCACCCAACGAGAGCATCGGTCCCTGTCCTAAACCGCTTCGCTATGCTGGTATTCCAAACTCCGTAAAAAAATTCAAATAATACTTAGGCTTATCGATCCCCCGGGGAACGACAATACATGACTGTGTATCTCTAAAAACAAAAGGAATCATGATGTTCGGCCGTGACCATGAACATAGGATCACAACGTCATCTCTGTTTCTCATTTTCTCATAGCTCACGTTGGATAGACTCCATCTCGTTTTTGAAAAGCCTAGCATTAGTCTCCGACATCTGAAAAGTTTTAGCTCAAATCCATTGCTTAAGAATCAAAAAATCATACCTTGAGAAGCATATTGGTGGGTTTCAGCTCTTTTTCACCCTCAAATGCCGTGAATAGAATTTGAGCCGCTGACGCAGTTGGCTTAGGGGTGAATTCCATAGCAGCAATAATGATTGTATTCAGAACAACTCGGTGGGTGTTTTCTTGGCGCATAATAAGACGAGGGACCCGAGGTGAAGTTTCATCTGCATCTTCGAGTCCAGATGCATCAAAAGAGCCTGGTATGGGCATATCATTTTCATCAAAACTAGCACAGCACTTGGGCACATTAATCTTCAGAGTGCCCACACCTCGTTCTTTCCAACCAACTTCTTTTGATTCAAGCGCAAAGAGTTTTGCACGCAATTGTAACAATGTTGTCTCGCCAGCTTCTCCGTCGTCAATGTGAACTTAAAGACGTCAGTGTCTGTTCTGACAACATTGAAGTTATGGATAACTTTACCTTTAGAAACTTTGGACTTTTTCTTTTCATCTGAGAGGGCATTACCACTCTCTTCATCATCTGTACCTTCATCGCCCTCACTATCATCTTCATCACTCCCTTCCTCCTCATCACTCTCTGGAGCACCAAATGCCTTGGCTGGTTTTGCCCCAATAATGGTATCCGATCCTGGTGCCGCAAAACTCGAGAGTTTTGGCCCACTAGTAGCAGCAAAACCGTTGCCTATTTTCGAACCAAATACACTTCCACTTGAAAGACCTCCAAAACCCGAAGTTGTTCCACCACCAAAACTGAACCCTGTACTCGGTTTCTCACTCGACAGTGCCCCAAATCCAGTAACAGTAGTTGTAGACGTAGTACTTGACGGCTTTGCCGCAGCTAATGCGCCAAATCCAGAGGTTGTTGAACTGCTTCCACCAAAAATGCTCGGCTTTGTTGCCCCGATAGTGCCAAACGGAGATGTGCTAGCAGCTGCAAGAGAGGCAAAGCCTGAACTTGCGAATGCCGAGGATGAGGTTTTTGGTTTGGAATTATCACTATCACCTGCACTAGAAGTAGTCTTTGGTAAGGATGTATCGTTTTTGTCTTCGGCTGTGCTTTTGGTAGTGTCTGCAGTATCATCGATGCCGCCAGCCTAGGGGACGAAAATTTAGCGCCTGCGAGATTATAAAAACATAGAGAAAGCTTACCTTTTCTGAAGGATTGGTTGTTACCTGTGATGGGCCTTCCGACGTATCTCGGGGGCGCTTCTTTTCTGGCTCAGATCTTGTTGTTCGACCTCCATTCACAGTGCTCCCATCAGCTGAAGAATTTGGCTCTTCCGACTTCTCGTCGTCCAACTCTTTCGCGTCATCATCTCGCCCTCTCTTCTTTTTCGGCGATGATAGCCTCTCTCTCATCTCTTCATCTTGTCTGTCTGTTGAGTCTGCCTCGGGAGTACGAGCTCTGGCGATTTCCGTCATTGGCTTATCTTCTCCTTCAACCGCAACCTCGGGATCAAAACGCTCGACTCGAGGCCCCGATGTAGACTTATCTGAGATAGTTGTATGCTTCAAGTCTTCACTCGCAGCCATTGTCGCCGCGTCCTCCACTTGCGGGTGTGTGTGCTCTTGACCGTCTTCGTCTGCCATTGTCGGTGCTGGCAAGTCGTGCTCGGGCAAGTCGTGATTCACCACAGTAGATTGGTCTGGGGCTTCGGGAAAGACTGTATCTGCTGTAGCAGGTGAAGACATCTGGCCGTTACCTCTCGATCGTCATGAAAAGTGGCGGATGTTATGAACCTGATAGTCGAGCCCCTCAAGTTAGGACGGAAATCTGCGCGAGTTGTTAGTCTTGGTGGCCGTTGTTCGTCGAGACTCGGTCACGCTACGGGCTACCTAAGAGAGAGGTAGAACTTAATACAACGGCCGAGGTAGTCACTTCAAAAAGCCTCATTTTGGGACAGTTACATCTTCAATATCACTATAGATCCCTAGTCTTAATACTTTGTACACTTAGCTCTATCCTATATTCCTTCTTTGTTAAGTCTCGAGGCCCATGCAATCTCCACGGTGAAAAAGCCCACTCAGCCTGACAACAGCCTTTCAGCCTTGTGATCAGGTCACTAGCAAAACATCATCGCTCTCACCAAAGACGAGAAGAACTCCCAAATTTTGTTCACCGGCCTTATTCCCGCCTTTACCTGTCGGTAGCGGCGGCCTTATCCTCTCTATACCATGGGAATGCGTAGCCGCCGAGATATTTAAAATCCTTAACTGCGGCAGAGTATGCCGGTGTGTTGCGGAATGGAAGCCTACAGGTTTATTTTCAATCCGTTTGCCGTGCCATCAGCCGTTCAGCTCCATACTTGTTGTGATACTTAAGCCACATTTACTCTCTCCTCCTTCGATAGGGTCGTGTGGCTTGGTCTTCTTGTTTCATTTCCAGTAAGTAACCCTGACGCTGTAAAGAATCATTCGGTTTATTAGGATACCCCTATTTATCTGCAGCTCATAGCTATTCACATATTTCTATGGCTGCCACGTCACGCACTGATGTACAACCCAATGCAGGATCATCACCGCAACTTTTTACAAAACCATCGCAGAATTCCATGATCCTAAGAGAGTGGAATATATTATATAATTTAGTATTTATCACATTTCTGATAATCAAGCTCATGCAATAGATGATCTAAAAGTCTCTTCATGAGACTTAAAGTAGATTAGGGGAATATGTGTTCGATTCTTCCAAAGCCCACGAATCTGTTCGAAAAAAAACTTGGTCTGATGAAAACAAGGCTGATGGGACATAGATTCTAGAACTGCTTGATTCAGCCTTGGCAATGAGTGAGCATTCTCATCTAAACATCTTAGAATCGGATACTTTGTTGAAGTCATAGGCGTAGTTCCTACTAGGCTGATTCGTAGTCCTACCCAGTCGTAGCACCTTAACTAAATGCAATGATCTTCGCCTAAGCTAAAATTGCAGTGCAAGCACCAAATTCCCAAAATCCCCCATTCTAGTAAATCAACCCAACTTTCTATTAATTCTTACAATTTAAAGCATAGATCTGGTGGCCGCTTTGGGACTAAGATTTTATAATTATAATCTCGAGAAAAGTATTACACAATTAACAAGGTTAGAAACAGGATATTTGGTTTAGCGGAGAAACTTGCGAGGCCCCAAGCGGATTTATCAAAACAGAGCTATTTATTATTGAAACAATAGAAATAGCTTAAGCAATAGAATCAAGTCTTTTTAAATTGAAATTTCTATCGTTTTCGAACAAGTTATAATATTTTGGGGCAGACAAGTCATAATGTTGCAATTGAAAGATAAAAACGAGTATCCAAAACTATGTAAAGCCTTGTATGTATCTCAGTGAGAAATGACCCTTTTCTTTTTTTTCCCTCTGTTAGAAACAAAACTTTTTGTTATCAAGGGAAGAGAAGTTTAAAGAATCAGGAAGGAGAAACTCAAAAATGTGTAGGGAGTCAAATCTGGCTGCGAATCGTACAGGGGATCACACGATATCACGTGAAGGGGGACCTCACGGTCTTGGCATTACAATAGATTAAAATGTAGATGATTTTCTTGAAAAGTACGATTTATTCATAAGCTGCCACCGACAGCAGCTTGGATATCACATGCAAAGCCTGGTCAAAACCCCCACGAACAAAGTCCTTATGATATGCGCTGCATTTGTTTGGATTTAATCAACACAAACTTCCTCAATCTTTCAGCCCCCTTTTTGCCCCAAAAATCTATTAAACCACCGCCTTCTCGGGGTGTCCCACGGGCAAAACATCCTCGATGGTCTCACCGGTTCCAATTAAATCATCCTCGATGGCAACGTGATCCTTGATCTTGAAGAAGATCACGGGAGCGGCGCACAGAATGGAGAATGTCAACAGTCCCCAGTTGGTGGCCAATTCAGTCATGAATGGGATTTTGTCACCATCGAGGGAGGACATCACGGCGGCACCGGCAGATTGGATTCCTTTGTAGAAACCGACATAGTTGGCGGATCGACGGCCTGAGTTGGAGAGTGCACCCATGTACCTGGTTAAGGTTAGCTAATGGTCAGATTTCGAAAGGAGATGTAGAAACACATACCAGTAAACGGAAGCTTGCCAGAGAGAGTCGAAGAAACCGTAGAAGATGTACAGGAACATTGGGCCCACGTAACCGGGGGTAGTCCAGTCGGTGGGAACAAAGTCGGGAGACTTAACGGATTCACGAGTGTAGGTCTTCTGGAATGCGTATCCACCACCGTAGATCGCCATGGTTGCGACCAAGAGCAGGAGTAGGGAGAGCTTGGCTCGGAGAGATCGGCTGATGGATTCAATATCAAGAGCGTATCCTAGAACCAAGGCACCGACAATCTGAGCAAGGTAATACAAGAGCGAGTTGAGAGCCTTGGTTCTGGTGGAGAAATGCGCGCCGTTGACCGAGTTTTGCTGGTAGGTGTAGAACCAGTTGGACGACCAGAACATTGGGAAGAGAAGGATAACAAAGGGCTCGTATCGAATGGTTTCCCAAAGACCCACGAACTCAGATTGCCAGGTGGGACTCTTCTTCAAGATGACACGAGATCCATCCTCTCGGATAACATCATTGGCGTTGCAAAGGCATAGTGCGAGGCAGGCACCGAGAAACATGAGAACAATGAAACCGATATATGTGCCATCGGTTACTGTCTTGTTGGTCTTGACATGGATGTCTTGGCCCAGGGGAATCTAGAGTATTGTTAGATACGGAAATCCACTGATCGCCAGAAAAGAGGTGGTGGGAATCGGATCATGGAAAACCAAGACAACTTACCAAGCTACCAATAACGGCACCCATGTTGAAAATAGCCCAGAACCAAGCAAAATATCTACCCTTGGAGGCCTCATGAGGATATGAGATCATGATCGCGCCCTGGGCAGTCCACAAGAGACCGGCACAAACACCAAGAAGCGCACCGGCGAAGATATTGAAGCCTCCTACGCTTGCATGGACGGATACCAACAAACTGATTGCATAGATGCAGTATCCAATACCACCAAATGCGAGAGTGGTCTTCACACCAAGCTTGTTAATGAAAGTTCCACCGAAGAAACCAAAAACGGCGAATGTACTATTCAAGGCAGTGTTCTGGACCATGAAATTAGAGTTTTCCTTCAGGGAAGAAGCCATGTCTGGAGTTCACATACCATATGATCCGAAAGAGTGGCGTCGGTCTTTCCACCACCGCCCATACCATTCAAAGCGTTGAACATACCGGGGCAAAGGAAACACACGAAGGCGACCATCACCAACTGAGTCTTGGGCGAGCCATACCATGGGATCGTCAAGGGACCAATTTTACGCTCCTTGTACTTCCATCCCTCAGGTCTGGTGGCGTCACCGATGATTTCACCGTCATAGTGAACGTTGGGCGGGGTATCCAGAGCTGGCGTCTCCGTGACACCGGCTTCTTCGTGTTTGTCTGACATTTTGATTGCTCGATCAGATATCTATCACTTATGATTCGGGGGGGTGTGATGGTGAGAGACTGGTAGTTAGTGCCGTCTCGTCCTCCTTGCGAATTCGAATTCTGTCGACAGTGCACTCGCGTAAAAAACAATCCAGCTCCTGGAACCAAGGGGATATTGAACCAGATAATATATAAATAAATAATTTTGCACGTGAGGTCCCTCTCCCTTGCACCCTTCCACCCTTCCACCCTTCGACAGCCCAAGATAACGTTTCCGCTAAACGGGCCTATTTCCACCGTTTACGATCTTCTCCGCACATCGATAGTGGAGACTAAGTAATTAGGGGGGGGCGACCCTGGCGTCCGATCGCCCCTGTGACTGGGCGGCGGTCCACCGCCCGTCAACAGCGAGCTTACTCTGTACGGAGAGAGATGCACTGACGGAGCACTCCTGGCAGCGAGGGAGCATGGGCATGGGCATGGGCATGGAATGGGATGGCGTACAATACTCCGTACTATGTTGGTGTTGGTGTCTGTGTTTGTGTCTGTGTCTGTGTCTGTACGAAGTACTGTCGTGAACAAGCGGCCCCGTACGCCAATGGACGCCAGGCCTGCCCGGAACCCCAGTGGTTGGTTGCATGCCCCCGTCCCTAGCCCTCTAGATACCGACCTGTATCACCCAGACCTAGCTCACCCATGCCGATCCTACAGGACTACTTTATGTAACGTGTGATGCTGTCCGAGTGCTGGCCAGAAGCAATGAGATGGCGAGAGGCAAAGGGCTGGTTTGGTTTGGCTTGTGGCCTGTGATTAGGAGACGGTTTATCGCAAACGGTGGAGCTGCTCAGCCAAATCATGCATTCTGGCACCGCGCACTCAATCCGAGACTCCAGCCCAGCGCGCTCTTGACCTCTCGAGACATCGCGGTTGAGACTTTGTCGACGAGACCTTCTAGAAGGTCTCTGGCGGTGGCGGCTCTTCCCAAATAACCTTAAGCAACGCCTCGATCTACTTTCGTACAGAGAGGATGGCAGATTCAGCGGGTGAGCATCTCTTCGAAGCTCTGGCAGGACCAATAATGGGAAAGACTGTGGTCGTGGTGGCACCAGTCGCCGCGCCACACGGCACATTAGGAACCAGTAGCAGGGTTGGTTGATACTGTACAGTAGTTCGTCCTGTTCTGCAAGCCTTCTCAATCTTGCCGGAGACCCGTAATTGATTAGCCTCACGATACCGCACCCATCGCAAAAACCACCCAAAACGAATAAAAATTACCATATGGAGCCCCGATACGGAATGGAGGCATATCACACGTGATATCAGGACGCGGTTCGGCACGTCGGCCACATGATAACCCAAGCCGATGGTCCAATAGTCCAAGGTCCATGATCCAAGGTCATGGTTACAGCTCGTGGCGGGTTGCACGCTGGGGTTACATGCTCTGGTACAGTACGCTCGAGTTCAACCAGTCGAGCCTCGTGTTGGACGCGCCGGAAGTGGAGATGGGTGAGAGCAAGTGGTACCGCACACTCGGGTCTTATCTCTTCTGAAATGATTACCAGGTCCTGAATGGCTGCTTCAGGCGATAGCAGTCACTCCAGCGCTCCTGGCGGACCCACGAACCTACGTAGCACTGTGGCTGCTGCCCACACAACTATGGAGCAAGAGGAGCTGGAGGTTACTTCTCTTTCACGCTCTCCAGTTCTTAGGGCTTTTCTTTTGTTACAGTACTTTCCATTTGATTGATACTGGTCTGGTCCACAGTCCACTGGATCAGCTCGTGGTTTTCCTCCTTCCTAATTAGGGACACTGTCAGCCTATATTTGGAATGATAGGCTTTTTGCAGTTGGGAACATGAACAATCAAACACCTCTCACCTGCTATCAATCATATCATTCAAGTGGCACTGTAATCGTCCACGTACATTAGTACCGTAGCAGTGCGATAAGCATTGCCTGCCGGAGCGCTAAGAAGCCTTCGGGGATAATCCATCATTTGCCACGATATTTCTTATGTTGTATCCGCTCCCCCGTCTCAATCGCAACCATTACTCTTCCTAAGTAGGAATTCAGCGCCTGGGCGAGACAAGATATCACTTCTGTCGTTCTGAAATGCAACTCCAAAACATTCCATATCTCCAGCCCGGTGAAAGTCGAGCGACTTGATCTTTGTCATACATTTATCGTTCTATTTGTGGCACGACCCGCGGGATGTTTCCAATATCCTTGCCACCTTGCAACCTCGTCAGAACTCCTCGGTATCCATTTTGATTACTACCACACGTCAATTTCCTTGATACCATGCAACAATGGGGTTGCAACTTTAAACAAATATTCAATTCTCTTGCGAACGGATGAGATGCTGTTTCCTTCTCATCAACATCGATCTCCTCGGGGAAACGTATGTACTTTCCAAGAGTCATCACTCTAATCAAGAATTACCCACATAGCTGTGGGCCAATTATTTTAATCCCTTTACTTTTTATAATCTAACAGCAAATATATCTCTATACGACAGCTATCAATCGAATCTATACGATTCCCATGTCTACTATCAGGAATGTCTCTTATATCGGACCAATGCAGAATATGCACGATAGAGTAGAGCGGACAATGCGTTTATATTAAATACCAAACCGCGCAAGGATTATCTTCAAGGCTCCATATCCACACCCCACGCTCTAGAAAACCCGTTTGGTACTCAGCGAGCATACAGCAGGGATCCAAAGGCTACTCAGGGACCAAAAACAAACAAAAAAAAGAAAGAAGAGAAAACCCTTCACAAAAAAGGAAAAATATAAAGAAAAAGGGAAACTTTTGTGGAGTGGGTAAACTATGCTGCTGGTTTTGTCAATTCCTACGAAATCCTTTCTCTCGTGTCTCTTTTCCTTCTCTCAGCCTCCTATAGATACCTATCAGCTGAGGAGTGCGCTCGGTCGGTGTGCCCGCTCCCATCGGATATGCAGCGTACCTTTCTACTCCTTCGCTTTTTTCTTTTTGATTCTCACGGCATCAACTTTTCTGTGCTCCTTCTCCCCTATGTGGCTGGCACATGTGTGCTTGCTTACTGGGAAAATACCGAAAGCGAGAACGTAATATTGAGTACAAACACAGTCAGACGTAAGGGAGGCACGGCGCATTGGAATTATATTGGGGCTTCTAAATAAGACGGCAGAGATCTACTTCAGATTTTTCAGGGTTGGCGGGAACTACTGTCTGTTAGGAAAGGGTGCCTACTGTTTACTCATCTTCTTTTTCTTTTTCCTTTTTATCAAGGAAACCCACGGATATAGTCAGTTTTCTACCTTTTCCTTTGAAAATAAGTTCAGTATCTGTACCTTTGCGGTGGTGTGCATGGTGGCCGGGTTTGTTTCGCTGCTGTATATTGCACTGACACAACTGGTAACACTACTTTTAAGTTGTGTAACCCCTGGACGGAGCTTTTCTTCTTTTGTTTTATGCTGTCTCAGTCTGACTTATCAGAAACAAGCTGCAGATCAACCGCTTCTTCTTTCCTGGCTTCAAACCGGAACCTACCTAGCACTGGCACCTTACCTCTGGCATCTGACATTGGGCAACTGAAAAACACGTTTTCAAAAAAGGTATCAATAAGCAAACCACAACCGAGCCACGATTAAACAAGCTTCTATGCTAGAATTTACTACTATATTGCAAAAACGCGAACAAGCTCGGTCAAAAGAAATAAGAGAGCATTAAAGAGAAAAGAAGGGTATATGCTTTATTCCCACCAGCTGAACTCCCAAAATGCACTCATTTCTTCAGCATTATGCATTTGTTCCCCACTGTTTTTGTGTATGCAGTTCCACATCTTCCATCTCCCATCTTCGGACTTGAGAGAGCTCTTAGTTCAGGGAAGCCCCCTAATTAAAGAGAGGCGCCGGTCACATATGGGTGCATTTTTTCGGTACCGAGTGTTCGGCCCTCTAGCGATTTTTTGTCAGTTATTTTTACTCTCTATTCTACTTTGGCTTGCTCCGATCTTATCTTTCTCTCCCGCCTGTCGGCTGAGATTGATAATCTTTCTTTTGAAATAAAAAATGAGAGAATAGGAGTCGGGGTGAAAAGCTAACTGAAGAAAAGAGAGATAGACTTACTAGCAAACCAGATCACTAAGCTGGGGAGCTTCATGTTGCCGAACCGGCCTGTTGCTCTGCTGCGTCCAAGGGTAACACCCATCATAGCTATAAACAACGCTGTTAATGGCCAGAATTTTATATATAGGGATATTAGGGAAAATGAAGGAAAGAAAAGAGGAAAACGCTTACGTGAGCCGTCGATTTTATAAACTACGGGTTCTTTGCCGTTGATTACAAGCGAGAGGTTCTTGGAGACTGCGTCGACTTGTTTTACTATTTCCAGCGGATCAGTATGACTTTCCTGGTCGATATTGACGAATATAGAAAAGACGGGAGCTAGGACAGTGAGCTGAAAAAGACATACCGCAATAAATGATCTGACTGGGCTGGATGTCGACCACATCCCCTACAGCCCAGACATCCTTCAGACCCTTGACTCGCAAATACTCATCGACTTTGACATCGCCCTTCTCATTCTTGAACTCCTTCGGGACGAACTCCGTATTCGGGATCACCCCCACAGTTGGGAGATACAAATCCACAATCTTTTTCTCGCCGTTCGAGAGCGTGAGTTCCGTTTGCCCATTAGCGGTGGGCTTGGTAGCGGTGACCTTGGTTTTCTTCACGATCTTTACATTTAGTTTCTTAAGCTCGTTTTCGGCGAAAGATCCGACGTGCTCTGGAGTTCCTTCGAGAAGTTGGCCACCAGCCGTGATCTAAGAGACATTTTTAGCCAGGAGGAACATATGAAAATAAGTGAGGATTGTTTACGATTGTAATTTCTTTCGTCTTGCCGTATTCGAAGCCAAGTTCCCCAACAACTTCGACACCTGTGGCGCCTAATAAGAGTTAGTATTTGAGAATATTTAAAAACCTTGGTTCCTGCCCAAAAGAAGTTGCAGAAAGGTATGGGAAACGGCTTACCAGCACCGCCAACTACAATTGACTTTGCAGCCTTCACCATTTCCTGGGTCTTATGTAGAAGATCCCTAGTGGCCTCGTAACCGGCCAAAGACGACTTCCATGGCACATCGCCGATGACACGATTTCCGGTTGCAATAACCAAGATATCATACGACCTCTTCTTCTCACCGCTCGTAGTAGAAATTGTCACGGTTTTAGAAGCTGGGTCAAGTTCCGAGGCTGCACCGAGAACGAACTCGACTTGGTCCTTGTATTGTGCGATTCCATCTTGAATCTTGTCGAATATCTGCAAGACCAGTAGATATTAGTATTAGAAGACGGCTTGGGGGTTTTCTTGTATATATTACCTTATCGTCTGAGATCTGACCAGGAACAATAGCCCTGACAGATGCTAGATTGTGGTAATGGTGAGTTGTTGGAGACACCAACACTACCTTATACTCGTCTTTCTTGACATTCAAAGTGTGCTTGAGAAGCCTATCATGTCAAATCAGCTCCACGCTCTTCAACCGCCCTTGGAAGTGGGATGTTTACTTGTGAGCAACTCCAAGGCCAGCATGAGATGCTCCGAGGATGATGATTGTCTTTGCCATTATATCTGGTGGGATAATAGCTCGCGAGTGGGTTGGGACTGGAGGTGAAAGGTAGAGAGGTAGGAGTCCAAAAAAAAAAAAAGAAGAGAAACTTCAGGTACTTAAAACTAAAATCGGGGGAGGGTGAAACTTGGGTTTTATGGGACGGGATAAATTTTCTCTGGTTAGGTCGAGCAGAAGGAAACAAACCGAACAGATTAGATACACGAGCAGTTATTTGATATGGGATTATATAATGATAGCAAAGCACTCTGGGGAACGGAGTACAATTCAGACGCCCTTCTCCGGGACGCCCCTGGATCGGCACAGCAGGCTGAATGCGCTTTGCAATCTCAATTGTGTCGCCATCAGGCCCTGAGGAGGAGGTTGAATTATGAATTAGGTCTGGTTAAACGAGGCCGATCTAGAATTTCGACACTGGTGCCGCTGCGGCGCCTCGTAGCGAAGCGTCCTATTGGCTGAGGCGTCTCTGGGGCTGCGCGGCTCGGACATTATGCAGACTCCGTGCTGTTTAAAACAACCCAAATGATCCCAAAGAGGCCCCAACGCCGCCAAATATAGTGAAATTTGCGGCATTTGAGCGTTGCTTTTGGCTGCTTTTGCTTCCATTCGACATCCGACCTGCTGCTTTCTCCGGATTTGTTAGGGACCGAGGGCTGCCAAGTCCGTGCTGGACGATTAGTTGATGTTACTTCATACTTACTCACCAATCCAATTGTTGAGATAAAGAAATTTAAAAACCATTATTATCGCCTTCGGATTTCCCTAACTGATATCATCTCACGTGCAATATGATACAGTATATGTACAGTAATATCAATACTAGCCACGCGTCTAAGAGCCATTGAAGAAGCCGCTTTATAATTGTATTATCAAGCCCCCCCAACCTCGCTGATCACTTCATAGAACCGCTGAGGTTCGTGCCCAAAACGGCCCAGAAATAATCCGTCTACACCTTCTCGCATCGCGTCGAACGTCCCAGGTCCGGCCGATCCTCCATATAAAATGCGCACCGCCCTCGTCCCGCAAAGACGTCGGAGCTGCTTCGTGACATTGACGACGTACTCTGCCGCTGCGGGATGGGCCTGTCCAATGGCCCAGACGGGCTCATAGGCAAATATAATCTCGTCCTCCGTCACATTCAAGACGGATTCAATCTGCGGCCGGCACTCTTCCACCGCCTCTTCAACGCTGCCTTGTCTCTTCTCCCCAATACATACCAGAGGTGTCAAGCCGTTCCTCACAGCTGCTTGGGCTTTCTTGGCCACTTCAGCATCTGTCTCTCCGAAGAGCCTCCTTCTCTCAGCATGGCCGAGCTCGACCAGCGAGCAACCAATGCTCTTTAAAGTGGCAGGTGAGACTTCTCCCGTATATGCTCCATTGTCTTCCCAGAAACAATCTTGGGCCCCGAGTCGTATCGTGGGTGCCTCGAGACGTAGAAACGTGCTTGCGCTAGCCAGAGAGAGGAAATCAGGAATAATAAATATGTCAACGTTGTGTGACAAGGCATGAGGCCCGAGGGGAGCGCAGTCTCTTATATACTGTGCGGTCTTCTCCAGGCTGAAATACATCTTGAGAGAAACTCCCACCGTCCTTCGAGGTGGGGTAGCCATGATATATCTAGGATAGATAGATGGATCAGCTAATATGGACAGTCTTGGTGGATTGTGCCTACTCTGACCCTGCGATTGATATGCAGACACACTCTCTCACGACTACCAAAATATACAAGCCAGAAAAATCGATTTCATGATTGATAAAGTAATCAAGGTACAGGAGAAATCACATCCGATCCCCCTGGCCAGATCGGATCGTCATCTTACATAAACATAAAAAATCGGGCTCCCCACCATCCGGAGTTACTCCTTGCGGCATACCGCCCAAGCTCTTTTTTGCCGCGTTGGCGGGGTATTTGAACTGCCATAGCACGACGACAATCTACAGGGCAGGGAAAAATGCTCAGATGGCACAATACCCGTCGAGCCTCCCGTTTTCTTCCACTCTTCAAAACTTTATTTTATCCTCTGTAATTCATACTTCCTTCAACCCTTTTCTTCTCTTCACCCGAAAATCTTTGGATCTTCTCACAGAGTGATTCTTTCACCACCGCCTATCCCACTCCTTTTTTGATACCCCGCATCTCACCCCTCCCCCCCGGGAAAAAAATATTTATATAAATAAGCAAGCCATGGCAGTAGAACCCAAACCCCTGAGAATAGTAGTCGGTGGCGACGACGGTACATTCCCATCTCTCACCAGCTACCCCTTTCCTCCCCCCTCACCAACCCAAAGCCAAAACCAAACTGACGCATAGATCTTTCCCCAGCTGGATTCGAATACAAGACGGCGTTAAAAAAGGACCTGGAGGGCCACGCGCTGGTCGCCTCCGTGCACGACGTGGGACCGCACTCCAGCACCGACAAGACGGCGTACCCGCACTTCGCGGTCGACGCGGCGAAGATGATCCGCGACGGGGAGGCCGATCGTGCACTCTTGATCTGCGGCACCGGTCTGGGCGTCGCCATCTCTGCCAACAAGGTCACCGGCGTGCGCGCCGTCACCGCCCATGATCCCTTCAGCGTCGAGAGGGCTATTTTGAGTAACGATGCTCAGGTCTTGTGTATGGGCCAGAGGGTTATTGGGATTGAGCTCGCCCGGAGATTGGTCAAGGATTGGTTAGGTTATAGATTTGATCCGGTGAGTAGTTACGCGGGATGTTTGTTGTCGGTTTAGGGGGGGAGAAGAAGAGAGAGGGAGGAAGATATACTAAGAGACATATGGAGAATGAGATTGGCTAACTACCGTGGATTTTAGGAATGTGCTTCGGCGCCCAAAGTACAGGCGATTAATGATTATGACAAGGCAAATTAGGGGACGGCATTGAAAAGGGCTCTTTTGGGAGTTGCAGGGCGAAATCTGGAATTTCACGGTCCAGGTTCCATCATTATGTTTTGCAAGGCATCTAAAATATATTATATGATCTATCTTCTTGTCTCACTGCACTTTGCGCCTGTTATGTATGCCCATGTTGAGATGTTGTACATCAATCAATCCTTCTTTCCAAATAGAAAATCACGCCAAAACACCAATAATTTCAATCCGTTCCATACGCATCATCCTCTATCTCTCTGTCTCTCTGGATTCCGCAATATATACTCCGGTCTACTCCTAATCCCCCTTCTCAAATTTTGATTTTCTGATTTCTACAACTTCCCCTGTTGCTTCTTCGTGTACCTGGAGGTCTCCTCCATCTCCTGTCTCATAACCTTGTTGAATTCTTCCCATCCTTCAAGATACAGATGATGGCCTGCGCGTTTAATTAGCACAACCTTCGACGAACCATTCTCTTGTCTCTTCTCTTCTTCAGTGGCAGTTTTCAACGCCTTTGCCTTTGCCTCCTTCAACTTCTGGTCAGCTGCATCACCGCCGGCGATATCCATCCAGTCAATATCTCCGTACATAATCACAACGGGTATCCCAGTCTCTTTATTCAAGGCTGGAGTGGAATTCGGCGAAGATGCTGTGGCAGGCAGTGGTTGTCGCCCGACACCATGGATCCGGCGGATCAGCGGGCTTCTGGCAAACGCTCCTGGAGCTAGAATATATGCCAGAGCATACTCGCTGCTCCCTCTCTGGCGGAATATAGAGTAGGAATACATATGAAGAGCCTCTGCCTCTGCTTCCGGCAGATGAGAGAATCGTCTTGAGGTCCAGCCAGAAACAAAACGCGGACCCAGAGGTCCGGACCATCGAACAATGCTGAATGGGGAGACGTTCGCATCCCAGAGATAAGTGAGCCATTTTGAATATGGTCGACGGGGAGGGGCTTCAGTTGTCTGGGATTTGGCCTCGGCCTTTTGGCGCGCGTTTAAGAAATTGTTGTTATCTCCATTGGTCTTGAGGTGCCCGTTTCTGTTGACAATATCATCTTCTTGATCTTGAAGAAATTCTTCTGCCATGTTAGCCTCGTCTGCATTTGGCATGTCGGCCTGTACAGCATATGGATCTTCTGGAATTCCAACTGGCGAGGCCAAGATGAGTTTGTTGAGATGTCCAGGATATTTCAGTGCGTATGCCACGGCCATATATCCTCCAAGACTGTGGCCCAAAAGTGTAAACTTGTCGATCTTCTTCAAGATTCGCCACTCCTCCAGAGCGTCAATAAACCAGTTTTCCGCTTCGGTTATTTTGCCAGCTTTGTCTTTTGCATGTACCCTGAATGGTGGTCTGGAGCTTCTCCCCATTCCCAGCATGTCGAGAGAATATAACTTCCAGCCTTTGACTCGTGTCAACCCTTCAAAGTTTTTATAGAAAAATGCAAGACCCGCTCCATATCCATGTAACATCACCAGATTCTGCTCTATATCCTCTCCTACCCGCTCGACAGAGAACTCATTCAAAGCTCTACCCTTTCCACTCAATTGCACAAGATTCGAATGCCACAGCCTCGGGCCGTACGGATCATTTATGGAAGTGGTCCTCACCGGTGCGGCCTCTCTTGCGGGGTCCGTGTTGATGGAAGTAGTGGATTGGTGTGCAGAAACTGGGGCTGATCCGGTTTGAGTATGTGTCGGAGGCTTTTGAAGGTAGGGTATGAATGATAGGACATTGTTCTCCGCAAGAGCTGGGGTTACATTTGCCCACCATTGAGAGAATCCCGCCTTGTATCCCAGAGGAAAGAATCCTGGCTTTTTGACCTCAGTATTCGTCTTTGCACGCTGAGAAGCCAGCATTGGTTGTTGGCCTCTCTCTGTGGGAGGGTCCGGGCTCGTCGAAGCAGTAGACATGGTGGCGTAGTTGTGGGTTTCCGCTCTACTTCTCGAGGTTGAGATCTGTCTCAGCTGAGGAATCGCAGTTCGGCCCGCGATTGAGTCTGTCGGTAATGATCGCAGCAAGAGCGACGGCAAAGTAGATGGTTGATACAACTTGAAGGATGGGTGAGAAGCGTGCGGCTTCTCGGACAGATATGTGTTTAAGTATGAATTGCTCCGGCCCCGACTCTAGGTGGCTTGAGATTCGCGGCCTGCATAAACAGTCTAGAATCTTCAACAAGACAGGAGATGAGTAGCCGGGGGGTGGTGTGACGAAAGAGGGTGGAACTAGGTAGAAGAAGACCTGATGCAAGGGCCAGGTCCGCGGACTTAAAGAGGAGAAAGGGGGTCCGTCATTACTACAGTAGGTGTTCCAGGTGAAGACAAGTGAATAATAATCCGCGGACGAAGGAAGTACAGTGTACGGTAATACAGTTGACGTAGACGTTGACCTAGGCGAGAGCGAGTGTGAGGTCTGTGTGCCTATTTTTGTGGTGTCCTGTACTGTACTGGTACTGGTACTTACTACCCTATGCCCGTGCGTCCGCGCATGAAAGACTCTCCGTTGCGGAAACCCGGAGCACGAGGACGCTCTTAACTCCGCCATCGCTCTCACCAATCACCCAACGCTTTTTCTTGCTTTTCTCGGCGGCAGTAACCCGCCTTCGTATATTTGTCCGATCTCGAATCCCCATCGCCGATGCAAATGCCCGTACTGTACTGTACTGTATCCCCCCCCCATAGACTCCATGACATCTATAACTCCAAAATAGATTGCAAGACTTGGCCACCAATTCGCCGTTGCCGTCCGGTGCGGTTTGATTTGCTTTGCTGTGCTGTGCTGTGCTTTGTTTCTTGTTGGGCTCTCTGGCTTGGTGCGCTGAAACCTGTGAGCGATCGAACCGCGGCTTGCTCAGCCGTCAGCAGACAAACAAAGAACGTAAACTCCCTCCAACCTCTCCAGCCTTCGTACCGGCTCCATTCTCACAGAACACCACTGATCGAGTGCCTCGCAATTCCCCCGCCATCCCCTCTTCTTTGGCCGAGCCATATACGTGAGCTTTGGGAAGTCATTGGCGCATAATGTGGTAGCTCGCGACTGAAATCTTCGATCATCCCCGAACAGCCATGAATTTCTAGAGCGCCATTCTTGAACCTCGATTGCCATGTCGAATTTAGACCAGCTGGTGAAAGGCGCGCCTGTTCCCGGCAACCAGTTTTCCATCCCTTCAACAACCCCCATAATACCTTCCGAACCTTCAAACGCTTCCTCCCTATCAGATCCATTAGCCAACCTCCCGTCTTCGCCTCCTCAGATCTACCTGAATCTCTTGATATTGGAGGCATCTCTACGTGCACAATGGCTACAGCTTCGGACTAGAAGAAGGCAGCACACATTCTTCTTGACCCTGCTGGGGCTGTGGGTCATTTATTTTGGATATGCCTTGTTTTTTGCTCCAAGAGAAGATGGGAGTGGTGTGGGAGGCTCCGTATACTGGGTGGTCGAAGTCACCGAGAAAGTTTGCTTCATGGGAGGCATCGTGACGGGGATTTTGGTTTGGGGGACGGGGCAGTGGGAACGGGGGATTCGTTGGCCGCGAAGATGGGTATATACTACGAATCGGGGACTAAGAGGATTCAACTGCAAAATGGTTGTCATCAAACAATCCTGGTGGAAGGAAATGCTGTCGGCATTATCATTTTTATTTTCCTACGGGCTGATTTCTAGCAGTGGTGGGACATCATATCGATTTGTGGATCAGGCGCTTCTGGCGGAATCAGAAAATGCACAGCGGAAGGGAGGGCATAATCTATTGCCAAATATACATGAAGACGATGACGTGCCGGGCTACGAGGAAGATGTTGCACCTGGAGGAGACCATATCAAGCTGCTATTACTTCCGAAACCCTTCTCTCCACAATTCCGAGAGAACTGGGATGTGTACAGGACGGAGTATTGGGAAAAGGAGAATGAGCGAAGAGCAATACTCCGGAAGAAACTCAAGGAGCGGGACAGGAAAGTCGCCAAGCAGCAAGGCGGTTGGCTGTGGTGGACAGGCTATCGTGGCTGGAAAGGAAGCAAGACGCAAGATCTGGAGAAGACACATCACCATGTCCATAAACACGGAACCCACGAAAAGGATCCGAAAAGGACACGGAGTGGAAGTATTCGTTCTGGATCTCATTCTCGAAATTCTTCTAGGAGCACAACTCCTACTTTTGAGTTGGAAGATCGTCCGGTGGGGCATGTACGGCGAGGCAGTTCCGCTTCAACCTCAGATAAAAGAAGGAAAAAGGCAGTCTCAACATCTGGAAACAGACCTCAGAAACTCGCCCCTCCTGGACCTCGGTCTGCAACGCCTGAGGTTCATTCACCTCTTGTTCGAGAAAACAGCTTTACAAGCATTTCTTCGCTGGAGAGTGAACGCCCTGGAACATCCGGGTCAGTGGACGGTGATTCTATAAAATCTTCGCAAGAGGCCATGAAGCCTAGCAGTAGCCCAGGTAGAAAATCCAGCTCAGGGAGAACAGTAAAGCAGACTTAGATAGTGTTAGAAGAATAAAATCTGTAAAATCTCTAAGATTTTCCAAGAAATATCATGCTGATACTTGCATGGGTGGGGTCGACATGAGAATGCTGACTAAGTGGGGTTGCCTAGAACTGAATATCAGCCAACTCAACAACAGCGTCATTTGTATTCATACGAACCATGGAATCCAAATGACTTTCTATTCAATAGAAGAGCTCACCTCTAGCCACCAGCCTCGTTCCCGGAGCTCGGTGTGCGGATCATCTGCTTTCCATTCCAGAAGTATTGTCGGTCACCTTGTAAATCCTCTTTTTCAAGACCCAACTAGTTCACGCGTCCGGCTTCCACGCATCCGTCGATTTGATAAGGTCTCAGGTCTCTGTCAAAATGGGCCGGGGTATTCCGTCTGAAGAATTTACACAATCAAATGACCTACAAATCAAAACCCCGGATCATCTTCGTCCCCACCTGCAAATCAGCGACACAGCCACAAGGCCAGAAGCTATGATGATCACCGCATCCCAACGACTTGGAGCTACACCCTCCGCAGTATACTCTTGGCGAGTAAGTTTTTGGTCAACCACGGGAACCTGCATTAGCTGACATATGAAGCCTCCTTCCCCTCCTCATATCCATGTTCCCCAAGCCTCCGAAGATCAAGAGCTCTGGCTCCCATCCTACAACGCCACCAGCTCGGAAGACGAAGACAGGGAGATTCTTAAGCTTATCGTCCAATCTAATCATTCCACTCCTGGGGTGAGGGAATGGAAGTATGAATGGCGACGAAAGATGCAACCTGTGTTGCCATTTCTCTACCTCGGACCCTCATCTGCGGCACGAGACATCGCGGCTTTGAAATCGGAAGGGATCACCATGTTGCTAGTCATTAGGAATACAATGACGGCTATGGCCCATTTATTGAGTGGCGATAAAGTTGCTCGGGAGCTGGGCATAGAATCTGCGGCCGTTGATGTGGCAGGAAACCAAGAGCTCATTGCTGCCTTTCCCGGAGCTATCAAGATTGTCAACGATCACCTTATTTCCATGTACCGACGAAATCATACGAATAATGATAATGACAATAAAGAATCCTCTGACTCCTCCAACTCTTCCCCAGCTCCGAACACTTGGGGCAAGGTCCTTATCTTCTGCGAGTCGGGTAACGAGAGGTCGGCTGCTGTTGTTGCTGCCTATCTCATGAATATGTATGGTTTAGAGCTGATCAAGGCACTACAATATGTTCAGTCACAGCGTTTCTGCGTTGCTTTTGATGATGGCCTTAAGAATCTCCTGTACAGTTACCGGGAGCTTCTTGTTGCCCAGAAGTCAGTCTCGGCGTCTTTTGGTACGGCCTCGTCAGAAAAATCTTTGCCCGTCATTGGAAAGTCGAAGAGAAGGCGAGATGAGGTATCAGACGATGATACCGAGATGGATTTGGACTATAACGATGATGGAGAGAGGTTCGGGGGGCGCGGTACTTTTGTCCCTTTCATGGACAGGAATGTTAGCATGTGAACGGATGAGAAGCCATTGGAAATATCATTGATGAAATGCGGAAAAATGAATTGGGTTCGGGTATGGAAAACTGCATGATCAGGGAGGCCAAGGATTCCTTTCTTGCATATGCTCTGGAGAGCAGGCGTTATGAAATACCCTAAGGCGTTGGTGGACTAATTCAGATACAGGTTTCAGACTGTAGACTGTGTATAAAAGCAACAATATTCAAATTCCCGTTTTTGTATTTTGAAGTGCCCGTAAGGACTGCTTAGTCGTTCCCCCCGTTCCCCGTTCTGCCGGTTTTTGCTGCTCAAGGTAGCATTTTGAGCTTTATAGTTTCTGTTCAACTCTGTCTTGGTACTCTCTTAATTTCCCCAATCTTCTAACTCGTAGTGTTTAAATAAGTTTCTTGTAGGCCTTCGTGTTTCTTATTAAGTCTAGAGCGTTTTCATCGCGTTTGACCTTTTCCATGCATCAGCAAATAGTCAACAAGATTCACAGCAGCAGCACTACTACAGCCTCGCTGGCAGGCTGACCTGCAAATTCTAGAGCATCTGCAAATGTAAGTCACCAGGTTTCAATAGAGCTCTTGATGGCCCTCCAATACAGTAAGCATTTTACCTCAATATTACGCTGTGGGCCAGAGTTTGGTAAACTTAAGTGATGTCCCTCAGGTACCAAAGTCAAACTTCTCTCGCTCAAATAACCTCTTGAAATCTTTCCGAAAGAGTGAATTTTAGAAACATTCTTCCCTCACAATAGCTTTATAGTTCTTGCTCGATGGCCGATTTCCATTTCTTCTGAAAGAAAGTCCCCGTGAAAGTAAAATGGGTCGATTGAGAGACAAAATTAAAGTGCCCTCCCGTTACCAGACTGACGGAGAGGGTACTGTTCGCAATAGATCAGAGGTGATCTTGCGAGCAAACGTTTCGCCCTCCCAGAAGGATCTAGGAGTTGCTACAACTCCGAATCAGAAGCAGGGTCAAGACAAGTCAGTTTCTTTCAACATAACCCAAGCTGAAGAAGATTCCCCAGCTCCTACAGTACAGCGAGAGAGTAGTGATATGGGGAAGGTAGACAGGCATGGTGATATGGATCACTTGGATCAACACAGTGAAATGATCTTTTTTGAAGGTCGTTATTATTGGAAGGCAAACTGTTTGATCCCGCCTCCGAAATACACAAACTAACATTTGTTTTAGACTGATTGGTTCCAACTGTCCGATGCCGTTAAGTTGGTTCTTGTCAATGACCTGACCGAGCGTTTGGGCTTCCTTAAAGCATTGAGCTACCTTGCACTAGACCAGGATGAGAAGAACAATTACACCAAAATCCTAGACAGAGAACAGGCCCGCGTGGAGGACAAGAAAAAGATTACCGAAGACCGCGATGCACTCATCAATAAGCTCGTCATGAACAGGAAACTTGGTGATGCAGCAGACTTCTATGCCCAATTCAGTCAACTCGAAGAGCAAATCGAGCCTATTCACTTGATAGTCCGAGAAGATGACATTGCTATCGGAAAGCGATTCTTGCTGTCTAGATGCACCAACGACCTATTCTTACAGACACTCATCCGAGGTCTCGATGATTACAAAGGTGCGGATTTCACCAACCATGTCTACACTGTCGACCATCCCGGCGAAGAAGAGCGTGTAGATGTTCCTCCTCAAAAAGAAAACAACGATGATCCTATAGATGTAGATGATGATGATAAGAGGGCAGCTTGTTAGGATAAAATGAAAGCGGCATGCGATGATTTTTGTGTGGAAAAGCATATATGAAGCAGAAACTAAAACAGCGTCTGGAGTCTTTTCTTTCAAGGTACCGCTTGTCCTGAGGGCTCTTTTAGCCTCCCTTCCCTTAGCCACTGTAAACCGTCCTTGTAGAAACTCTTGCCCTTCCCACTCCATTGCCGCCATTCTTCAAAGCTATACCACATTCTCCATATCATCAGGATGATAATGGTAGCTGGCACGGTGATCACCCAGTAGATCCAGAACCGGTCGCTCAAAACTGATGAGCTTGTGGAGGCTCCCCAATCGAAAAGTGGCATGGCAAAAAAAGCCTGGAATTGTGTCAGCTAAGGTTATGAGACCACTGAAACGTCAGGTTGGAAGGTTGGAAAATCAAAGGGACGAACTGCTACAAATGTACCGGGAAGAAAGAACATGGTCAGAACTGCGATGGCCTTCATTGCTGAAGAATCACGCTTGCTATCCTGTGCTAGATCTCGGCTCTGTTCGGATATACGGAGGTTCAGTTTGTTTCCAATTGTAGAGTTTTGGACATCCAGCTAGGCTTCGATAAGTATGCGCCCCTTGACTATGGCTTATAACTTGGATAACCTACCGAGTCTCTGTAGAGTTGCATTGACCCTTGAACTTGCTTTACGTATATCAACTCGTTGATCAAGCGTGTTTTGATATATTCGAGTCGGTTGGAAACAATAGACCCAGCATCACCCACAAGCTTGTCGTGCGTATTAGCCCCAGCGTTTATGGCACCAATTTCCCCATCTTTGCACCAAGATATCAAGTTGTCCATTGCATTCTCTAAGTGCTCAAACCAGTTCAAAAAGTCTGTGATGATGTGCTGACTTTGGAGTGCTTGTTTGGCCTCCGTCTCGATGTCGATGTTCTCCTCGCCGAGTTTTGCGTCTCCTCTCTCTCCATAGCCGATTCGGAATTGCCCTGCTTTCTGAAGTGCCTCGAATGTGCGTTGTTTTATTAGCGCAGTCCTCTGCTCCGTTTGATTAAGTAATATCTCTGAGAAGAAAACGAGAGTGAGCATTGGGTGAATAGACAGCTGAGACAGTGCTCTTTCACTAAGTCGTTCTTGAATATATGAAATTTCCCAGGCCAAAGCATTGTGAACTAAGACTATAGAGATATTCTTCGAGGTATCGGCCGTCACAAACATCTTTACATTACTATATGCGGTCAACGCCGCCGTCCCAGCAAAGAGTGCTGCGGTCTTGTTAGGGGTTGCTATAACCATTCAAGCATACGACTTACAGGTAACCCGGCCAAAATTCAATCGAGCGACATCTATAAACTTTCTCTGATCCAGAAATGCTCGGTGAAAATTGCAAACCTCGAGCAACTTGAAGAAAGTCTCGGAGCTAAAAGGGAGAGGAGTATACTCCGGGGCCAGCGACCCAAGCATTGAATCGCGAGGCGGGCTAAATCTGTAAATTTCAGATGAGAAACAGTAATTTTTGAAGAATTTGGAGACAGATAGAAAGCATTGGCTATTACATAACTCGTAGCTCGTTATTGAAACCTGGAGTCAAGTCTCGTTGGACGAACTCAAGGACATTAGAATCGTCTAAAGGCCCTCGTGTGACGACGACATCCGAGTTTATCTTTTTCTTTCATCAGAAAATGGCGAAGTCTTTAGAGCTCTGTTGAAATACATACATCAAGGTATTTTAATAGCATGTAAGAACAAGGTCTTGGGTCGAATTCTGTCTTGCTTTGTCCATACGTTCGCTCACAATATCCTTGTACCCGTCGGAAGAAACTGTGTGGATCCATTGTGTCTAACCTGACTTATAATATGATGCAGTCACAAATGCGCGAACGAAGTTGTAGATACCGGGGAAGAAGAGGGAAGGAATATACAATAAAGATTTCAGAGGCGCGAGGCTGGTGGCTGCTGCAGTAGTGAAGTGTTACATTCATGCAGCATTAACGCCACATCGAGATCTTGCAGTTCAGAATGCACATCCTAGAGCGTACCATCAATTTTAGACACTTGAAAAAATCTACAAAACTCACATAGCGTATTGAGCAGGAATGGAATTGGGCGTTGTAGTAAAGGATATAAGAGTAACAGAAGGTGGTAAAGTCTCAGCTGAAAGTCATATGACCAGAACCGTATGGTCGTATACGCGCAAATCCGACGAGAATTGTATAATCTAATTGCATCTTGTCTTCTCTCTTAAACCTCCACACTATCCTTCTATTGCGGTATAATCCTTCTCAACACCGTTGTATTAAGCAAATCGGGCACAAGTTAGGATTAGCGAAAACTGGCGGCTACGGCCGTGACTGCGAAAATTCTCCAGGAGTTTCTTCTTGGAGAGGTAAGCGGGAGCTCAGATTCAGATTCCTTCTATAGAGTAAAAATAGGCCGCCGTGGCGAATTTCGTAGTAGTAGCTTATGGCCTAAGGAATAGAGTATTTGCTAGCTATGGTGATCGTCTCCCTGAAGTTTATGGAGAAAAATAGCTTAACCTGAATTAACTTTATCTCCTATAGCGCAGAATAAGAGGACTCCATTTGTTACAGCTTGCTGGAATCCTACCTTTCATTGCGCTTTTATAGGGTTCATTCCACTTCCCTCGAATTTTTAGGCCTGTCCAGCTAGTAGGTCACAATATCTGCTCGATTTTAAGTTGCCTATTCAGCCTTGGTTTGGATTATTATTCAGCTTATTTAGATTATAGGAAGCCCAAACTTTTCTAAGGGGATTAATTTCTACTCTATCGTGGTCAAATTTTATAATATAAGGTAAGAGAAAGAGTGTATCATCTGTATCGGAGAACAATTGAGAAGCGTACCCCTGAAGGACTGCGCCACAGCTTGAGTCTGAACCTAAGGCAGAGACGCCACACCTCCAACGTCAATCGTGCCTAGAGCTCAGATTCGTACACACTATTATCGTTTTCAAGCAATGACAACTCTCAATGTCCATTTAAGCGGGTGATAAAATTCTAATATTTATTGAACGTCTGTGTATTTCTAGATCTCAAAATCGAGTTAACGTCTGCTTCATCCACTATAAGCCAAGCTACCCCCCGATCCTAGAGCTTCCGGAGTGCAATCATCAGGATGTCAAATAAGCGCATAGAACAAAGCGAAATCGAGAAATACTGGGAGATCTTTGCATCACTTTCCAATGGCGGAACACATCTTACAGGTTCTCAGGCGGCTCCGGTGCTGAAGAACAGCCAACTTCGCGATGATCAACTGGAGCGGATATGGGATTTGGCGGATGTGGACAATGACGGGAATTTGGATTTCGAGGAATTTTGCGTGGCAATGCGGTTGATTTTTGATCTAGTTAATGGTGTACGTTAAGCCTATGATTTTGCAAAATTCTGCGCATACTAATCGATCGGACCCTATAGGAATACGCAGATGTACCACCGCAGGTACCGGATTGGCTCGTTCCGGAATCGAAAGCACATTTGGTCCAAGCAAATAGGGCCCTTACCGGCCGGCAGGTTCAATTTGAGAGAGTTGAAGATGAAGACGATTCTCCAGGACTGAAGGATGGATTTGACTGGTACATGAGTCCATCCGACAAGTCAAAATACGAAGAAATTTACTCTGCGAACCGGGATGGCCGAGGAGATATTACTTGTAAGATTTTGGATCTTGAATCTATCGGCTTATGCTAATATTAGTATCTTGTAGTCGAGTCCCTCGATACCCTTTACTCCTCCCTCGACGTACCTGATACAGATATTCGGTCAGCTTGGAATCTTATAAATCCATCGGCCTCCCCAGCAATTTCAAAAGATGCTACTCTAGCTTTCCTACATATTCTTAATAATCGCCACGAGGGTTACCGCATCCCAAGAACTGTCCCACCCTCTCTCCGGGCAAGCTTTGAACGAAATCAGATTGACTATCAAATTGATAATCAGCGGACGACAGCTCCAGCGCAACGGTGGGGAGCAACAGGTGGCGAAGAAACTAGCACTGGCCGAAAAGCTAAGTTTGGAGATACGTATCTTAGTCGAATGGGTATGGGAGGAAAGAGTAGCTACAGGCCCGCCGGAACGGATTTCTCAAGTACGAAGACAACCGAAGACTGGGAAGAGGTGCGGCTAAAAAAGCAATTATCTGAACTAGAGGCAAAGATAGAGAAGGTCGAGGCCGCGTCAGCAAGTCGTTCTGGTGGTCGACGTGACACAAAACCGGCTCTCGTAAAGCGAGAATTGGAGCAATTATTGGATTACAAACGAAGAGAACTGAGGGATTTGGAGTCTGGTGAGGGAAAGAGCAAGTTGGGAGCTAATCTGAAAGGTGTTGCTGATGAGATTTCTACCGTTAAGGAGCAAGTTGATGGGCTGGAAACACACCTGAGGTCTCGTCAGCAAGCCCTGTCAGAACTTCAACAAGAAATTGAGAATGAGAGGTCGAGTAGATAGATATTGGAAATGCATAAAGTTTGTTTATCAACCCAATAGTAGTCATTGAGAGTCTCTCCTGTAAGCATAGCAACCCTCCAACCAGCGCTTCGTTTATCAAAGAAAAAAACATACACATAAGCACACTTGTTCCTTTCATGACGGTGAAAGATCACAAGCATTAACGTATGGTTTAGAAGATCATGACCTGACTTAATTTCTCACTATTCTATCATACCGTCTGGCATGTCATAATCTAATCCGCTGTCGTTTCTAGAATGAGACGCTCCCATTTCATCATCCGTCAATGAGACACACTTCCTGCTTGACTGTCGGTTTTGAATGTTTGAATAGTTGACACTCAGAAGATGCCACGGAGTGCAAAAATATATGACACGAACGTGAAGGCAATATATTTTCTTGACAGCTTAATGCCTCCTGTTCCCCCACGCTGTCCGAAATTGCTCATTTTATCACACATAGGTAGAGGTATGTCGCCACAGAAATCATTCCAGGCCGAGGTAGGATAGTCGCGTGGCTGCAGGTTGTGAAGCTCTTTTAGAGATGATCCAGCGTGATATAGTTCAGGACATCCAGGTTGGTCATTTTCGGGCCCGCATTGCAAAAAGGTTGACAATTGGCTTGAATGGAGCTTTTCTTCTTCACTGTGAGGTTTATCTTCGGTGGAAAGCTTACAGGATGGTCGAGGGCATCCTGGCTGATTATCTTCAGGACCGCACTCGACGAAGGTTGGCCATTGGCGAGCATTGAGCTCATTCTCATTTGCGGCAGTCCCAACGTCGATTGAGCGCTCACGATAGGAATCTGGGCAGCCCGCCTGATCATCTTCGGGACCGCATCTAGATGAAAGAGTTAGCGTTTCTATCCTGGTAAGTGTTTGGATCAGAAGAGATGGTGAATTGCTCGTGATGGATTAAAGATACATAAAAGTCAAGTAAACTCCTTTAAGAATGAAAAAGCCAAGTTCCTAAGTCTAGCTATACATACTGAAAGAAAGTTGGCCATTTCCTCTTCTCTTCTGGCAGATAGCTGGGGTTACCGTTCCGTTGAGCCTCAGAGATGACGCCGGAAGTTTTCGAAAGATCGACGTTGTTAAGTAGTGCATTGTTGATGTCGTGAAATGCTTGGCCAGAGGATGTAAGAACATGGTTTTCAGAGCCAGGAAGCCTGGAATTGTCGTTAAGTTCAACCATAGCTTGAAGATCATGTTTGCCAGTGGCATGTTTGATCCTGGTGCTGGAAGCAGCTTTGCCAGACTTAGTAGTAGCCAAGAAGAGAAGCAAAGTGACCGCGAAGGATAGAAATTTTAGGTGCATTCTGACTAAACGCGTTGCAAACACTAAGTGACTATAATATTTTCTTATAGTTTAGGACTGAGTAGAAAAGATTCAGACAAAAAGGACACCTGAATTGGTACGAAGTTGTAGTGACTTGGCATTGCCAAGGAGGTGTTTCCATGAGAATAGAAGAGGGCTCACAAAGAGGTTACTTTAATTTATTTTGGCCGAAAGTTAATTAATTATATTCCGAAGTATATCCAGACCACGTGGTACTAGCGTCAAATGAAGAAAGGAGTTGAACTATCTTGTCTCAATAATATGGTTTAAATCAATCGTAATGGCAGAGAGAGCTTATCTTATGCTAATTTTCAAGATAATTCTTTCTCATACGGCTTAAATCTGGCCTGGATAGCCTTAGATACATACCTTTTACATTCAAAGGCAAATATCAAATTTATTTTCTTTATAGAACGAGCAAAATAAATTCGAGCGCCCGCTATGAAAAGCTGCCACTAACACTGCTAACTTGTCGAGTTGGCCTCACAGGGCTGCAAGACAGTTTCCCATCATCCATCCTCTTGTACATTCCAATTTGGAAAAAGATAATAAATATCTGGAATTAAATTTGGATATCCATGTAGGTGGTTACGTCAATTCTGGAAAAAGACGCATTTTGACCTTGGCAAGTGGCAACATTTCTAATAAATACTAAAAATCTCAGATAGTGAGATAGAATTTTGTCTTCCACTAAGTGTCACTGAGGAACATCCACAGTCATCGCCACCCAAAATCATATATATAATTTATATTCAAAATCAAAGTAAAACTTCTACATCACAACAATCTCTCAATGTTTGTTTACCGTGCTCAGGGGCTTCAAAGGGGCCGAGCCGAACCAGTAACTGTCCACCCCGCCAAGTAAGAAAACCACGGACTATTCGGTACCAAGCTTCTATCTATGACGTCTTCCTGCACATCCCACCTCAACTTAACATCGACCTCACGATAATGCCATCTCCTCCCCTCGCCCTATAATTTACCAAAACAAACCGAACAATGGCCTCTCTCCTACGCCAGATCGTAGCAGGCCCACGTTCCCGGCATCCCGAAGCTGGGCTCGACCTCTGCTATGTAACGGACCAAATCATCGCAACCTCGGGGCCGAGCGGGACGTATCCGCAGCGCGCATACCGCAACCCCTTGGACCAGCTGGTCAAATTCCTAGACTATAAGCACGGCTCGGAGTGGGCAATATGGGAGTTTAGGGCTGAGGGGACTGGGTATCCCGATAGTGAGGTTTATGGGAGAATAAAGCATTACCCGTGGCCAGACCATCACCCGCCACCGTTTAGGCTGGTGCCGATGATTGTGGCGGGGATGAGGAATTGGCTAATGGGAGAAGGTGATACGAGTGCAAACTCTAATAAGGATATTGGGAAGGATGGGAAGGGAAATGGGAGAGTGGTGGTTGTGCATTGTAAGGCTGGGAAGGGGAGAAGTGGAACGATGGCCTGCAGTTACTTGATTAGTGAGTGTGGGTGGGCTGCGGAAGAAGCGCTGGCCAGATTTACCGAAAGGAGGATGAGGCCAGGTTTTGGACAGGGAGTCAGTATTCCAAGCCAGTTGAGATGGGTTGGGTATGTGGATCGGTGGACGAAGAACGGGAAAGTCTATGTTGACAGACAGATTGAAATTATGGAGGTGCATGTTTGGGGCCTCAGAGATGGGGTAAAGGTGCAAGTTGAGGGATACGTGGATGAAGGGAAAAAAATTAAGTCGTTTCACGTTTTTAAGAAGAGGGAGAGGGTAGTTATTGAAGGGAATGCGCCTGGCGGTGGAGGATTTAGGGATATGGTCTCTGACATGGCCGGGTTTCAGAGCCAAGAAAAGACACTCTCGTCGAAAAGCAACGATCAACTTGAAAGTGGCAAGATACCCAGGCCCACAGGCTTGAGTTCAAGCTCGACAAGCACGGAAGAGACAGGTGCGGAAATCGGTGGCGGAGCCGTGATCTTCAAGCCCTCAACTAGAGTCATCATTCCTAACTGCGACATCAACATCGATTTCGAGCGGCGGAACAAAGCTTCTATGGGTTGGACTATGGTGACCGCCGTAGCCCACGTCTGGTTCAACGCTTATTTTGAAGGCAACGGACCCGAGCAGAACGGCGTACCGGAAGATAGTGGAATCTTCGAGATCGACTGGGACAAAATGGACGGAATCAAAGGCTCGAGCCGGAAAGGCACGAGAGCCCTCGATCGTCTAGCCGTGGTATGGAAGGCCTACGACCCGGAACCCGACAGTATGGAGGTGAAGAAAGCAGATATCATCCGAGAGCCAGGCGTCGACTCGCCGGTTCCGGAAATGTCAGCGGCGGACTGGAAAGGAGGCGCGACGTCTCCCGGCTCGGGCAAAGATCTGGGACTCAGAACAGAAAGCCCGGCCAGTGCGGATGTGAGCAAGGCGAGTAGCATCAAAAGTAGTCGCCGGGAAGGCGGAAACGGTCCTGACGCCGACGAGAAGGACACTGCGGACTTGGATGGTACCAAGTCCAGCGGTCCGGCGGGAGAGGAGAATCTCCACGTTGATGTCGGCGAATTGCCGCAGCCTGAGGGGACCAGCTCGGTACCGACGCTGAAAGATGTGAACAAAGGTCTGGATTCGGCATCTGCTACCACGGCCGAGCGAGGGATGGAAGTGTGACGGACCTCCTCCTCGATTACTTCTTTATTTTCTTTCCTTTTTCTCCCTTTCTCTATTCTTCCCTTCTCGAGAAAAGATTTATCATATTCGGAGTTCAGGCGGCATACATACACCATGGGATGGGAAGCGGATAGGAAAGAGCATTGGTTTTTACGATGAAAGATATAATAAGATGATACCAATAACGCATACGGCGGCGTTTGTTGTAGAGGGCCTCATGTCACTTACCTCTTGCATGCAGACTTCTCTTTACTTTTTAGTGTAGAAGAACAAATGAACTATAGCATGTGGAATTTTTAGTGGCTTATACACGTTATTATAAATGCCAAGGATTTCCATGTTTCAATTTGTGTAACCGGAAATGGTATTGCAGTGAAAACCGTGGTTCGAATTTTTGTCTAATTATAACTGACGCTCTTATCAAGATGCGCTTTTTTAAACGCTCAGAGAATTATAAATAATTCACGGATTGGCATTTCTCGAAAGCCATGACCCTCCTCTTGCTCGTATTCTCTTAAAAAATCCTCTAATCTTACTTTTTTCTTTGCCCCATCTCCTCTCAGGCTCCTCAGCATCGGTTTCTTTACCACAATCCTCGCTACTGCCGTACTCTTGGTTTATCAACTGATTTTCCAACCCGCAGGCTCCCTCTTTTCGTTCCTTATTTTCATTCATGACTGATATCACCTTCCTTTTTCTCTTAAAACACTTTGTGGTGACATCTATAAACTTTGAAAATGTATTTTTGTGATTGTGGCCCTCTGCAACACCCCCTCCCACCTCACTCTGGACTTTTTCTAGCTTCCTGTCGAGAATTTTGATAGTCTTCCGTCCCCTAGGTGAAGCTCCCCGATTCCCTAGCAGAGGAAGAAATCTCATATGACCTGCACTGCGACTATACTCTCCTGAAGTCTCTTGAGCTATTTGTGCTGGTAGGTCCTCTTTGGTTCCGGCCTCTTCCTGGGACTGCAGCTGGGATGAAGGTAAGAAGGTTGCACTTGTTGATGCGTTTTCTTGTCTCAATGGTGTGGTATACTGTGGTGATATAGACTCGATATCTGTTCCATTCGAACCTCTTGAAGGCGTTTGGAAATTGAAGTCTCGTTCAAATGGAGGCAGAAATCCCACTCTATATTTTGTCAGGCCTGGTTGTCCTTGAGGTGGTTGGTCTAGTGAATCGCTAGGGTGCTCTGTCACCGGGGAGCTGCAATTTAGGTTGATTGTATGATCCGACCCAACTTCGACATGATTAGCTTCCGTCATAGCTAAGTTCTCGGGACCATTTTCAGAGTTGGGAATTGGTAGAATCGGCAAACTTGATTCCACCTCTTGCTCTGGAATGTCTGGTAGGCCGCGGGGGATTGAATCTGATCTTGTTGCCAGTTCTTGCGGTGGTGGATCGTCCATGCCAAGCCATCTCTCAAGTATCTCAGACCGCTGCGGATTTACCAAGTTCCAGGACTGCCCTTCCATCGCTGCTAGCTCAGTATGTAGAACCAATCGGCCGGGCAACATTAGATCTGTTGTTGATGGTCGTGAAAAGATCCGCCAGGTAGTCTTTTCTTCTTTCTCTATATGAGACCAGCTAATGCTGCACTCCTCAGCCGTGGCTTGGCTGTATTTTGAGAACTTATGCAGCAAGACGAATGACAGCTCGCGTGGTCTTCTTAGTGCTGGAAAAATGAACTTTGTCTTGGAAATCAACAGGTCTTCGACTTAGTGTTACTCCTGCATTTCTTAAACTAGTAGGACGGGACCACTTGATTGGATTAGTATCTTCTGTCAAAGGCTACTTACTGAGACATCAGATGAATGGGGTCCCTGGAACATACAGAAAAGAGATTGGTAAAAGGGTGCTGTTTCGGGATAATCCAGTCAGTGTTCGTGGAGCGAGAGAGCAAATATATAATGTTATTAATGAGAGAGTGATTATATTGATATGGTAGAAATCATGCCATGATGAAAACGTATGTGAGTTTGTCAAGAGGGAGGAATTTACGTATGGCGGGAGATATATCATTGGGAAGGAGACAGAGATGGAAAGGGCAATGCATCCTAATACTAGAACCAACTCAATATACACGCACCGCCTAATTGACTCTGTGTGTGCTGAATTGGAGGTCGACGGCCGATTTTCAAATCGAGCAACAGGCTCATGGGGCTGACCTCGTTGTAATAAGTATAAATTTCAAGTGAGAGGAAACCGTGAGGTTGAAAGTAAGTCAAATTGAACCTAGGCACTTATGGTATAAAACGCCATCGCTATGCAGAGTACAAACATCTCATATGCATCGCATCACCATTCATAATTCTCGTAATCAAAAGCCAAAACCCATCCCCTCCACCACGGCGTCGACATACGGCGAAAACCGTTCCTTGGAAGCGGCGGTCTTTGTGGGGAGTTGGAAGGTTTGATTGATATTTCCAGCACCGCTTGCAAAAGCCAGCTTGCTTTCTTCGGAGATGTTACTGGTTCCCCTGGCATTCTCAACCTTGGGTGTCTCGGCCGGAGTCAATTGCTGCCCTGGACCCATGACGGCTTTACCGTCACTCATGGGCTTACTTTTGCCTTCGTCAAAACTCCCAAAACATGTCTTCGTCTCCCAGTCTACTTCAGCATACATCTCGAAAGAACATTGCCGGCCTGCCCGCTCCATGTCTTCCAATGCTTCAAGGATAATATCATGGTCCCACAAGGGTAGAAGTCTATACCCCAAATTCTCCAACATACACCGTTGGGTGAAATTTATTTGGTGACAGGTCCATAATCCCTTGCCCCATTCCTCTGCATACTCCTTGGTGAACTGTTGTGAATCATCTAGAAACTTGACAGCCAAGACTAGAGCTGAGAGCACAATGGCTTCCGGGTGCACGCAATCGATATGTTGCTCCTCCAATTTCTCATCAATGGTTCCAAAGGAGGGTGGGATACTTTGAACGGTGAGTGGACAACCCTTTCTCCATTGCAGAGCGAAACGCGAGTTCAACGAATCGAGGATACAGACCGCGAGAGCAATGGTCTCAAGTGGTAAATTTGCTCGCGTGAGCATCGCATGGACGAGCGGAACAGATGCATTCTTCAGGGATGTAGACGACGGGATTAGGTTCGTGAGGTGGATTGCCGGGCCTGTGAGAAATTTGTTATTAGCCTGAGTTCAAGCAGGAGGGCTATCTGGGGGAATCTGGGGTAATACATACCGAGAAGTTCTGGATCGAGAATTTCACCCGGTGAAAAATAAGAATCTGGAGACTGCTGGCGACTGCTGACGTTTGAATGTGAAGGAGGCGGTGTGGGCAGATTCGAAAGAGGAACGTAGGTCTTTGCAAAATAGGACTCGTCGAAGGACGATGATATTGAGGATGACCTTGACCGAGACGCACTGGGAGGTGTCATTGCCTCCCTTTTAGGTCTTGACCTTCGGAGGTTGGATTTGGTGATCATATTGGACCGGCGGTAATGGAAGGGACTTTTTTGTTTTATTTTTATTCAGAAATTGTCGAGGAAGAGGTATGGAATGTGTCGGCAGATACGAAGGGACCCTCGACTCTTTATCATTTTTTCTCAATTTACTCCCTAAAACCCAGATCGGTGCTGCAGCATGTAGAGGGATCTTGGTACGGTTATTCTCTCTGGGGTGTGTGGAACTGTAGGAGGGATCGGAGGGTAGGATATTTGATGCAGGAAACGAATGTGGGTGAATCACTGGACGGGAGCGGTGCTCAGAGACCGTAGCAGCACCAAATGGATATCGTCATGTCATTCTCTGTGTGTGCGTGTGCCATTCCAGCACCGACTGACGAGCATCCGGCTATATATCAATACCGTCGACCCTCATTGCTGTACTCTGCACGGCGTTGTCCCACCGCCTCTCGTCTCGGTGGTTGGCCCGCTAGCAACGAGGCTCGGAAGATGGCTTGGGGAGGGAGCGGTGGATCCTTCTAACCCACGCAGAGGAAGTTCCAAGAGGATGCCACACGCCGTCGTTGGAGGAGGGAGGAGGGAGGAGATCGGTGGAGGCTGCTTTGTTTTAGCGGGCCTAAGTGGCTTGGTAGTGACATGTAGTCAGACGGTTAGGCCTGACCAGAGCAAATAAAGACGGCCTGTCCCAGCCATCCCGGGCTCTGGGCGGCAGACATCTTCCCAGCTCTCGAGGCCGCCGTCTGGAGATCGCGTTCGGGGCTGTTGTCATGAGACACGGTGAGGCTTTCTTGTGCTTCGTGGGCTGCGACTACGGTACCATACAAAGAAGAGAAGTGTCACCGTGCGTGACACCGAGGAGTCAAGGACTTTCCATTCCCGAGGTCAACCCACGATCGACTCGGAATATGGGCGATAGAGGACCGTCGCCGTTCGTATCGAAGGCTAGGCCACGGTAGATCACTCATCGACGTCGTCCTGTCCTGTCTCTATCCAGGACGAAGCACCCGGATTGTACCCAGGGGCAAGCCCTGTACAGCACTGTACCAAGTACCGCCGCACGCAGCCTCTTGAGGTCTGTGGTCTGTGGACCGTGGTTCATGCAGCAGCATTGTGGGGGGTTTGACACACGAAAACCAGGACTAATATAATTATATAAGAGAGAGGCCGGTGGAGATCGGGGATATAAACATGGCGATCTCGGTTTTTAGCCAGGAACACGGGGAAGCAAATGCAGATGCAAATGAAATGCAGAGGGCACAAAGAAAGCAGGCAAGAAAGGCACAGAGCCCTGAGAGGCCGACCGGCGAACCGACCAGCCGACCAATGGCTAATGGCTATTGGCGGGGAATCCTGGCCCCTACAGAGTTTGTCCTGTGCTGTGCGGTGCTATTTACAGCATGTATCCGACTGGACGTGCAGTACCGTACTGTAACAGTGTAACTGTACTGTATTTATCCCAAGCACGTGCTACATACACATACATACATCATCTTGGGTTATATCGGTTTGTATTTATTTATGTATGATATCACACAACGTACAGTATCGCCGTCCCAGCACCACAAGAGGACCAGCAATCACTCATCACTCATCACTCATCACTCATCACTCATCACTCATCGTATCCTCATCTTCCCTCCTGGGCTCTGTTATCTCGGTCCCGAACAGCAAGTCAGCACCGCACAAAGTCAAAGCCATGGTCATTTCAGAGGCCCACCACCACCCCTCCTATTCCAAACAAAAAGGACTGTACCTGACAGCACGGTAGCATGTGAAAACATACTGACTGGCCCGGATCTTCACACGCTAGAAAACAGCCGCCACCACTTAATTATCGAGATCGTGATTGTGGAGAAGAGAAAGACAATGCGAGACACGACGTAACGCAGTACCTCTACGGACAGAGGTTGATCGCCGACAATACCAGGGTGGCAGATGCTTTATATAGAATCAATAGAGTTAAACTTCCCTTTCGTGCTGCACTCTTATCAGAAACCCCGTTCCCGTTTCTTTTCAGGTGCAAATAAGGGGTTGCCGGATGCCGGATGACGGATAACAGAGGTCGACCTCGTACTGATGGCGAGTTCTGTCTTGCTCGGTGCTCCATTAGGACGGGCAAAGGAAAAAAAAGGGGGGAAACCATTCTATTCTCGGATTTTCGGATTCTCGGACGGGTGAGAGACTCATGGAAATACGTCATCTAAATCTGTGGAAGTACGAAGAGTGCTGGACATTGATTCTCACATCTATTTTCTGTGATGATATAACCTGTACAATAATACGGCAACTTACATATTTTTCCATTCCCTGTTGCCCTTTTTCTCCCCGGCCCTGCCCCCTGCTTCGGAAGATTTTTATATTACAGGACAATTCTTCAGTACCGTACGAATAATATCCACCGCCAAGCGTCGCGTTCACCGCGGGTCGATCGGCCGCCGCCGCCACCCTTTGGTTTTCTGTTGCTTATTTCCCGGCCCACAGAAAGAGAGAAATTGAGGGAGGGCTAGAAACTAGGTGGAAGTCTCGGATTCGGATGCTGCCGATCCATACATGGACTGTACTCGTTTTCACCCTCGCTCGCCCATGGCCAAAACAAGTTTGCGATTTACGATTAATCATAAAGCATAATGTGCTAAAATAATTGTAAGATCTATCACTGTATAATTATGCTTTGGGAATATATAGTTGATAAAAGGATGGAAATAGAAGGGGGGGGTTTTTGTAGTAAAAACTTGTGGGAGGAATTCACTAAACCAAGTAAGTTATTTATCATAGAGTTAATAAGAATATAATAGCCTAATTGATATAAATAACTCTATAATTCTCTTGAATCTGTATAAGTTTTGGTGAAGTTATGTGATATCTCGGGGTAAGAATACCTATGACAAGCGCCTACCACCACCCGAAATCACAGTGGCACTGCAATTTTAGTGCCTGTGAAAGCTTTCAAGGCCTTTTTCTACCCACCTTGAGCACTGCAATTTTAGTCACTGTGAAAGCGACAAAAGCTGCTGACTACTTAGGAGACGAAAAAGTTCCAGACCCCAAACCAAAAAATTTATTGTACTGATTCCCTCCGAACGTAACTTAACGCAGCCGCTGATTTTTGATTCGTTTGATAACTTAAATTCATGGAATAGCTTGTCTTCTCTGTCATCCATATTCATGCTTGTAGGTTCAATACTTTGACAATCGTCAAACCTCTTCCGCAGGGGGGTTTAAAGACAACAATAAACTCTTCCATTTAAAAGTCAGTCGCTTTTACTTGGTTTGAGTGAGGATTTCTTTTAGAGACTACTCTCTATCTTAACGAAGTACTGTTCGACCTTGCACCTTTGCTTACACGGCGGATCGGCTGTAGCTACATCCACATCTCGAGCTCCGAGAGAGATTTTATAACATAAAAATCTCAGAGGCTGCACCTCCAGATCTTATTAAAAGGAGATGGGTGTCGGCTATCACCCTGGCTGTCTATGGTCCTCAGCTCCGGCCGGTTTTTCTCTATCTCAACCAGGTTAGAGCTATACTTGTCCAGTATTATCCTTGACTTTCTTAAGCTGAGTGAAGCAGTTCGCCATCCAGAAACTAGGACGGATAAATTCTGCAGAGACTTTCATGTAAGATGGAAGTGATCTCCTTCACCTTTCTTCCCTACAATTCCCAGCCGTACCTTTCTCCTGAACCGGTTTTCTTTCTCCTCCCTGTCCCTCTCCTCCCGCTTTTTCTTCTTCCTCTCGTAAACAGCTCGTACACATCTTCGCGTCTTTTCTCTTCCCTCCTCGAAGTTGGCCCGCGCGAGGGCAACTACATTATCCACATCCTCAGGAGTATATACAAAGTTCCATGTACTCATGTAATCGCTAGTGACCGGGTCGACGCCTTCCACCTTAGGATTGCTCATGAATGGGAAGTAGACGACTGCAATTCCGGCATCGGGCTCCATCAGTTGCCAGTCTTCTTCCACCGTTTTAGAATGGACATCTGAGCTAGAGGAAGACCGTTCCTCTGAGGTCCCGACCCAGATCGTACAATATCCAAGATCGCCCGAACCTTCACCATCTTTACTATCGAACGCCTTACCACCCACCTTCTCGACCTCTTTTAAACGCTCTACTTGGTTTTCCTTGGCACCTTCAAGCTTTGACTCGGCTTCGGCTGACGTGTGGGCCTCTGCATCGTCCAGTTGGCCGGCCGCTTTCTCTGCCGAATCACTCGACTTAGGCCAGCCCATGCCGACAGGCCAGCCTTTGATACCACGCTGACGGGCGTACCCATCTGCAACAGAGAGCCAATTATCCGTCTTGACGTCGGCAGATGCGTCGAATGCAATCAGAATATCAACATCTCTACCTGGGCGTAAGAGGGGGTAAATTGGAAGATTATTCGACATGCCAGCATCCATGAGCTGTAGGTGACTACTCTTGTAGATGCTCTCGGGAGTAGTTTCGGGTAGTCTATCTTCCATCTTGTATGCAAAGTTCGGAATTGATGCAGGATTAATGGGATGCACTTTGCTTAGATCGTCGTTACGGCCTTCAATCATATTGTCGACCCCTGCAAAGCCTGCCAGGCCCTTCACCACCGGTCTGATCTCTCTGTAGTAATGTGATAGAGTGGCACAGAATGCGCTGCCGAAGATCCCCAGGAGAAGGGGCAGTCGAAGTTCCGGAACTCTCAATCCAGCCTCATCATACGGAAGATCCTTTCCATTTTCGAACTTTCTGCCTATTGCCCAAGTAGGTATACCGGCACCAAATTCCTCGCAAAACATCTCATATGGTGAAATCTCGAACCATTGGAACCATGCCTCCTTCTTTGCTTTGGCCTTTTGCTCCTCTGAAGGAGAATTTGCTTCTTTATCCTCATCAGATAAAATTTCAGCCATAGGAATCTCATGACGGACAGCTGTGTATATTGGCATGGGATGTTCTCCATGCTTGAGATGTGCTCGTTGATTCGAGATCTTGAGATCTTTATCCTCGACGCCAATTTCGCCCTTTGGCACAAGCAAACGAGCAGCCAATAGCAATCCATAGATATCAACCAGTCCAAAATCCGATGACGGGTCTCCCTTCAGCTTTTCCACAAAACCAGACAAGAGAAACTTGTTTGTTGGTGCAGAATTGAGCGCTGCAAGTGCAACGGGTGGGTAGGCAAGATGCACACCAATTCTAGCCTTCAAGTGGTCGACTAATTTGTCAAGTCTTCCTCCAGTTAAAGATGTATGATACAATGCTTGTAACCAACAGCTACCACTTACACCAGCCGTATATGTGACACAATCGAAGAGGCCATCTTCAGACGTAGCTAATAGGGATCCAGTGCCAGCAACCAAAGCTCGTAGTCCGCCACCTGATCCCACCATGGCTATGCATGGGACATCATCTGGATGCACCTCCTTCTCTGAGATGCCGAGGTACTTAGCCAACGCCTTTGTAGTGACTCTCTTACGTTTTTGAAGAAATTCCTTTTCCTCGCGACAAAGGTCGGGGGATACCCTAACAGAAGCAGAGTATTCTATCTCCGGGTTGATGTATGAGTCATGAGCCTCTTGCCAAATATCGTCCGCCAATGAGCCAGGAGCCATAGATAATTCTCTTTGCAGCTTGTTGATGTAGTCCGGAAGGACCTTAGCCCACTCGGGCATGACAAAATCTACAATCTTGTCTGTTACTGAGCTCCATTGTAAATCTGCAACCGTAGAAAATATAGCAAACTTGGTCGTGAAGCTTCCCCAGGCCGAGCTATCTTCAGAACCCTCGATCAGAACTTGGTCATCCCCAGATGGCAGAGCCCGGAATTGCCTCGCATTCTCGTTAGCAACCTTCTCTTTCCTATCACTAACTACCTGTCGCTTCTCTCTTTCAGTTCGAATTTCGCTGCGTAATCGCGTGGGTGGTAGGGGCTGAATGTGGTCGTTCCGGTAGAGGATATAAGTGAAGCCGCCGGCAAGTATGGAGACAAACAAGACGCGGCGCGATAGAGGCATTTTGGGTCTGGACCGATTTCTTGACTTGGTGAAAATCCACTGAGCTTGACAGCTACCTGGATATTTCTTCCGCCATGCCTTCTTCCCTATGACGTTGAGCTGTTGGGAATAACCAGGAAAGCCCCACGAGGACGGTCGGAATGCACCTCGAGCCATTGACGAAGACATGGTGCATAACCGAAGCTCAATTGGGTTTTATACGACGAAACTCATAGGTTCAAAGGAGTGAACAGGAGGTTGGCAGAAGCAAGTCCTCCAAGCAATAACAGGAAATTATGGCAAATGATGGGCGAAAGCGGGATGAAGCTACCCCTGGTCGAATGTGGCGTGAAATGTGGCGTCATGATTGTGGCGGAGAGATAGCAGATCAAACTAGGAGATCTTCTTGGAGAGGCGGTCACCACCCGAGCTGGAATAGAATACATATGATTGAAATAAAAATTAAGTTCTCATAGGTGTGAGAATTTTTGGGCAAGGAGCTTTAGTGTAGGCCATCTGTGGGCGTGAAGTAGAATTGGGAGCATTCTAGTTACAAGAAGGAGTATGGCGCACCCCAAAATTTCCAGTTGGCATTTAGCCGTATGGAATGTCAAGAGCAAAGGCGGGACAACTGAATAGGAAGTATAATTTCTGAATTGAAAGCCACCACTTAAGTACAAACCCATTTCCACCAGTCACTGTACGTTGGCGTTGCTACGCAAACCATTGTTTCCTTAAGTTACAAATAGAAAGCTTCCACGTCCTTCGCGCCAGCGGGTAACTCTTTTGAGTGGTGCGAGAATACAAAAAAGTCAATCCATCTATGCAACAGAAAATCTAACTTCGAAGGAAAAAAGCCAAAGATTATTGGTTTAAACTATTAAAATAACCGTATTGATAACCATTAGGACTGTTCACTAGGGTATTTCTGGAAAAAGCAGGCCCGTTTTGGAGGTTTGAGCCAAAACGCTCGTAGACTTTTGCCGCCTCTGGAAGGAACTCTATGTGAACCGCCAAACAGATACAGTCACTGAAAATGCTGCACCAGCACCCAAATAGACAACACTTCTTGTCTTCAAGTCACCACACGTATCTTTTCCCCTCTGTTCTGAATTCCCACAAGTACTCCATCAAGCTCGGTCGGCAGACATGAGTGCTACTGTGCCCCACGAGAGCCCAAGTACAGTCGTTCTGCCGGTGATACCGCCTTTCTGAAAACCGTAGCAGGAATAGCGCCTGTTATCAAACATGTATCCGCTTGGACGCCGTGCTTGGTCTCTCCAGCATCTGGAATCAACAATGGCGATGGGTCTTGGCTCGCACCAGGCTGCTGATGAGGAGGCTCGGGCAGAGGTGGAGGTTTTGAATTCACGACTCGAGAAAACACGAATCTTAAACACAAAGCTCGCTGCGTCGCTGTCACGGTTGGAGGGGAGTGGGAAAAGTGTCCAGGATGCGATTGGACCCCTTTATGGAAACACACAAAAGCTTCAGGTTTTGGGATCAAGTATGTTTGTCAAAGCATCTTGTGGATTTGTTTTAATGTTTTGCAGACATCGATGCGATCATTTCGGCGATTGAGAGAATCCGACAACCATCAGACATCAAGAGCAATGAGGAGGATATTATTCGAAAAGGGTAAGTGTCTTGATAACGTGGCCTTGGAGTAGCTGACAGCTCTGTAGACCTGAGAAGGCTGGTCTAGCAGCATTCCTTAGTTCTGTCAAGCGTGTGAACAAGGCCTTCATAGAATTGAAGCAGACGAATTTGCGGTCGAATCAGCAAGCCGTCGCAGATCTGTCGAGATTACTAAAGTCGGGGAATACGCAGTTGGAAGGCCATTTCCAGAAATTACTTCAAGAAGATTCGAGACCTGTCGAACCGCTACACTTTATTACGAAAGAGAAGCCTTTTCCAATGCTTTCGCAAGACAAGACCACCCGATTAGGTTTGATCAATTCCTACATTGTATCCGCGGTAAGGCAGTCCGGCTCGCCCGGAGAATCGCCGATGTTACAACTCTATGCCGGTGTGAGGGGGCCGTATCTTACGGCAACTCTGCAGAATTTGGCTTCCGCGTCCATCAATACCGCTAAGAAAAAGAGTCCCGATGCCCTATATCGGCAGGGAACCAACGGGATGGGTACTTACGCCAAAGGAATGGAAGGCGCATTCCTCGCCGAATACGACAATATTTGCGCGCTATTTTCCCGCGATGAGTGGGGGAAAGTATTCAATCTGACTTGTCAGGGTGCCATTTCGGAATGTGCTCGAACCCTGCGGGAACTGAATTCACACATTAAGGCGAATTTAACCACCGACTGTTATCTTGCTTATGAGATCATTGAAATAATGTCCAGTCTTTCTTCGAGTATGGAGAGCAGAACAGGAGAGCTGAAGCCGTCGTTTGCTGCAGCTCTGAAACCCATTCGAGAGACAGGAAAATCATCTTTGGGAGAGCTCCTAGAAGACACACGTCGACGAATTATTGGGTTACCAGTCATTCCTGTTGATGGAGCTGCCGTGCCAATTACTACGGAGACTATGACCCGCCTCCAAACGATGGTGGATTTCCTTCGTCCAATCTCCAGCATCATGATCTCAATCGGCGATGGTGGCTGGAAACCCAATGCAACATCGAACAGTTCTTTGGATCAAATCCCCAGTTTGAACTCATTTGATGTCGGGGCAGATGGGAAACAAATCTTTGCCCATTACAGCATTGATACCATTGATACCCTTCTCACATCGCTGGAGATGAAAGCCAAACCTCTCTTAAAAGGAAAACCGACGTTGGGAGTTTTTATCGCCAATAATGCTACGATCGTCGATCGGATGATCCGTAACTCGGACCTTCAGCCCCTCCTCTCATCCAGAATGGGCGACGTTGACAAGTGGCGTAAGACAGGGGCTCAGCTGTACACTCTCGCTTGGCGTGAACCCTCTACCCATCTCCTTGACGTACAATACACAAATCGTGGCTCACAGCGGCCGCCTTCTGGGTCAGCTGTCGCCATTGATTCAGCAGCCATTCTTAAGGGCCTCAGTAGTAAAGATAAAGATGCCATTAAGGAGAAATTCAGACTATTCAATACGAGTTTCGACGAGCTCGTAGCAAAGCATAAGAGCATGAGTATGGAGAGGGAGGTGAGAGATATATTAGGGAGGCAGGTGCAGCAAATGATCGAGCCGCTTTATGGCAGATTCTGGGATCGATATCACGAGGTCGATAAAGGGAAGGGGAAGTATGTGAAGTATGATAAGGCCACTATCTCGGCCGTGTTTGTAAGCTTGTCGTGATATAATGCTGTGGGGAGAATTTCAAACGGCAGCTTTTTATCGCGTGGCAGGCAAAAATGATACCAGGAATTGGCTGGAGTTATGGCTGGATTTGCTTTCAATACTACCGGTAGTAAGATAATCATGTAGGAATACAATAATAGAGGACAAATATATTGTGTTACCCCGCCCCCTCTTCTTACTCATTAATTTCCTATCCTGTCCCATCCTATCCTTCTAAAAGAGGAGAAAAACCCCGCCTGAGCCCAAAACATTCCCGTTCATGCAATTAATCCTTACAGTTAACGCCAGGAAGGGAAAACAATCCGTCCTCGAAAAAGGAAGTAACTCCAGCGCAATCCAAATAGCAGACGGGCCCTTCAAGCAGACGGAGCTCACTTGAATGTAGGTTTGAAAGGATAGGTGGTTTTTTTTTTTGTTGAGGTATTTGGAGTTTGGTTTGGATTTGGATTTAGATTTGAGGTGGTGACGATACGGTGATGAGAATGATGGTAAGTGTGTGCTAGTGATGATGATGACATTATTTGAGGCTCTTGAATCAGAGGCAGTCGGTCACGTCACACCACCCACAGTAATCGTGATTACCGTATTCTTCTGCTTTGCAACAGTAGCCGCAGCAGTGGTCGACGAGGGGTTTGGGAGTTGTGATCGCCATATTGACTTGTGGTTTTGATGATGACGACGATGATGATAGTGATGTTTGATGTTTGGAACACATATTTTAAAAAATTGGTTTTCCTTTTTTGAGAGAAGTAATGTGCAGTGTGAGATAGTGTAGTTAAATGGTTGAGGAGGGCAGACAGTTTATGTAGATGAGGGCTGATGTGAAAAATGTTGGTCCTCAGTCACAAAAAGTCGACTTAGTGAACTGTGCTAGTGACTCAAGATGAGATTTCATGAAACCAAGGTATGGTCCACCTTCCCTTTCGGAGACCGACACGTAAATATATATCTAAATGAAAACTAGCCAAGGCTCAAGCCAGCACAGAAATCAGGCGGTTCGACCCCACTTTGTTTTATTTATTTTCAGAAACACACGTCAATTAATCTAGCATCGCGGGGTTCGGGAGGTAGTCTGACGATGTGTTCGGGACGCATGCAAAGGCACAGCCTGGGCCACGCCACGGGCCGACAACAGCGGTGTATTTCTGACACGGATGTCAGAAAGCGGAGTGCAAAAATGTGAGGCTGCACTGTCTCTCATCGACGGAATGAGCACGATAATCGAATAAGGGAAGGGAACAAAGACAGGCAGCCCCCACGCCGGAGAGATAGAGGTCGTAGTGGGAAGGGCTGGTGCTTGTTGGCTTACTATCGAAATCCAAACCGAGGAGTATGTCGGTGCTCGGTGAGGAGGATGGAGTGATAATGAGCTAAGACAGAAAATTGATACGTCAGAAATTGCATATTTGCTGCCTATGGGGAGAGGGAGATGGCCAGATTGATAGGGGTTCAATGTTGGAGACGGTAGATAACGGGGCGCGGGAAGGCGGGATTGCCCTTTGAGATGTTTTTTCAGGGCACATGGGGCCTTTGATATGATATCTTCATGCATATTGCTCTTGAATACCGCTGGGATTCTTATTCCTCGCTGACAGGAATTAGACGCGCGTGACTGGGCGATGGCCGCTTGAGATCTGACTCCAGGATTGTCAGCATCGTCCTCCGTCCTTCCCCTCTTTTACTTTTTGATTTGCGATATCGAAGAATTAGATTGCGTGTTTCCAGTGAATGTGTTCGGCTGGCGCTGCAGGGAACAATACCTAGTCTGGTGGGGGTCCAGTCGATCGGGTCGAGGATGAGGGGGAAGTGTGAACAGTCGGTACAGTACAGTACATCTCGTTATTGCCAGAGAATCACCAGTGCCGTGCCATTCGCGGCATTGCAATCACTGTTTGTCTCAAATGAATGGCGTCTTGATACGCTCATTCGTACTCCTTGTCAGAAACGGTGGTGATGGCTAGCTGAGGGCGAGCTGATGGAACCGGGAGCACCGTCAATTGTGAGATACTCTCTCCTCGGTCCCACACGGGGTGGAAAACAAATTGGGAATTGTGCCTGCGATTCCATGGCCCGTACAGTGCCATACCATGCTCTACCATGCGCTGCCAGGCCTATCGTGCCGGATGAGTACAGTAGTGACTGTGCGGTGCATGATCTCCAGGGGTCATCGTGAGGGGGAATGCGAGGAGGAGAAAGCCAGAGAGGGGAATTGAATGCAGAAGGAGAAATACGGTATTGCATTACATGTACAGAACATGGAATCTTCCTAGATAGAGGAGTGCTGTACCGTAGTCTATCCTCATCGGACCCTCTCACCGGACGTCAGCGCGGGAAGGGCCATAAGAGGCCGGAAGGGTCGGGTCGATATCCTTGTACTGGGGGTTCAGGCTGGGGATTGGGGGGTGGGGCTGGGGGCTGGGGGCTGGCGCCGAGGGGCTGCTGAGGGGCTGCGGAGGGCGACGGCATGGTACAGTTATGTTTTCATGATTGTCTTTTCTCTCTCCTCTGTTGTCTCTTGCATTTCGGACTCGATGGGGTACACGACTCCGTGTAACACGCCATTGAGCTCTTGGAGTTTCTCCAGTGAGCATGTTGCAAAATGCAACGTCCAGCAACGAATGGGAGGGATAGTACATACAGCACTATCCTGTACTTTCAGCTCAAGAGAAAACATCATAACGAAATCAATGACGCGACTGGTCACTCACCATGATCCACTCCTACTACTCCTACCACTCCTATCTTCTCCACCGGCTAGGAGACTGTAGTTTGAAGTTCGAAGTTTGAAGTTTGAACGGTTGTTCTGTTGTAACCGTTCGGCTGTATCCGACACCTTTGGTATACACGACATATTGTGGCAGTCCTTGAGTAATACTACTTACTGTATTACGACAGGACTTTGAGCAGTGCAATGCACATACAGACTGTGGTACGAACACGAAGCAGTCGAACGAGGTGTAACCTATCCTTCGGGAGGAAATCTGATATCTCGACACTCCTCTCCCACCTCCTGACCGAACTCTCCTCACCGAAATCCGACAGAGAAAGAGATGTGGCGGCGTCTAATGCCATTGGGCAGAAAAATGATTTTCATGGAATCGATATCGGAAGGAAGATCGACGATGGCGGCCATGGGTGATCATTCCTCGGAGATTCTTCCTTGACAAGTCTGTCATCCATCCCAAACGTCCCAAATCTCTAACGCCCCTCATCGGCTGGCCATCGTGGATCAGAGGGCGTGACTCTGCTAGGCCATTTAGGGACCGGCTGAACCATGATGTCGGGTTCTGGCATCTGCGCTATTTTGCTTTTTCTCGTGCGGCACTTACTACTCAAATCATGGTCGGATCCAAACGTCGGGCAACCCTCAACTGTTTGCACAGGGGCCTTTTTTCTTCGCCATCAAATCAGCCGGATCTAACAGCCTCGTCATGATGCCCAAGACATCTCTTCGGGCCCAGTTCACTACCTGATCGGGCGTTGGACTGGATGAATTCGTCACCGTTCTTCATCCTGTACCACCTGTATCCCGCTTGAATCCACACTCGCCTCCCCGAGATCGGCTGACCTGGGTCCTGTTGACTGGATATTTGAAAAAAAAAAACTCTTACTGGGTGAAGAATTGTAACTGTCGTGGTCACCAACAAGGATGAATCGGCACGGGGATCCTAGAAGGACTCTTCAGTTTTTTTTAAACACCGGCATGAGTGTGTCGCCACTTGAAGTGTCAGGCGCTGAACGGGAAGGAGTCTTCTCTGCCCGGTGCTTCAGAAGATCATGTGAAATTTTTGTTTTGTTTTGAATAGTAATAGTAATAATGTCTGTGAATCACCACCCTGGCGCTGCCACGTTGGATGAATCTGGTGAGGCTCCCTTTCTCTACCTTTCTGAGATCCCAAATCCATGACGGCGATGAAACCAAGAACTTCCACCACGCTGAGGAGTGAGTATCCTGCCCGGCCTGTGTTGGGATGAAGCCATTTTTTCATCTGAGCCAAGTAGTTATGTCCGGATGATCCTAGAGACCACTTACTTCTCGCTAAGATTCCTATCGTTGTATTTGAAACACTGGTACAGCAATCATCTGATTTTCATCCTAATTATCTTAGTGAAGAATCTTTTTTGGGCACACGAACAGGGGCAAGCTTCTCTGCTATTCTGCTGTCCTATTTACGCCCTTTCCTGAGAACATTTCTTGCAAGCAAATGCATTCGCTCTTGGAGACGTTATATTTATAACGATCCTGAATAATTCATCAGGCGACACCATCAATAGTCAGTAATAAATTACGAGCCTAGTTTCTCAAGGCAAATTTTTGTTGTGAGTTTTATATCCGACTGAGCTATACATACAGCGTTCATGGGTCATATATAAATAGAACCAAACACAATGTCTCATCTTTTCTTGAGAACGCCTCTGGTACTGAATTTATTTCCAGTCTGACCGACGTTCACGATCACTCGTGTTTTCCAACCCATTTCATTCAAGCATGGTTCGAGGGGATCTCCTTCGATGGCGACTGGGGAGGCTCTATTTAGACATGAGCATAGTATGCTTTGAGCTTTAGTGCATTCGGGCAAGGCTTTTGCTCATTTAACTTGGTGAGGAAATCTTTGTTTGTTATAGCGTTGATATCGCTTCCATCAGTCAGCACTAATACGCGTCTCAGCTGATTATCGTTATCAGATCCCAAGCCGTTCAATCAGAGCGCTACAGCCGCGGAGTATAAAATACGAACAAACCAGTCATATTGGAAAGGTAGTCGTCATGACCCCACTCTCCATGCTCAAAGACCTACTGTATCTGCTCCAGACCTACCTGCACATTTAAAGTTTTTCCCCAATTGAGTCTCAACGTTAGCCACGGACCTTTCCTAATATATCAGGGCTGAGATTCTGCCAAGTTGCCAATCCTTCGTCCTTAGGACTTACGTAACGAAAGCCCACTATTCTGGGACGGATTTGGCAGGTGTCATCATTCAGCCTTATGGTTTATTTCTGCAAAGCACGGTGAGGAAAGTAGTATCGCAAGGTTCTGTAACTTTCATCTTATCATAAGATTTTAAAATCTGAGGATGTTGGTAATCGCCGGAGTTTACAGGCGGGCCGCTGGGCGAAATCCAGCAGTCTGGTCCAGTTTTAGGCGCCTAGACTTCTGCATACGGAGGACGAAGTGATATTCGGGAGCCATCCTTCCGCCGTAAAATGATTTCTGACTGTGCGGCGCGCAGTACAGTGAAGTAAGCGCTTACTTTGTACTGTACGATTTCAGGATCGTAGTGAGCAAAATAAATGCAAATCCAATCGCAATGTATACTCTATGAAATCATTCACATATGTACAAATGAGTTACTCCTTCACACAAACCTCCCAATTGCATACCAGTAAGTATGTATTGGACATATGTGCAGAAACATCAGGCACCTCTTTTGTGTCTTATGTAAGATCTTAGCACATTATTGGACAACAATACGTCGCAAGTACTATATGCATAGGGAAGGTTATTAGTCGGCCCTACAGAATTCAACTTCGACGCGCCGGACTGAAGTAGCATAATTCAGGTCCCAATAAGCTCTCTCAATTAAATGCAACGGGTTTATGCTGTTTCTTCTACTACAATATGATGGAATTTCTTTTCGTCCCCCATCAACCAATTATTTTGCCGTATTGACTTAGCGGTGTGGATGCTAACTGTAGAGTTTTGCGTAATAACTTAAAGTTTGGAAACACAACAGGCGATGTGGGAACTAATCATAGAATATTTGCATATGCTGTACTGCACATATGCGCCCCGTGTACTCTGTAGTGTCCGCTGATTGGCATTGTACTACATCAGACAACGCTTATCATTTGCCAAATAGGAGAAGATGAACGTTTTTGTGGCCGTTCGTACCTGTCAGCGACATGGCCACTTGGCACTAGTACTCCGTACTTCATACAAAAAGTAAATTCTTTCAGCATAAAAACAAGGTATTGGAAAGAAGACCAGCCAAACCCATAGCTTTTTCCCTTGTGGGTCTTAACTGGGATTGTGCTTACTTTCAGCTTTGCGGCCAGTTTGATAAAAACAAGGATTCTAAAATCGGGGTCTCCATATCCAGCAATCAAGCTTATCTGCCCCCGAACCCGACTCCGTATAAGTGTTAGGAGATAGAGCTGCTCACTCATATATCCTTCAATTCCCAGCGGGTAGCTGTTTTCTCCTTTCAATTTTTCAGTCCACTTTTCTTCCAGAAGATCATTTTTAAAAGCGAGAAGAGTTTACAGCCTCCTTCAACATTAGATCATCTCAGCCTCGTTACTCAAATCAATCATGGCAGACACTACCAAGCCCCTCATTTTGATGGCATGTACGCCAGTTTATGGCCATCTCTTCCCAATCCGTGCAATTGCAAAAGGGCTCGTTGATAACGGTTACGATGTTACCTTTGTGTCCTGTACCCACTACAAAAAGAAATTCGAAGAAGTTGGATGTACTTGCATAACTATGGAAGGGTACGCCGATTGGTATGAAGGGGACTTCGATTCTCGATGGGGAGAAAGAAACAACATACCCGCCGGCCCTGGACAAATTACGTATGATTTGACGGAGATCTTTTTCAAGAGTGTCCCAGGCCAATTTGAAGCTCTTCAGAGAGGTCTGAAAATGTTGAACGAGAAGTACCCGGGTAGACCAATTATTCAGATCAATGAAGCTGTCTTCCAAGGAGCACTCCCCATAAATAAAGGCGCTAGGGGTTTGAAGCCTACAGCCACAATGGCCCTAGGCGTCATCCCAATGGCTCTCAGTAGTGTTGATACAGCACCGTTCGGCCCAGGTATGCCACCACCCAAGACACCGGAACAAAGAGAGCAATACCAAGTGATGGGAGCGCAAATCGCACAAGCCTTCTTCGGGGAGCCTCTCAAAGTATTGAGGAGTCTTTTCTTGGATCTCGGAGTTCCCGAATCCGCAATGGATGGAATTTTCCTTATGGATGGAACATACACCTTTCCCGACCGTTTTCTTCAAATGTGCATTCCGTCTGCAGAATACCCGCGAAGTGATGCACCGTCTACTCTTAGATTTTCTGGTGGTATTCCTAAAGACAATAGCGAAAGGATGAAAGATCCTCCTTCTTGGTGGAGCGAGGTTACCGGAAACAATGGAGAGAAGGATATCATCTTCGTTTCCCAAGGCACTATCGCCTTGAAGTACAGCGAACTGGTCATCCCCACTATGGAGGCTTTGAAAGACCGTGAAAACACTCTAGTCGTTGTTACACTAGGAAAGAAGGGCGCCACCCTTCCTGAGGACGTCCAGGTTCCCGCGAACGTTAGAGTAAGCGACTTCGTCCCATATGATGAGGTCCTCCCTCACTGCTCTGTATTTGTCACAAACGGCGGCTACGGAAGCTTCCAACATGGTATCTTCAATGCAACCCCATTGGTTCTCGCCGGATCAGGAGAGGACAAGCCAGAAGTTATGGCTAGAGCTGAATGGTGTGGTATCGGTCTTAACCTCAAGACGGGATTCCCAACTGCGGAGCAAGTGAGAGAGGGTGTGGAGAAGGCCCTGAAAGATCCCAAATACAAGACTAGAGCATTGGAGTTGCAAGCAGAGATGAAGACCTATGATCCAATGGCGATCGTGATGAAAAATATTGAGGATTTGGCTGCTGGTGCTCACCTCAACTAATTTCCGGCGTCAGAAACACATAGACTGTGCACGCTGGCATTTGAGAATATTTCTTTGATAGAATTTTACATATCCCTTGGGCCTTTCAGATAGTTGAGATGAGAATATAACAGATTTACTCTCTTGGTATCCACATATTTTTTTTTGTCAGCAAAGCCTTCTCTGCTGGGTGACTGCTGCATTTGCCGGAGGATCTCTTGCCGGGGTAACAGTGCAGAAAACGGCGGCCGCCGATTCCGAATCCCTAATTTGTACTCAGCTACATACAGTATAGCATGAAAGTTGAAATTTAAAGGATCTTACTTTGCTCAAATGCTAACGTCATTTATGGTGCAAAAAGGAGCGGAACGTAAAGTATGTGTCTCTAGTTAGACATATCATGGGAAGAATTCTACGTACTACCTAGGTTAACTTAGTGGAGATACAACCATAGGTCAACTTGAACGTTACATGGCTTAAATACATACATACAGCTGCTTTGAATATCATTTATTTTTGAAGACAGGAAACATTTCTGAAATGGTGTTTCACATGCAGCAGCTGAACGAACCAGTATGTAATCCAAAATAGCGGTCACCTTGGTTGAATTTGCCAAGAGCCGAGACGTTCACCCTTGCCCCGCTCGCCAAATCCCGCTCTCTCTGCCCCGCCCCGCTCTCTCCAACACACTTCGGTTACAATCTATCTGACATCCCCAAACATCTCCACCCAGAAATCCTACTTCGTAAGCTTCCCCCTTTTGGCATATTGGCTTATTTCATATCTCACCCCTTTGCCAAATCGTCTCTCGAAACTGACCCTGCTTTGAAGAAGTTGCAGATCTAAAAACCCCCACCCCAACGAAAAAGGCAGCCCAACAAAAAAAGCATCCAAAAGTTTCAAACAGAGGAAACACAAAAGAAAAAACGCTACCAAGATGTCGGCATTCGAAACTGCAGTTGCGGACTCGAAGAAGTTGACTAGCAAGCCAAACAATGACGATTTGCTAGATCTTTACGGTGTGTCCTTTCATTGGAACTTGGAGGCCCCGGACTAATGGGATGTATAGCTCTGTACAAAGTGGCTAACGGCGAGGATATCGCGGAGGCTAAAGTACCAGGCACGTTTGATTTGAAGGTATGAGATCTTAGGCCCGAGATGGTAGGTAGAGACGAGGCAAAGGATAATGGCTAATCGGTTTGTCGCACAGGGCAAAGCGAAGAAAAAGGCATGGCAGAAACGTGTTGATGAGGGCCTCACCGCGGACGAGGCCAAGGAGAAATATGTGGCATTGGTCGAGTCTATGAAGGAGAAATATGGATATGATGCGAATAAGAAGCCAGAGGCTGTGGGGGGTGAGTCTTAGGACAGGTTGGATGGAGTCGGAATGACGACGAGATGAGATGTGACTACAGTGGCTGAAAGCCTTTGCATAGAGTTGACAGCCTGGTTCTATTGATTCATTGATTCGCAAGCTCCATGCTTTGCTTGTTCTTATATCAAGACTAGCGCGAGCCCTATTTGATGTTGTGATACTGTGATGCAAGCCAAGACTTTTTCAGATGCAAGGCACGTTTTGACCACGTGAGAGATTTCCACTACCAACTTTAGTCCACTCGATATGTCTGATTTAACCAATCTCTCTCGCTGTATGACTTGGTTGCACACCAGGGCTCATCATCTTTTGCATACGGGACAAGAGGAAGATCATAAGGCATCCGCGCTCCAACCACATTCTCATTTGCCATTTCTTCATCGAGCTGTGGTGTATCACTCTTGAATGTCGGGACCATAGTAGTCTTTTCGCCAAAAAGTTCTGGCCATATGATAACACCTATTTCGTAGCTACAAACCCTGATCTCTCCACCAGTATTCAGCGCGTCTCCCCATGCTTGCTTGGACAGATTGGCTGAAGTAACCATTATCCAGTCGATTGACTTTCTTGACGTGTCTGAGAATCTGATGTACGTCTTAATATGGGGCGCGGCTCTTCTTCTACCTGCGTCGTATATTGGAACGGACGAGTCTAGATGTAATCAGTATAGCTAGATCAATCTAGGGCTATAGAACAAACTAGGAGAATGTTGGGGGCCATCCCCAGCCCAATGATATAGCATAGGCTTTAAATATTGAAGCTGTTTTGCTTGTGCTGCTGTTTGGATCTTGGTGTGAATTGCACTACCGGAAGAGTATCCATTTAGACTTCTCCTAATCTCATCTGCAGTTGGGAAGATAATTCGAAACTTAGGGTTTGAGTTGCTGATATTGGATGAGATGCCCAGAGTTTTGAAGAGCGTTTTATCGAGCCATTTGTCATTTTGTCCTAGGGTTGCAATGGATGAAATTTGCAGAACGATTTCTGGATCCTTGCTTTTCACGGGAACAGAGTTTAACACCTTGGTGAGTCCTGCCCAACCCCAGGCTGTTTTCGAACCTGCTATCTCAATTTTTTGTTTCCCTGGCACACTCCCTACTAAAGCAGCTCGTATTTCTGAGAAGTCATACTTTGTGAGTTCCTCGATAAGCGGCTTGCAAATGGTTCTTTTAGAATCATAAGCATGGAGATAATTCAGTAAATCTGTCTTGAATCGAGATCCACTACCTATGAGGCCGTCTTGCGATTTTGGAGAATTCCCGGTCAGGAGAGGTAGCAGAGGAGATTTCCACAAGCCTTGTGTCATGTTGGCCCAATCAAATGGAATCATGTTCGCAGTATGAATTATGACCTGAGCGCTAGAATCATGCCTGAAAAGTATGATCATCTTTCTCAATCAGCCAAACTCAACAAGCAGAGTATTCTTAATAACTCTAACCTTGGAATGATGAGTGCCGAACATTTCTGGCATATACGCCGTATGGAGAGTAATATTTGGATATTTCGACGCTTGCTCCTATCAATAGTGTCAGAAAATAGCCTCAATTTGGAGCAGGAGAAAGAAAGAATAAGTAATACTTGGAGGGGGTAGGAATTGCAAAGATCAAAATGAGTGGTACCTTAAGATTCAAACGGGACCTATCCTCTTGCTTCCAAAACCCGTGAACAACATGAACTTTGACTAAATTTCGAGTATCCTCATCGAAAGCCTCCATAAGAAAGTCCAGGTTATGAAGATAATTGAACTCCCAGCACTCTGATATAAGAGGGTCTCCGAGGATGTCCTTTAAAGAGATGGCATCCACGTTCGAAGAGTCAGGCATGTCCCGAATGCTTGTAAGCTGGAAAGGTGAGGGTATAACTTTTGGGGCTTCATTGAGAGTTTTTCCATTCCGGCGAAGTGGGGGAGGTGATACCGAAGCTTCTGACGGACGGGTCAAGCGCTTGCTATCAGGCCCATTCTCTTCGCTGTTGTTGAGCTTGATTCTTTTCCGAGAACGTTCTGGAGATGGGTTTTCCATGGCTTTTGCGGCCTTGGAACTGCAGGAAATAAATTCTTTGTATCTAACTCTTCCCCATATGAGTAAAAAGGCTCTTCTTCGCACTTGCGCGTGGAAAATCATAGGAAGGGTTGATGGTCGAGCAGTGATGATCACGTGCGAAAGTAGAAAATAAGGTTACATAAGCCGTTGAAGCGAGCGCACTAGCGCGCGCCGTTCCGTCTTTGGAAATGTGTTAGAGACGATAAAGGAGGACCAGCGCTCATTCAACATCACATTCATTACAAGAAGGCTTTGCGACGACCACAACTAATACCTGGACCTTTCACAGCACTGCACCAATTTCTTTTCCGATCCGTGCTTTCTACGGCTGCCACCTTCACTTCGTCCCTCGGCGGATCTGCCGCTCAACTCCTTATCCTCCCTAAGAAAGCAATCCCACCAACATGCGTCTCCCGATCCGATTGCTCTATATACTTCTAGCCTCTTTGGCCGTGATAAGAGCCGCCGACATTGAAGCAGAAAGCTTAGAACTTGCAGATGATGACCCAATAGACACGCCAGAGCCTACAACTTTTAACGGGATAGAGGTTCCCCCGATACCCGACATAGATGGCGAGAAATTCAATGCGACTATTAAAAATGGATACTGGTTTGTGAAGCATCACTCGTAAGTTTCTCTTATTTATCAAGCTCCTAGTTTAATAAGGATGGAAATTTGACTCTCATCTGCAGGCCGTACTGTCAACATTGTCTGAATGTTGCACCAGTCTTCCAGACATTATACGAATTTTATTATACATCAAAACCTGTTCCAGCAGGCTCATCCGCAGATAGTGCGACAACTTCGATGAATACTTTCACAGCTTACTACGATATACATTTCGGGGCCCTCGATTGCATCGCTTTCGGCAGTTCTTGCGCGGAACATAGTGTGAAATCCTTTCCAACTTTCATTATCTATAAAGATGGCGAAGTTTGGCAGAGGTTTGGGGGCTCCAGAGATATGGCGGGTCTGAGCAAGTTTCTAGAGGAATCGCTGGAAACCATTCGCCCAGGATCAAGACCAATTGGAGGCCCTGTACTCCCCGAGGTTGGGGCTGAGAAGAGCCCTGATCCTGAGGCTGCTGAAAAGGCTGAAGAAAAGCCTGAAAAGGTTCCATCAAATACTCTCTCAAAGGAAGCAACGGTCACAAAGGAGACAAAGGAGACAAAAGAGACAGCGGAAACAAGAGCGTCAAAACTTCATCCAGGATTCAGTAAGGACATGACAGAGGTAAAGCCGAGACCATTGAAGGCAACTCCCATTAAGCAGAAACCAATAAAGCCCTCGAAACCTGCCACGACGCCAAACCCACTTGGTACTTCTCTATCATTTACTGCAGAAAGCTTTCAAAACTTGGTTACCATGACTCAAGAACCGTGGTTCATCAAGTTCTATGCCCCGTGGTGTGGACATTGCAAAGCTATGGCTCCCAATTGGGTCCAGCTTGCAAAGGAAATGAAGGGGAGGCTTAACGTTGGAGAAGTTAACTGTGATATTGAAACAAGACTATGCAAGGATGTTCGAGTACGAGGATTTCCCACCATATTATTCTTCCGTGGAGGCGAGCGTGTTGAATACGACGGACTTCGAGGCTTGGGCGATTTTGTGACGTATGCAAACAAGGCTATCGATATTGGAGATGGTGTTAAGGATATTGATGCAACTGAGTTTAAGGAATTAGAAGAAAAGGAAGAGGTTATCTTCATCTACTTCTACGATCATGCTACAACAAGCGAGGACTTTCAAGCCTTGGAGAGGCTAACACTGAGCTTGATTGGACATGCAAAACTGGTCAAAACAGACAGTACCCTTCTTGCAGAAAGATTTAAAATCACGACTTGGCCAAGACTTTTGGTATCACGAGATGGCCGTCCAACCTACTACACTGCTCTGGCACCACAAGATATGAGAGATTTCCGGAAGGTTCTACACTGGATGGAGTCAGTCTGGCTGCCCATTGTTCCCGAACTCACTTCCTCAAATTCTCGAGAGATTATGGACGGAAAGCTTGTCGTACTTGGAGTTCTCAACAGGGAACGACCGGACGAGTTTATGATGGCTAAAAAGGAAATCAAGAGCGCCGCATTGGAATGGATGGACAAACAAACTCTAGCTTTTCAGCGCGAAAGACAAGAACTGCGAGATGCAAAGCAGTTGAGAATTGAAGAAGCCGAGGATCGTAACGATCAACGGGCATTGCGCGCAGCGAAGAGCATAAGAATTAACATGGACAAATCGGAACAAAAGGAAGTGGGGTTTGCCTGGGTAGATGGCGTCTTTTGGGAACGGTGGATACGAACGACTTATGGTATCGAAGTCAGCAAAGATGGTGAAAAAGTCATTATCAATGATGAAGATGTAAGTGCCTTCCCTTTCTTTTCCCGTGCTTCTTGGTTTATACTAATCAAATCATAGAATCGAAGATATTGGGATACAACAACCACAGGAAATGCGATTATGGCTTCACGAACATCGATCTTGGAGACGCTGCCCAAAGTTGTCATCTCGCCGTCGAAGATCAAGCCTAAATCCACCGTTGGAAGTTTCGAGAAGTTTTTCTTCGATATTAGAGGCTCCATTTCCGGCCACCCCTATCTCTCGATTCTGACCATAATCGGGATCGTCCTTAGTGCTTTTGTTTGGGGACGGGGCCGCATGCGGAGGAATAGAGGCGGTTTCTTTAGACTCGATGAGAAAGACGGTCTTCTAGGAGGTGGCATGAACGGAAAGGTAGATTAATGTTGTGGGGCCTTTGTATCATAGCGGTTTGTGGATTTCTTGGGTTTGAATTCCAATTGTATTTTGTTCCATCATCATATAGGGACGGCGCGGTCATACTAGTAAATGAATGGGAAGAATTTTCTTTGTTACAGGACTTTTGTTTTAATCTATGAAAAAAGGAAAAATCTCACACCTCGTTCAATATCTGATTATGGTGCCCAAGACCTATCTCCTGAGTAACGCAATAATCCCCATACTCCCAACCACTACACACCACTCGCCATCTTTGCTCCAGGCCACTTGCCTCCCCAGGAAAGGATCATGGGCTTGATACCCTCTGATCTGTTCGATATTATGGGGCTCCAATTCCTCAAGGGGACTGCCCATCTCGTACTTCTTCGCCCAGCCGTCTCTACTCCTTTTCCAATCGATCTTCCCCTTCCCCTGATCCTCCGCCGTTGCAGCATCACTGCCGGTCTGATGACTACTCGACGAGTCCGTCGGACTGCTGTCCCTTACCAATCTGGCCACAGCGGAGCCTATAACTCCGCCGCCGCGATTGCGACGCTGGAATGGCTGGAGGAAAGGGTGCCTCCGCGGTTCGGTGTTGGAGGGCATCAGAGCAGCTGTGGCTGCCGTGGGTGCATTTACAACTACTGGTGGTGCGGGATTTGAGGTAGCGGCCGGTGTCGAACCGGTATTGGTAGTACCGTCCGGCAGGAGGGGGAAAAGGTCATAATATTCTTTCAACCTCTGGAGGTCCCAGAAATAAACCTTGGCTTTCCCATTGCAGTACGCGAGGATGTCGTCCGTAGTTTGGGATCCGGGGAAGATTGCAAACCGCATAAAGATAATCTCGCTGTCCGGGATGGAGAATTGCAGGTACCTTGTATAGAAAGGTGTTGATGGGTTGGAAGAGAATGCGGAACGGGTGTCACGGCCTGGGTCGTGGGTTGTCGGTGCGGACGACGGGTCCGGTGGTGGGGAGGAAGAAAATCCATTGATGCCCCAAAGTACGATGCAGTTTTCCTTGACGGCTTTGGAGAAGATGAGATCATGATGCCATGCGACGCTATGTTGGTTAGATAGATGACGGCTACATGAGGTCACAGGAGACGAACCAGTCTACAAGATCCGCATGGATTTCGGAGGTTGAAAAGTGAGGATAATATATTCTGGTTGGTGTGTTGGTGCCAGTGTTTTGGTCTGGGAAAAGTGGTAGAGTCCACTGTATCCAGTTAGAGGATGGATTGGCATGTTAGGAAAGAGCCTACCAGATTTATAACAAGGTCGACTCCCCCAGAGAGGAGATAGCGCCCACTTTCATGGAAAGACTTCAAGATTTAGCAAGTAGGTTTTGGTAAATATTGAAATACATGCTCACAAGCGTATAAACTCCATGAGTGTGGCCATCTCCTTCAAGAATTGCGGCACAGGGTTGTTTAGCATGCTCAGGATCAAGACTCCATATCCTTACGGTACAGTCGTCTGATGCCGAAGCTAGTATATACGGATTCACAGGTGAAATTGCCAAGTCATTGACTTCCTACTTCATTCAGCTTAAAACCTATAGAAAGGGCTGGTAGCATTTTACTCCGCCATGGCCAGTCAAGGTCTAATTTCGATCAGCAAGATAATGAGGCTGTTGATCAAATGAGCTTCGTACCCGTAATATCTCTCCAGTCAAAGCATTGACAATTTTTATTTTTCCGTCATTAGCACCTACACAAAGTAAAGGGTCCCCAGTTTCCAAGTTTTTGGACCATGCACATGCGTAATGATCTATGTCGGGCTGCCGGGGCGTCAGCCAGAATCCAGCCAGGTGGAGAAATGACTCACGTCGTCGTCAATGATAAGATGCAGGATCTCAAGTTTGGGATTATCTTTTCCAGGAGGCCGACACACCAATATCTGCCTATCACATTAAACGCCGAACCCACGTCACTTGGGGAATTGGCGGCGAGGGGGGTGCTCACATGTTGTTTCCCAACAACCGCAAAGACGGGATCAGTGCCGGGTTCTGAATAAGGGTAAAATTTCGTGGACCAGAAGTCTGGGATCGGAGTTAGGCTGTCCACAGTCTATCAGCTTTTGGATAGCTACATACCGCCTCCGACGTCCTACACAGCATCAACCATTAGGAATTATCCCGCCAAAAGGAAATAGCACAACACGGATCCTGGGCGTGCCTTACCCGTAACTGATGAACATCCTTGAGATGAGGAAGGTCCCAGGCCTTATCCTGCTTGGAAGACATGGTTAAATTGTTCCGGGCCTTGTAGTTTGATGGATCTGGTGACCGGCACAGAGAGACGCCTGGATGAGGCTGAACATCAGGGCCGCCGGGGATTGAGGACAAATACGGATAGGCTTAGCCCAAGGCTTTTGAGGGGGGAGAATCTCGTGGTACTAGTTGGTGGTAGGAAGAGGAAAGGTGAAGATTTATAAGTCAGCTGACGAGTTTGTTGAACATTCCTGGCGACGTAACCTCACTAAGAAACAGGATTCACAAGGGCAAGAAAAATGGTGTATCTCCGAAACAACGCCAGGCCTGGTTGGCAGCGGGTGGTGGTTGGGGGTGGTGTGTGGCTTTTGGACGATCTAATGCTCTTCCTTCCAGAAATTGCGGGTGTTTTCTTTTGGTTTGGGTTTTGATTTTCGATGCTTCTACTCTGGACTAGTTGCAATGGACTACTGTACTGCATGGGGCACGAGAACAAGCGACCCGCTTCTCCACAAACCAAGAAAGCAACCCTACCTACCACTCTCTATCTCTCTCTGTACAGGGGAAAGTGACGAAAGCGCTTACCGCACGATAGCAAAAGCAAACTAAGAGAAAAAAGAGGAGCAGAGAAGAGCACTACAGTGGGTTGCGAAAGGAATCCAGACCGAACAGAGCAATGCAATGCAACGAAAACCACAAAAAGCCAAGGTCAAAGCCAAAGTCAAAGCCCAATGTTAATAGGGGACCAGACACGATGGAGGAAACATGCACGCAGCACTTCCCCCATGGCACATTAATCTAGCACCATATGTATCACAGACCTGGCGATTAGAGGAAGTTGCAGGTTTCGGGGAGGTAGGTGGTTTGACTTCTTGGCTCGGTGGATTCTGCATTCTGGAAATTTTTATGGAATTCCCCGTCTCCCAGCTGCTTCTTCGCAGATTCCCAAGTTCCCAAATCCCAGGTTCCGGGTCCCAGGTCCCAGGTCCCAGGTGCTTACCATGTCACTTACAATACAGCACAGTACCCCCAACGTCGGGCTGGCAGCGCATCTCGGGATCTGGGTCGAGCTCTCGGACGATAGATATTATTGTACGCGGTAGGGGGATACGACCTTGACAGCGGGGTTTGCACTTGTATTTCCTTTTCCTGTTTTCTTCTTTTTGCGGTTGTGCTCAGCATTCTGGTGATGCTTCCAGTGGACCGTCACATCGTGGTCGGCCCATAAGTTCGTATTCTGGCCAGCATCCAAAAATAAGAGTGGTCAATGGCGTCAAGCCTCTTTTCCCTAGGACCGTTGACAGCTCTTGGACCTCCCCGCCAGGAGACCAGTCACATTCTCTCAGATAAGCATACCTTGCCAGCTGGTCCAGGGTGGGAGAAGTTCCCCCTCATCTTATTCGCTCTAGCTCGGTGATATCATACTCCCTTGTGAGTAGTAATAAGAGGAGTGGGCACGCCTTGGATCCGCATTTCGGTCATATATCTCGGTTTGTTTGTTGTTTAGGTTCTGGGCATTGGCATGCCGGTTCCCCATCTGCGAGTCTGCGACCCTCAGGTTTCTCAACCCTGCTTGATGTGGACAGTTGCGTGCGCCTTCAGGATTGTTGCCAGCTGAAAAAACCATGTTGCATCCGTCATGCGTCCCGGGAATGTAAGGTTACTGTCCTGTCCTCTGTACAGTCATGCAATGCCAAGAGATTATAGGTTCCAAGGATGAGAGTCAGGTTAAGCTACTGTACATGTACCAAACTCTAAAAGCACATCCTCACTATTGGGATCCGTGTGCCTGTGTTCCGGTTGGGTGGCGAGACCCTGCTTGGTGAACGATCTGAACTTTAGGGACCCAGTACAGCGCAGCTTGTTATTTCTTTTTGATGGCCGACTGCTCTGGCCGACTGCTCTGGCCGGGCACTACGACTACACTTCTCGGGAGCTTCGGCCGGCAGCAATAACGATCCGTCCCTACCTTTCTGCAAGGCTCCGAATTTTGTTCCCAATCTTTCAAATCTCTGTGTTTCATAAAGCAATTATTGTGACCGCTTCCAAATCCCAAGGCCTTGTTCGAGGTGCGAGTTGCACTGCAGACATCCCGAGCAGTCCTGATAGTCGGAATATCCAGTGGCTGGACAGACAGCACAGTTGATGGTGTGCATCTGGTCAGGTTTAACGACATGTCAAATTTGGAGAAGCAAGCGCCATGTCAGGGTTACCTCAATGGCGTATTCATCAAGCCAAAATCTGTGCCACTAAGCTACAGCTGGTACTCGATATTGGACTTTCGCGCAGCAACATGTGGAATGGGACGAAATCTTGTTGAAGAGTTGGCGGGGACCAGAGGACAAAAAACCGGCAAAGGAAGATTAAAATGAGAGAGTCGTTGAAAATATCCAGAAACAGATTGTTTGCGGAGCCGCCCTTCCCGTACCTCCAGCACCGAACAGGGAAGAGGTCTTGTCCGAATATTGTAGAGCCCTCTGTACAGTACCGTCGGAGATGCATCCGTCTGATAGCTGACTTAGTTTCCTTACTCGATCCAGATAATGATCATCGAGATCTTGATACAGGACTGCGTGCAGTACTGGAAATGGGCCTGGTGCTAATAATGATCGGCAGCCCACTGCAATGTGACAGTAACACCCGCGATGAGGGATGAAGAAGATCATTGATTACTGATCCGAAACGTGGCATGGGACGGGAGAGAAAGCATGGACGTGGACGGGATGGAGGACTCGAAAGGGCAGCAAACTACTGAAGTTCGTACAGTACAGTACAGTAGTAGTATGTAGTGTACAGCTCCGCAGTACCGTGCAGTATTCTGAAATGAGGCGAACTGTAGGGATGGCCTTGACCCTGGCTCCGAGACTAGAAGAATACCGTACTTGGTAGCTTGGCCCGGGCATTGCGGATTATTGATTGACCTGACCTGGTGCGGGAAGGCGTCTTGTCGCAAAATACTTCTGAACTTGAATATATTGTACGTACAGCATGGCTCTACTCGGTGCCAAATGTTGGTTTGTACCGCGCCTCCATCCCCACATCGAACTCACGGTGATTCCACTTGGATACGGTACTAGATTTCGAGCGGAGGGCAGAACGACCCGGTTGGGAGCGGTGGACGCCGGGGCTGCATAATGCAGTATATTTTTTTTTTTATGCGTGCCATAACATACCAGATCCCCAAGCGGCTCCCCTGAAGATCATACAGGACTGTACTGGACTGGACGGGACTGGACGGGACTGCACTGCACTGCACTGCGCTGCGCTGCACATATTGCCCCGTCCGCCGCGCATAGCGTCATGGAGGATATAATTTGTAGAAAAAGGTGGGGGAAAAGAAGGGTCTTTTGGGAGGCGTTCGTCCTCCCATGGCGGGCTTGGTCTGTTCTTTCTGGCACACGTTCTCGAAAGTGTCAAGTGAGTTACCGGTAGCCTTGTCTCGTCGTCCGTCGCCTTGTAGGACCCTTCCACTTCAGACTCTGTCCTCGCCAGCGCTGGGGCTCTGGCGGGTTTCCTCACTTCCTGTCGATCCGGAGCAATTCAGCCATGTCCTATGGCCCCGTGCCATGATTCCTTCTCGCAAGCAATACCACATCCAGCGGTTCGGGCGCCCCCGATACCGTACCAGTTTCTGCCCTCTCGAAGATGGAGGTCATTTCCAGGTCAGGTAATAGGTTCAGTGCTCACTGTACCCAGTTCAGTTCAGTTCAGTCCAGGCTCCAGCACGGTTCACCCGCGATGTGCCCTGGAATCCAGATCCCACGCCGAATCGCGAGTCAGGAGCCAGGGCCCGTCGATCGGGATTCGTACCGACAGGCAATCCGCGGTGTTTGTTCTGTTCTCGGTCAGGATCATGGCCATGGTCATGGTCAAGGTCAAGGGCCCAGTGCAGCGCAGCGCAGCGCAGCGCAGCGCAGCATAGCACAGTAGTCCATTCTGTACAGTAACAGTAAGAGTACGGTATATCAACAGCATCCTGAGTCCGAGATCCAATCCCGTCCTATGAATTCCACGGCGGTGGCCTTGGCTTCAAGCATCTTCCCTGTGTTGTGGGCTGCGATTCGGCGATTCCCCCGCGCTTTTGTCCAGCCTGTCCAGCCTGTCCAGCCGGTCCAGCCTGGCCAGCTTGTACAACCACCATCCGATCTGGACGGTACTGCCCTGCCGCTTAACCAGACCAGCAGACCAAGGCGTTGAGGACGGCGCCCCCCAAGACAGCAATTGGGGATACACAAATCCATCGACCCAAAGACAGCCGTCACACTTCACCTTCCTTCTCTCGTCCTAGTCTGCCGCTGTCACTTCCTGGATCGCGAATCTTCCTCTGGATGCCCTTTAGTAACCCTCCCGTTCTTCCAACCTCATATCCTGGGATATATATTGGTGTTTCGACAACCCACCAAATCCCCACCGGTCTCGCAAACTCGAAACCAAGTTCCTTGAGCAGAAGGCTGAATATCTTTTTAGAGATACAAACGCCAATCTGTTCAAGATGGAAACGACTTTTATGACCATTCACAGTAAGTCCAGAACTTCTCTTACCCGTCCTCGTTTCCCCCACCCACCCCGCACCTCTATATTCAACTCGACCCAAGCTACAGCACGTTAACCAAAAACGACGACTAGACTTGACTCCAGACGCCAATATTCTTTATGCCTCTGAGTCAATTGTTGATATTCTAGGCTATGAGCCCAATGAAGTTGCCGGTAAATCATGTTTCGACTACTTTCACCCGGATGAAGTTCCGTTTGCTCGACATATCCATAGTCGGGGAGTAATGCTCGACAAGGCTGCCGTTCTAGCCTATGCTAGGATCAAGAATAGGAACGGGGAATGGATTGGATGCGAATGTGTATTTACGATTGTATATGAGGTCCTAGTTGCTTGTACGAGCATTTACCGGGGAGATGCAAAGAGCGAGCGTAGGTCATCCCGAGTCTAACTGTTCGTAACAAAAGTCTAACTTGGTACCAGGGAGAGCAGTGGAAGCTCCCGCTATTCGGCGACTCTTTGCCTCATCTCCTCGCGACCCTCGATATCATATGTTAGAGCATTTGTCCTCCAAGTTTAGGACCCCTCCTCAAGCATCACTTCTCGAGCCCAGGGCAGCTTTAATTCTCAATCGTTTTACACGAACTCTCACTGTGATGTATGCGACAAATGCGGTGTCGAACATCCTAGGAATAACGCCAGAGCAATTCAAGGACAAGAGTTTCTACGAATGCATTCAAGAAAACTGTCTCCCGGAAGCTATTCGGTGTCTAGAAAGTGCGAAAGCCAATGACTCCATCGCCTACCTTCGATTTTGGCACAGGGACCCTCGACGACCAGAAGATCTGGACGAGGAAATGCACGAGGCGAGCGCGAGCAGTGATTCGGAAGATGGAGGGGTAGCACTTGATAATAGTATGGACATCGATTACGATGCCCCTGCTAGAGACCATGCTCTACCGGATGTTGTCTCATCGAACCAGTCAAGTTCCAACTCCCCCCCAAACAATTATACATCGTCAGGAGAAAGTAGTGATCTAGTCCAAGATGCGGCCCTATCTACTTTTGATCAAGAACGAAACAGGACTTCCCCAAGTTCATCTATGATCTTGGTAGCCCCGGAGCAGAGCAGACAGGAACGGCAGATTCAAATGCTAAGACCCGCCGTTGAGCCCTATGAGCTAGAGGCTGTCGTTTCATGTACCTCCGATGGCTTGGTAGTAATTCTACGGCATGCGCGACCTCCTATTCCTTCACTCCAGCAGCCTCGTCAATCAGTACCTTTTGCAAACGGCCTTTTTGCCGCACCTTGGGGAGCAAACCCAATTCGGCCACATCAATATCTACCAGATCAGCATAATCCCTTTCGGCATGGCCTCCAAGCTCCCGCAATACAAGCTGGGGGGCCTGCTTTAGACGAATTCATGAATTCGATACGAGATGTTGCGGTATTTGCCTGGTCTCTGGTTGGTATCAATGGAAATATTGCTTCATACGGTCACGGTGTACCACAAGGAGAAGCACAGCCTCCTCATGGGCTCCCAATCTGGGATCCTTACAGCAAGCCGAGCCAGGGATACTTGCCGCCAGAAAATCAAGCTGCCCAGAGATGGGCACGAATGCTGGAGATGGGCCCTGGACCTATCGATGGGAATATCACCCAGTACCAGCACCCTGGGCAGGATTATTTTGGACAACAAAATGCCTACGGGATTCTAATGCGATCTGGCCGTCAACAGTCACCCAATTCTGTACTGGCCCGGAACCAGATTGGCTATAACCACCAGCCTACATTTCAGGATAGTCAATTTAATATCCAAGAGCAGAATGGATGGGAATCTACATCGCAGTCCCCCACTCTCGGTGGATCTCCACCAATCTAGGCCCTGATCCTTCAAAATCGAAATCAAGTCTCTAACAGAGATCAGTATCATTAGCATAGGGGTCATTTCACTCCGTATTTTTATGCATAGCTGGGCGTAGGCGGGGTTTTTTTAGCGTGTAATACCGGTCGTTTAAGGGAAATAAAAGGCGTCTGGGTGGACTGTCAATCTACTACTGTAGTATGATTTCATGACTATACCCAATAGATATACCCCATCCATAAATATTATATATCCAACGAAAAGAAAGTCGATATTCACGTGATTCAAAGCTTGTGCGGGTAGTCTAACCTAATATGCGCTAGTTCTGAGCCACCTAACGACGCGCCAGAAGAGGCAACCGTGTGGAATTTCGAATAGCTCCAGACAAAAAGGATTGAAGGTTGATTACATCCTCAGAAACCCAGTGAACGGTTCACAGTGCGAATTGAGGGGTGTCGGTACAGCTCCATACGCATTCTCAAAGATCTACCATTCACACACCGGTGATACGATGGCTTCTTCATCCAATCCGTATGAGCACTACAACCCTCCACAGGTCGAGGACGACGACCTGATAGACCCCGATGATGGTACACAGCTCTCCCCACTCCCACTCCTACCAAAATTATTGAGATATCTAACATCCAACCCTCTCTCGCAGCCAATATCGACGACCTCGACGATCCCCTCGCCCAAAACTATTCCTCTCGCGCCCCCTTAACAGGCAACATCGTATCAGGGTCGTCCTCCCGGCCCCTCAACGAGTCCTACCTCACCGCACGCTTCCCCGGCGAAGACCGCCGCGCCCCAACAAACACCATCGACGAGTCGGTATGGGAGACGCTCAGCCGGGACCTCTTCGCCATATGGGCCAAGATGCGCGAGGTGCTGTACCCGAAATACCTCTTCGGCGGCTCCATGCTGGACAACACCACCAGCCTACGGGGCGCCTACGAGAATATCCGCGGCGCGGGCATTTCCGGCGCCAGAGATGAGCTGGTCGGCCTCGCGGGCAGGGCACTGGATCCCGAGGCTCTCCTTGCTCAAGGGAATATGAGCGAGGGCCTGAGGGATTGGGATCTCTGGGGCCCGCTGGTTTTTTGTCTCCTGTTGAGCTTGTTCTTGAGTTTCAGAGCCGACGATAAACAGAAGAGTCTGGTGTTTAGTGGCGTCTTTGCTATGGTCTGGATTGGGGAGGCCGTGGTTACAATGCAGATTAAGTTGCTTGGGGGGAATATGTAAGTTTTTTCACCCTAGTGTTTCCCTGCTCCCCCGTCCGAGCGTGCTGACTTTGATACTTTAGCTCATTTGCGCAAAGCGTTTGTATCATTGGATATACTCTCTTCCCACTTGTCATAGCCTCCCTTCTCTCTGTCTTTCGTCTCCCAACCGTTGCCAGGATACCTGTCTACCTTGTTCTTGTAGCTTGGTCATTGGCTGCTGGTGTTAGTATTCTCGGCGGAAGCGGTGTCGTCAAAAACAGGGTGGGCATAGCCGTTTACCCACTCTTCGTATTTTATTTGGGTTTGGGCTGCTTGTGCTTCATCAGCTAGGCAAAAGTTTTGGGGGATAATCATAGAGCCGAGTCAAGACTGACGCGGCCGTAATGGCTGCAAGTGATTTTTTGGTGCATCTTGTATTTATACTGGTTTTGGGCCTTCTGCTTGGACGAATAAGATACCATATAATATTCATATCGATTTGTTATTTTCAGCACCATATTTAAAGTGATGCTTTGTAATAGCTCTATAAAGAATTCAACTCACTGTCCCCTCCCAATTTCTATCTTATTCATAATTTGGAATATAGTACATCTCACCAAGCTACTTCCTATCTCCCTTCTCCATCCCGGTCATCAAACCCCCAACTTTAGTCTCTACAATTCTAAATCCTTCCGCATCACCCAAACCCTTCTCGGCTCTCACATAAGCCTCTTCACTTCTATCACACAAGACATCCAAATCCTCATCCGTCAGGATCTCTTCTTTACCATTATACTTATACACTTGTCCGTCTTTCAAGAGCAGCGCTTTCAGCGCATCTTTCGACATCCCCTCTTCTTCATTCTCCATCTTCTGATGCATGGTTTTGAAACCACCCTTTTTGATGACTAGCTTTTCCAACCGTCGCTTGGCGTCGGCGCTGAGGAGTAAATCTTCTTCGACGGTGCCTTTGGTCGCAAGCCGGTAAATGATAACTGGGTTCTTCTGCCCGATCCGGTGAGCGCGGTCCTGGGCTTGGAGATCTTGTTGCGGGTTCCAGTCGCTGTCAAATAAGATGACAGTGTCGGCGCTGGCGAGGTTAATCCCTTGCCCACCCGCGCGCGTAGAGAGCAGAAAAAGTTTAAAGGCAGAATTTTGGTTGAACTCTTTGATCTGTCTCTGTCGATCTTCTTGAGCAACAGAACCATCGATTCGACAAACATTCCATTTCCGGAGTTCTCGAGCGTAGTCTTCGAGGATGTCGATCTGCGTTTTGAACTGGGAGAATATAAGGACTTTGTGGCCGCGTTTAAATAAAGAAGGAAGAAGGCGGTCAAGAAGGAGCATCTTGCCGGAGGATGTAACGAGGGATTCGTCAACCGCTAACCCTGAATCTGCGGACCATGGGTTGTAGAAATTGTGCGGTGAGTTGCAAGTAAGTCGGAGTTGCATAATAGGATTGCCTAATTTCTTATTTCCTATTTCTCTTTCTGGGGTAATTATCAGTAAGGAAAAATCTCTGATGAATGGTGTAGACTTACTCGCAATTTCGAGTGTCTTAGTTCGCTCCATCTCCTCCTGGCTTTCGTCACTGAGATCTTCCTCGTCTTTACGTACAAGCTCGTCTACTAACTTCTCTTCGAATTCATCATCACTAAGAGCATCCTCGTCAGATGAATGAGCTTCTTCATAATTCCTTCGCTTCCGGGTCTTTCGGCCTCGAATACTACTAGCAGGTGTCGATTCTTTGCTCGATTTAGCCGACTTCGATACTGGTGGTTTTGGATTGCTTGGTGACTTGCGCTTCCGAGTTGGAAGAGTTGTTATGGTCGTTTGTTTCCTTTGCATCATTTTCTCGAAGGCATTCTTCGGAGTAGTTGCCTTTGTTACCCGCCCAGAGCCGGATTTCTTAATTGGCAATTGAGCCAGAGGAGTATCATCCTCGTCAGAGCTATCGCTTTTTGTAGCTGAAGGCGGACTTCCTTTGCGAGACGTATTAGGCGTGTTTGAGGTTCCGGTCAAACGTTCAACAACTTTGTCTTCAAGATATTTCCTTGTATCAACAGCCTTATTATTGATTACATTATACAAATCTGTTTGCTCTTTGGTCATGGGAGCGTATAGAATATACTCTCGCTTTTTGGGAAGTAGATGTTCCACATCAGCTTTAATGCGGCGCAACAGAAGAGGCTGTAATATCAAGTGCATCTTCTTGACCAGGTCCTGCTTAATTTGATCCTGCAAAAATTCTTCCGTTCCTTCTTCATCCTGAAGATCGCTAAAGTCGAACCAAGATTCAAATTGCTCCCAGTTAGCGAAGATTGTAGGGAGTAAAAAGTTCAAAAGTGACCACAGCTCCTTCAGATTATTTTGTAACGGAGTCCCAGTTATCAGGAAACGAGTAACGGAAGTAAAAGTTCGCAGGGTACGAAACAGCTTGGAGTCGGAGTTTTTAAGACGGTGGCCTTCATCCTAGAACTAAACTTAGTTATCAAGAATTGCAAAAGACAGGCAGCCTACAATAATAATGATCTCCCATTTTATCTTCGAAAGATCCGCCGCATCCCTCATTACAATTTCCGGGGTCGTCAGCACGATTGGGAACTTTTTGTTCACACGGCCACCAGCGAAATTTTTCATCAGCTCTTTTTGGAACAGTTCCCTCCGGTGCGGTGGGGTACCATGATAAAATGCGACCGGAATACTTGGGACCCATTTCTTGAATTCTTCCATCCAATTGGAAAGCGTACTCAATGGGGCAATGATAATATGGGGGCCCATATAATCGAACTCTTCTCGCAATTTAGCAAGGAGAGAGATGGTTTGAATAGTCTTCCCAAGACCCATCTCATCCGCAAGAATTCCCGACATGCCCTGAGAACAGATTTCGTACATCCAGGTAAGGCCTTCCAATTGATAATCCCGCATCGTACCTCCGATCATACATTTGGGTTGCTTCGCCATAACCAGATTGTGCTCTCCCAATGCCTTGCCATCAAAGCCACTACCCACACGGCCTAGAACTTCAGTCTTCTTTGTTAAAATGTCAGAGAACTTTGCACAGTTCATGAGCAAATCGTCCAATTGTCTAGCTTTGGCCTCGCGCTCAGTCCTAGATTCTTGAACTTGTTTCCTTTTCTTAAGCGCCAATTTCTTTCGTCGTTCTTCGGCGCGTTCATTCTCAGATCGAGCTTTCTTCTCTTCTTCCAGGAGAGCTTTCTCTTCGGCAGTGGCAAACTCTGATTTCATATTGTCATCCATTACTATCTCTGGTGGAGAAGAGGGCGCGCTGGTTGGAAGTCTTGATTCTGGGCTCGAGGACCGATTGCCCACACTCGATGATAGAAGATCCATTATCATAAACCGAGCAATCAGGTTAATTCCAGTTTGCAGCCAAAACAGCCCCAAATATCAAGTAGTAAACAGCGTGCAAATTATACTCCAGCAGGGCCTCAGAAGGGCTAGCTTTTGGAACAAGAAGGTTCTGAGACTGTCTAAAATTCCCAATTCTTAGCCTCCAAAATTGTACATATCCGAATCCTCGGTAGTGCTGCGTTTAAAGAACTCACCAAGACCACTCGGTGGCAATTCAATCCCTTGTATTGGATCGAGCTAAGGGAAATTATGCGTTGGATCCCCAATCCACTCTCAATTATATCGAATGATTCGTCCCAACAGAAAGAAAGGCCCAAAAGTGCGATGAGGAAATGTGGTACACTGCTGTCATATTTATAAAAGAATGATGATTTCGTGTTCGGAACGCGTAAATTGATTTCCAATTCACGCGAGTCTCGCGCGATCAGCAGCTCCAGGCAACAGCACTAATTTATTTTAGGTTAGTAAGGGGTTAAGCGAAGATCTGGGCTTTAGTACAACTCCTTAGATCGATGCAGAGTAGCTCTAGCATATACGTTCTATGATTTTCCCGGACTGTAAATGGATTTGAGATGCATTTATACATACGCCCTACGTCTAACAATTTAATTTCGCAGATACCCAGAACTTACTACGTGTTGAAAAGTAGAACATTTCCACTTCCATAATATCATTTCCCTAGAACTACCACCGAAATATTACTGTGTCATTCATCTCACTGTCACATCAAACGGAACACCGGTTAAAAAACAAATCGTATTATTTCTATCTATGTAACAGCAACGCAGTGAATGAGGTTATGCGGCTTGCCCATTGCAATTTTACCGACGAAGGCGGAGTAGGGCGGTGACAAGAAATAAAATTGGGCGCCAGAGAACGAATCAGACGGTATAGACCATGGCATGATTACCGGCTGAAAAAAAATCAAACTGACGGGGACGATATCTCTTGACGGCCAAAGGTTTTAAGAGAATTGGAAATAATTGCCGGCCGACAACAATCAAGATGATGGGAGCGGTATCCCTCTTGACGACAGAAGGTTTTGGGAGATTGGGTGTCGACTATCGTAGCAGCTGGCAAGCAATTACATCAGCGTGTAGCGCTTAGCAACAGCACATTCGTCCATATCGACACCTGTTTTTGCCCGGAACATGGCAGCAACTTGAGACCACTTCTGGGCCTCAAATTCCTTAACACAATCAACCAGAACAATATCCAGGTCATCGTTCCATGCTGGCTGGCCTGTGCTTCGACCCGAGTTTGGTTTTCCGCGGCGGCGCTGAGAGAGAGGGACGAATTCTTGGCCTTGGGCTGCAAACAAGAGAGGAGCAGTTCGGTTGTAGCGACTGGTGACGCCACAAATGGTGAGTTTAGGATCTCTGCCAGATTTAATTCTCTCTGCGTTCAAGATTTGCTTGATTTCCTCAAAGCCTAGTCCATCACGCTCCTTCAGATTGACAATTTTGATATTCTCGGGGTCATTTGCACCATATCCTCTCTTACAGACTTTGTCTCCACGTCCGCGCTTTAATCCTCGCTTCTTCAAAGCTGCGTCGGAGACTTCTTCTTGAGGAACCAACGGAGGATTTTTGTTCAAACCCCATGGATTCGTGACACCAGAGTATCGAGAGTAGTTCAGGCTCTTGCCAATGTTATTGAAGGGATAATCTTCTCGATCTGGTGTAGGGGCTAGCCCAGTATGGGTATTGTAAGATTGACGGCTGTAGTCTTCATGAGAGAAAGTTGGTCGCTTTGCACGGTCTGGTTCATCATCTTGATAGTTCTCGGGGTGAACGCGGCCACTGTAATTGTCTGAGAAAGTTGGTCTGCTTGAAGGGCCTGGCTCATCATCTCGATACTGTTGAAACAAAGAGTCGCGATCTTGAACGGAACCGTCTTCTCAAATTAGAAATGGACGCCATATGTGGCCAAGTTACTCACCAGTTTCACCTTCGAACTCAGATTCATAGCCACTAGCAGCAGATTTACGGCCCTCCATTGCGTATTTGCTAAAGGATGGAACAGGCTGACGGGAATGATACGAGGCTTTGTAGGTTTCTGTATCATTGGCGGGGACAAACAACTCAGGATCGCCGCCACTGTATTGACTTGAATATCGTGGTTGAAGACGTGGGGATTGCTGGTAGCTTTGAGGGGTATTTGTAGGAATCTGTTCGCTGTCGTAAGAAATTTCTCGACCGGTTTTTTTAAAACGGGCAGTGTATTGACTTGGCGTTTGACTTTGAACGTGGGATCGAGGATGTTGAGATTTTTGATGCTCTTGGGAAGTATTTCTGAGAATTTGGTTACTCTTGCCAGAAATACTTGGGCCAGTTTGTTCAGAAGCTTGACGATAGTGAGGCGAGCCCCCATAAATTGATTCACGTCTGTTTGAGGGTTCTTGGTGAAGATACTGAGAGGGGGACCAAGAACGATCTGGCACAATGTTCGAGTTGCTATAAAGAGCCTCTGGGTCGTATTGTGAAAGCATTTGGCTTTCCTGAACTGTCTTATGAGCCATCTTTGGAGATGGTGTAGTAGAGTTTGCAGATACTGTAGAAAGTAATGATTGCTTATATCGAGCAGATAAGTAGAAAGTGAATTGACAGCGCCGATGTTTAACCGACGAATGACAGTGCCGACGTTTAACCGACAAATGACAACGCCGACGTTTAACCGACAAATGAGAGCGCCGACGTTTAACCAACAAATGAGAGCGCCGACGTTTAACCAACAAATGACAGCGCCGACGTTTAATCAATTAATGACAGCGCCGATGTTTAATCAATTAATGGCAGCATCGATGTTTACCCAATCAATGACAGCATCGATGTTAATGGCAGCATCGATGTTTACCCAATTAATGACAGCATCGATGTTAATGACAGCATCGAGATTAATGACAGCATCGATGTTTACCCAATTAATGACAACGCTGATATTTACCCAACTGATGACAGCGCTGGAGATTCTCAGGTCAGGTCAGACCGAAGTTCTAAACTGTATTGGTGGGTATGTCAATATCAAATTGTCCTAAACACTTTCTCTTCACAAAGGACAACCATATTAAAATGTCCCAAAAAGTCAATCTTTATTTAATAAAACAGATACCAAAAGATGTAATATTTACTAAAATGTCCTAAATCGTATCTCATAATAAAGTACAATTCATACTGTGGCGGGTCTAAGAGATTGGCGCTTGCGAAGAAGACAGGGCAACACCTCAAGAGTTTATTATAGAATTTAGCTTATTACTTAATGCGTGTTAATTCTTGATTTAGGATTAGCAAAGATTCAGCAAGAACTTTCAAACCTTTTGAACTCTTCTGCCAAGAGGCCAGACAGATTACCGAATTTTGTTTCTTAAGGATTTAAAAATTGAAATTTTATCATGCATGGCATCCTTTGCCCAGTGATATCGTCCTTCATTCCTGAAAAGTGACAGCTAATCTGATCGAGAGGGATCTTGAGAGTTAAATTTTACAAAGACTAATGGAGTCCGTAGCCCTCTCATACATTCCATCCTTAATAGATTTCAGGGTGCTAAGGGTATTTGGACGTTTCTTACAGTCTACTTGAAGCTAGCCAACGGTTGATGCTACTTCCTCAGCGCTGGCTATTGACCTCGAAGATATTGTTTCAGGAGAACACGAATCGGCGCCAATTCTTCCCCAGTTTGGAAACCCCATCTTCAAGCCCCCACCCCTTAATTTCGCAGATCTTTCTGCACATTTCTTCCAACTTATCATCCATATCATCTCCAGCAATATGTAAGTCGCTCTCGACAAGGATACGGTCGTCCGGCACAGCTTTGATAACTTCCACAGTTTTTATACTCGCCGGAGTAGACATATTAATTGCTGCCGAAAATGAGAAGAAGATCTCAGCTGGCACCGAAGGATGAAAATACTGCTTCAGAGGCTGTGGTGGACCAGAATAAGAGTGAAGGCAGATTCGCGGGGGGAATGGCTTAGAAACATGTTCCTTGGAGTCTGTCTCGGATTGATTTTCTTTAGCTGGCTGAAGCTTGTCTAATTTTTGCCTCTCCCTTTTGCTGAGAATCGCTTTCTCAAAGCCTTTCCACGTTTCTTGAAGGGTATCAAACACGGCTCCATGTGCTGCAACGCCGTGAACTGACACAGCTCGTCCCATTTCTCCCGCAAGGTTGAGCTGGGCTTTGAACACTGCCTTTTGATGGTCCATCTGTACTCTGTATGGAGTGAGCCGCCTCCCTTCTCGACCCCCGGGTGTTAGAGACTCGTCTCTTGGTCCTTTTTCTTCCGGCTCCCAATGTCCAGGGAGACAGAAAGATTTATCCAAGCCTATCTCACCGACCATTGCCAGTGGAAAGTTCTTCAGGTAGGTCCTCGTCTCAATGATAAACTGCTTTAGTGACCGAGGCGGTGGAAGAGAGTTCAGAAACTCAGTATCCTCCAGCTTTGGCGTTAAGATCGCCTGATAATGCCGAATCTTCAACTCAGTGGAATCAAAGTCCGAAATGGACGTCTCCGTATCGTCGTATATTTGGTACGAGAACCATGGATGCCACCCAAAACAGGGAATGAGGCATTCGTTCTCTGTGTCCTCGACATCTTCAGGGTTAGATTTCAGCCCATAGGTATCTGCAACTTGAGCCACAAGTTGTTGATCCTGAGATCGAGTAGCCATAACTGTTAATACCCGTGCTTTCATATTTGGAATCAATGGGACAAAGTCCATAGTATCTGTTGGGTGGCAGTGGGCATCATAGACACCCAGATGCCAGGGAAAGGCATCTTGGGAAGAGGCTGAAGTCATGAACAATTCACTTCAAAAATATTCACCAGAAAAACCGAACCCGTGCCAATGAAACCCTTTCTGCATGCTGATAATTTGTGCACGAGACCTTTGTCGAGCGGTATCAATGTCTTGGTGGGTATAGCGTGGCTTTGTTCCGAACTTAGCGAATTGTCTAGGGTGGCTCAAGCTTCCCCACATTTTTCGCTTTCACATGCACCACCCCTCACGATCGTCAGCACAACTCTACTCGTTTGTTGTTGACTAATAAACGTATAGCTGCCTCATCACTATCGAATCCTCTTCTCTTATTTGCAAAAGAGAGATGAGCTCTCCGTCCAAAAGAGAATGGCGCTCCTCAATTCCCTCTACGGCGTAGTCCTCCCTTTTATCTTCATCTTCTCCATTCCAATAGCTATCGTGGCTACCATCACAACGACTATAGCCGTCTCCATTCTCGCCTTCCGCGTCGTCCTTGTCTATATTGAACTGGGCTTTTCGATTATCCCTCACTACTTACGAGGTACAAAACACTCAAGTGATCTGCACCGAACAGATCCGTTACCTCCGCCGTCGGTTCCACGGCGAAAACGGAGGAATAGTAGTAGCAGCAGTAATTTATCCGCAGTAGGCTCACACACTCCTGCGTCAAGTGAGAATATAATGGGACTAAGTCAAAGTATTGGACCTACAAGGGATTTCGAGGGTGTAGGGGGTTGGCGCCTGGATAATCCTTCTGATGACGATGCCTTGTGGACGAAAATAAACTCCCGGCTTGAGCTACCTGCGGATCATGTTAGAAGGCATCGAAGATCTTCCACATTAGGTAGTATGCCTAGCGAGGGCAGAGTGAGCAGAAGTTATAGTCCTGAAGCTATGATGAATACATCAAGAGCCAGAACCCCCCCTACTTCCGCAGTAGCATCCGGCGATGCATATTTCCCACAAATCCCTGTCAGTCCAAAGACTGTGAAAAGAACACCTGGTTCTGTGAGTTCTGGAAGCTCCAAGGGCTCATCTTTCTTGAATATGAAGTAGAAATAAGAGGATACTGGTTTTGATGTATGAATGATGATGGGTTAAGGTATCGGCGTTGGGATTTTGGGTCCTTGAGATACTGGCTGGAATATTTCGTGTTCTATATAAAAGTAATCATTTAATCATTTTTACTCTTACAATTCACAAAATCGCTGCCCCAATGGTATCCACAATGATTCTGCATTCCTTAAGCACGCCACCAAACGCCTAGCCCAAGAGTGTCCCCGTTGCGTACTCCCTACATCGTGCCCCAGAGATAGTTTGCATAGAAGAATCTTGAAAACTTCCCATCCATATTGATAACATGGACATCTCCTTTCGTACCATTCCGGACTATAGCCTTGGAATATTCCCCAGTCTCGTCCCTCTCAATATCAATCCCCAATCCGCGATACACCTTCAACTTGAGACTGATCTCGTCATCAACTAACCCCCTCCTTGCATTTTCACCTCCATCCAATCCCTGGAGCTCCAATTCTTGCAATCGTGCTTGTAAGTCAGCAAGTTGTGACGCCAGACGCTCGGATTCGATTTCTAAATCGGAGGCTGATTTTGCAGTGCGAAATTTTTGTGTATCCAACGTGGCAATTTCCGAAGCATGTGCAGCAGCAGAATGCGATGAGACGGTTTCTTGATGGTGATTGTTCAAAGTCGTGAGAGTTCGGGATAGTTCTGTTGACTGTTAGCAAAGAACCTCTCCATCTCTGTTGTTGGTTCAAACTCTTTAAGGCGCTCTCAGCTTCCCTGACACGGAGATCTCGTGCCTGTTGGAGTGTAGAGAGAGATTCATTTATCCGTGATACTGCGAGTTTGTCTGGTAAGATGTTGAAATTGCCAATCGTGTGTTGAATAAGCTGGATGTTTATTAGATACTGGACTCAGAGGTTCTTTATAAGTCTTACCGTTGCGGGGTCTTCATCGAGAAGCATTTTGATGAATTATAGGCGCAAATTATTATAATTCCGAATCAAACTTTCAGATTGTGATGAAGACTGCGAAATTTCCAAAATAATTGCATTCTTGTCGTGGTCGGTGTTGATAACAGCCCACACCTAGGAATCCTGCTTACCTAATCTGTTGGCTAGGTAACAAGTGACGTCGCGATCACAAGCCACACGCAGCAGCAACGCCACATGTATCCATCACCTCATGAACCTTCTGCGACCCTCCAAAAATCAACATCGTAACTTCCGCCCTAAACATTCTCAGATTCCAAAAACCTGAGGACCAACCTAAGAAATGGGGTCTTCTCTTCCATGTAAGTATGGAGGAAAATATTTTGGATACACCACTTCACACCTGGTTTTTCATTTCCTGTTTTTCCCTTCGATTAGAAACGGCCTTGCTGACTAGTCGTGTCGATTTAGATGCTGCGGACGCAGAAAGGTCAGTCCATTTTGCCAGAGATTACGGTATTCTGGCTTAAAAGATGTTGCCAGATCCTTCCCAAATTTCCGACACTAACTTGGTAACAGTCCGCTGAAGCCAGCCGAACTACAAGTCTTACGGTCTCAATATGAGAAAGAGGGAGAACACGTTGGAGTACAGACCAAATTCAACTTTGCATGGGTAAGAGGCTCCTTGGGCCCTCATCCTTTTGGGAAGATAGATACTGATTGTTTTGAAGGGTTTAATTAAATCCAACGCTCGCCAAGATCAACAAGAAGGCGTCCGTCTCCTCTCAGATATCTTCCGAACATCACCAGAACGAAGGCGAGAATGTCTCTACTACTTGGCCTTGGGAAACTACAAGCTTGGAAACTACGGAGAGGCGCGAAGATATAATGATCTATTGCTGGATAAGGAGCCGGCAAATTTGCAGGCCAGTAGTCTGAGGGAGTTAATCGATAATAAAGTTGCGAAAGAAGGGTTGATGGGCGTGGCTATTCTCAGTGGAGTAGCTATTGCTGCTGGAGTGGTGGGTGGAATGATATTCAAAGGCGTTGGCCGGCGGACAAGATAATGCGGGGTGATGGAGGACAGAGGCGAATGAAAGAACATGAATGACTCGCGGGCTTGCTACATATATCGGTAACAGCTCGAGCTAATATTGTATCAATGGATATCCCAAGAATCGACCTTAATTGTGTGCCCTGTCTTCGCTGGGAAACTTCAAATGCAGGTAGCCATCTGTCCCATGACTCTTAATCTAAAACGGGTACCTATTCGGGTGGAGTTTTCTAGCTAGGGGTGGTTTGATAGTAGAATCCCAAAGAACGTTGCCGAAATACAAGGTTGGTCCAAGTGGGTTTACTCTTATGGTACTGTTTGATGGTTCTGTTTAAAAGATAACGGGAGGAATCCCGAAACAAACGCTCGTAGGCAGATAGATCATTTGCCTCTTCATGCTTCTCACGTTTTCTTGCACAGGTCTGCTGGCATCAATCAGGTGTGACAGGGGCTAAGGTTAAGCGATCTTTCTGCGTCACCTCCATCGGAACACTTCAAGTGTCTTGTCTCGTCGACAGCCACGAGATTCAACCTTCATTTCTAAACCTTCCTTCCTGCACAGCATTTGCTCTCCCACCCTCTTGCTCCTTACCAGATCAACTCCATCATACTTCCATCAACACTCTTTTTCGTGACATCTACAAATGTCGTACTTGCACGACCCCTCTTCGTGATTATAAAGCGGCGTTTATACAAGGTCAACTCCGAAGCAGCTTGAAAGCTTGCGCCACCACTGATTGCGCCTTGTCGTCCCGCTCACCTACACAGACCCGGCTGAATCTATCCAACAAAGTCCGATTTTACGATATTAGACCCTGGATCTGTCATTCTGGCGTTCCGAGTTCTTCGAAATACTGGCCTGGCACTAAGTCTCGGTTTGACTGCCCTCGCCGCCTATCAGGGCATACGAGACGCCATGGCAGATCATTTGGAAACCGGCGGCGAACAGAGACATCTAGACGCTTCGGGCTCACGCGAAGTGGTGTATTGTCATCAGTGCGATAACGAATGGTGGCAAGACGAATTCGGCTTGGTCTGTCCAAGGTGTGAGAGTGAGATCACCGAGATAGTAAGTACCATTCATTTTGATTCTTTTACTATTAATTAGGTTCTCACGACAGCACAGATAACACCCGAAAGTGACCCGCGACCTATTCATGAATCTCCGCCGAGCCCTCCTAGTTTCAACAATCTTCATGATCATAATCCTTGGGGTGAAGGCGATTCCGATCCGGAAGAAGCAGATATTGAAGAACATGTCACCCATGGACCTGGAGGATCCGTGCTCTTTTCACGAACTATTCGATCTTCCAACCGATATGCAGGGCGATCTGGAAGCAGGAGACAACCTCAGATGCCAGAAGATGACCCTGATTATCTCATGAGAGATATTCACAATTTGCTTGGTAACATAGTGGGACCTGGATTCCGCCCTGGTCAGTCTGGTCGATCAGGCCCCGATACTTTATTCACTCAAGGACCTTTTAGTAGCAGTGGGTTTCGGATCGGTGGCAATGGAGGACCGCACTTTATGGGTGGACGAGTCACCATTTCTACTGGTGGGCGGTTGCGGCCAAGGGACGTAGACGGACCTCAGCCTGCAGGACCTCCAATTGATGATCTAGCTACGTACGCCTCCCCTCCCAATTCAATTTCCCCTAGCGGCCGTTCTCTCTATGTTGTTAGTATTAGAGCACCTCCTGACCATCTTGCCAGAGTTCTTGGAGGTCTATTTACAGCTATGGGTCAAGGTCAACCTGGTCAGCCTCGAGATGATGGTCCAAATGGCATGCCACCTCAACTGCGGGCTTTGTTCTCAGCCATGCTCAATCCTGCAAATGCACGTTCCGGAGATGCTGTCTATACACAAGAAGCTCTAGATCAGATTATTTCAACTCTGATGGAGCAACACCCTACCTCCAACGCCCCGGGTCCAGCAGCTCCAGATGCAATCGCAGCGCTTCCGAAAAAGAAGTTGGATGAAAAGGCTCTAGGGCCAGAAGGGAAAGGAGAGTGCAGTGTATGCATGGATGACGTGCATATTGGGGATGAGGTCGTTTTTCTTCCTTGTAATCACTGGTTTCACGAGACTTGTGCTGGTGCCTGGTTGGGTGAACACAACACATGCCCCATTTGCAGAAAAGGTATTGATACAGAAAGCCCTGCGGATAATGCCAGAAGATCCAGTCAAAATGCAACCTCCCCATCCAGGAACGAGTACCGATCTCGCAGACTAAGTTCAGGAAGACCATTTTTTAGCCGAGATAATACAACATCAGCACGCGATGAAGCCAGGTTAGAATCTATTCGCAATAATGGAAGAGTACCTCAAGAAGAGAGAACGGGTAGATGGACTCCAGATAGAGGCCCTGTAGATGACGAACCAACTCGCCAGCTTCCAGGCGCATTCACGTCAAATCGTCGTCCTTCTGATACAAATCATCATAGCCCAATTGATGATAGGAGAGAAAGTTATACAAGTAGCAGTGAACGATCACGAGAATCGAGGAGGAGCTCGAATTCTGGTAGTGGTGGCGGTGGAAATGGAGGTGGTACCATGTCATGGTTTCGCCGATGGGGTTCGAATCGAAGAAATGATTAAGACTCGTTATTATTTTAAGGGAATTGTTCAGAGGATGAAACGGTGTCACTTCTACCGAGCTGTTAATGACTTGAAGAACTCTTTTTAATCGTAGTTGTGAACATGAGAGGCGTTTGGGGACTTTACTGGGAGGTGCGCCTACTATGTTATAGCGAAGACGTTTGCAAGGAACTGGAATGATAGACTATGGTCTCATTGAATGATTTATGTGCCTTGATATCAGGCTATGAATGTTGATGTATGCAAGAGCAGTCGGTTACAGATAGGTACTCAAAACCGAAATTCTCGTCAATGCCACTTCAGACCCATATTCACCTTCACTTATTAACTGCATGATTTCTACCATCCGTACTATTTACCTGCTATTAGTTATCTCCTCTTGAGTTGAATTACCCATGAAATTTGGGACTCACCGATATCAGCCTTGCCCCTCACAAATAATAGATCTTTGGTTAATACTTCGTCCCCGTCTTCCTCTTTTGCTTGCTGCCTTAATACATTTCCGATACACATAGCTTCCAAGAATGCTCGATGATTAAACACCCACCAAACCTTGGCTTCACTTTCAAATAGCGCATATAGTAAGAAGAAAGCATTAATAGCATCATGAGCTGCCTCCAAGGTTCCTCGGATATTTACAGGCACCTCTTCGCTCCCGCTCGAATGTAATAGCATAACATTGTGAAAGTAATTACTCGTTAGAAATAAGGTCTGTCGGACCGTTCTCTTATTGGATTGGGCAAGTAAGCTGATAGATTCGGCATCCCAGGAGCGGAATATGTCTGGAAACGAACGGTATACGGATCGGAAATCCGCAATGAGTTTGGACTTTTGACGTGTTGTGGAACAGATAGGGAGATCGAGGGAACGGGGTGAGCAAATGGTTTCTTGGACGAGGTTTGCGAGGGTCCAGCAGCCACGGATATAGGCCGTGTCAGTTGGGCTGGAATTGGCGATGCTAGAAGAGTCATCAATCAAATCATCTACGTTCACGTCGGTGTGAGTTGCACTTGGTGGAAGCGTGAGCAGAACGGTGAGAAATGTATCTTGTAGAAGTATGGCCTGCCACAATTTTCGTCGTATCTGCTTGTCAAATATGCTGGCATCTGGACATACAATGTTGGGATCTCGGTGGAGGCCCATGGCATAAGCCTGTCGTACCAGAATACCGGCGAATGCCCAGCCATCTGAAGCATGGTTATCGTTAATGAGGAAATAAGTTACCAGGACCATAGCTTGGATGGAACGAACAGAGGCTTTATTGAGATAGGAGCTTATCCTCAAGCTTTGGTGAGCCGCCGACACGTAAAATTCCGCTGTCTGTTGTCGTTCTCGTGGGGGGCTTGTAGTCGCGAATTGAGTTCCCATCGCAAGCATAGCAAAAATCATGGCTACAAGTGCAGCGTCGACCTGGCCCTTCTCTGGCTGTGATAGAGACCAAAAGTGCTCATAGTCGGCATAGAATGTTTGTCGGTGTATCATTGGATATATCGGATCTACACACTCGAAATAACATTCAAGAAGAATATCGGCCTGTAACTTATCTGGCAACACGGAGACCGTTTCTGGTAAGCCACCTGAACACGTCCAGTAATTTGCAAACGGGTGTTCAGAGCCTATGCCAAATACATTTGATGCTGTAGGGCTTGAATGTGGAATATTTGAAAGGAGCCCAGTTGGTGAAATTATTGAATCCTTCAAGGCACTTCTTTCCTGACAGGTGAGGGGTTGTTTAAGCCCTGGGGTCCCATTTGAATGCGGCCTTTTCTTGGGGGGCTTGGTCATCCGTCTCGCATTGGCGATGATAAGGTTTGTTTCTCTCGAGATTATCTTAGTATCAAAGAATTGAGTAGCCGACATGTCAGGTACTCACTCTAGAACATTTGCAACGTGCGCATATTTACATTCTGTTTGTCGTTTTATACCTGGAGTCCTGGTTAGTACTTCCGTGAGATACTTAAAGGCATTGACTTACAAGCAAGACAGTTAGGCCTCCCCCTGTCACACTGTTGTTATTTATTAGCACCATTATTTCTCTAAATGTAGATAGCGTTCATAATTATTAATTTCAAAGTATACGCAATATCTTGAGATATGCTTAGTTTCATGGAGGGAAGCTCGTAAGAGGTTACGGCTTTGACTTCTCTAACTAAGAATGATGGCCCCAAGTCCTGGGAGATTTCTTTATACAGTACAGCTCTCCTGATTCTTGCTTTATTGTAACTATCGTATGTGGGAAATAGCAGATAAAATTGCAATTAGTAAGATCAGAAGTCTTTCCATGAGCTAACTACGCTCTCCATATAACTACATATTTCAATGCAGTCGAGACGTGCTAACGCAATAGAGTAAGTAACTGACCTTCGTTTTTCGTTCTACACATTCTTGGCATGATAATGTAGGCTTGTTACGTTTTTGTTTTTTCTTGAGAGGTTTTGCTATTGTCCCATCGGGGGGGTAGGTGGGTGATCCGGCAAAAGTACTATCGGTTGCTGAAGGCGATATTGCAGTATAAAGAGCCGGGGGGGCGTCTGCAATCTCATCCATTTCGGTTCTCTTGTGTTGATATTCGCCCAAGGGAGAATAGTGGTTGATGGGAATAACACCGATTGCGGGAATATTTCGAGGTTATCCGAGTAGTCGCCGCTCTCAACTGCGGGGATACACTAGCTGGAAGGAGCGGGGAGCGATGACGGGAGAGTACTTTACGTTATCATGTGACTTGGTCTGAACATACGCTAGGCTCGAGGGAGACGCGGTTCTCGCGTCGCGTCAACGCGTATCGCGGAATCGACTGCAGTACGTGAACGAAGCAAATACGATATATGTTTTCAATGGATACGACCACATTGCCTGATCTGCCTTTACCCTCCGATCCAGCATTTTACAATGACTGGGAAGAGGAAGTAAATCCAGTTGTAGTACCTTCTAGCACCAATTCCGACGAACTAGAAGCCCTTTACTTGCTACGGGAGGAAACTATCACGAAAAAGAACGAAGCAAGAGAGGTAATTCGACACCGAGCCTGGAAACTAGGAGAGATTTTCCGTAGTGACGCAGATCACATAGACGGTAACTATATTCAATATTTTGATAGAAAAAAAGGCTAAATCTCACTCAGAAACACCTACGCGACCAAAATCAAGCCGGCAGCAAGTTCTTCTGACATCATCACCACCAAGTCTCAAGATGCCGTCTACTTCCTCCCTAGTTGCATATCCTACAAGTTCGCCTCCACCGGTAGCTAAGCGACCACGTCCTGCGAAGATTGCAGAAACTCGCAAACCGAAGAGTGTTAGCGGGTTCATATTGGCCGAATCAGACGACGATGGCGACATTTCAATTGAAGAGCCAGCACCAAAACGCAGGATGATGGAAAACCCCCGACCTCTAAGCCGTGAGACTCTGTTAGACAATTTCGACGGAGTTTTAACGGACAAAACCGAATCAAACGTTGATCAAGGGAGAAGCATAGAGAGACTCCTGGCAGACTTGAGTAATTCCTCCAAGGCCCAAGTTCCGGATAAGCCAGAGGCAGGGCCTGATTGCTTTATTTCCGGCCCTGATTCTCTAAATCCCGTTTCATTTCCATCATTTCTCGGTGCTCGAACGACCAAAGACTCGCAAGTCTTGACGTGCTCGGGAAAAACTGTGTCTATACAGCAGCGAAAGAAAGCAGAAGCTGTTCCATTCGAGCAATTGGTCGCAGCAAGATCTACGACAAAAGCGGGACGTGCAACAAAGAGCTACTATGGAATTGATATTCACAAGCTAGTTGAAGAGGCTACCAAGGAGACGGAAAAGGATAAATCGATTAGAGCAAATATCACGGAACAAGTTACACCTTCTGTTGAGCATCCTACCAAATCGAGGCCCCGACGCACTCTTATGTGGACTGAAAAATACAGAGCAAGGCATTTCATGGAGCTTGTTGGTGACGATAGGACTCACCGACAAGTCCTAAAATGGTTGAAAAGTTGGGATCCAATTGTTTTTCCGAAATCTGGCAAAGGGAAGCCGGTTGTACCAAAAAAGCCGGGAATGGAAACCGAAGAAATTTCGCATAAAAAGATATTGCTTCTGAATGGTCCACCTGGACTTGGCAAAACAACTTTGGCACATGTTTGTGCAAGGCAAGCAGGATATGAAGTAATGGAAATCAACGCTAGTGATGAAAGGAGTAGAGATGTCGTGAAAGGGAGGATCAGAACTAGTGTTGGAACTGAGAGTGTTAAGACTGGCTCGACCATAACAACAAAATCTGGCATTGTCAAGAAAATTGCACATCCTTTGTGCGTAGTGGTAGATGAAGTTGACGGCGTTGTTAGTGGTTCTGGTGGTTCTGGAGAAGGTGGTTTTGTTAAGGCTTTGATCGACCTTATCCAACTGGATCAGAAGAACTCAGCAACCGTGGACTCAGCTCAGCCCCGGAACAAGAAGAAAGGAGATAATTTCAGGCTGATGCGACCTCTGATCCTCATTTGCAATGATGTTTATCACACATCCCTACGCCCTCTTCGCCAGTCCGGCTTAGCAGAAATCATACACGTCCGAAAGCCACCCCTGGATGCTGTCATTGGTCGTATGAAAGCGGTGTTCGAGAAAGAGAGCGTCTCCTGTGACAATGACGCCGTGCGCAGATTGTGTGAGGCTACTTGGGGAGTAGATGCTTCGGAATCTCGCAAAGGTAGGGAGTCTAGTGGGGAGGGTGACCTGCGAAGTATTATGGTAGTTGGAGAGTGGGCAGCCGGCAAACTGAAAGCCTCCTCCCCAGATGGCTCCGCAAGATTGACCAGGAAGTGGGTAGAGCGGAATATGTTAGGCGATCTTTCGCACGGTGGAGGAGGCGCTCGTGGAGTTGGTCGTGGAGGGGCAAAAGAAGTTGTGAATCGAGTATTTTTGGAGGGAGCAGGTTTCCCCAAAACCAGAATTGTCAACCTAGAGACCCAAGCTACAGATGATCTCCCTAAAACTCAGTTAGGGGTAGCGGAACTGGCGAAGAAAGTTGCTATGGCCAGGCTGAGGGAAATGGTTGATACGAGTGGGGAAGTCGACCGTATCATGACAGAAATCTTCGGCCAGTATCCAAGCCAACCATTCAATGACGACTCGACATTATCGAAACCCAATGCAGCTTACGAATGGCTTCATTTCCACGACACATGCTCATCGAGAGTCTTCTCTAGTCAGGAATTTGAGTTAGCACCATACCTTAGCCAGCCTGTTCTGGCATGCCATCATCTCTTCTCGTCAAGTGCACGACACTATTTCGCGAAAGGATCTAAGAAATTTGGGGAAGAAGAGCCAGAAGAAGATCCACTTCCCTTCACAGGACCGAGAGCAGACTATGAAGCCCACGAGGCTGAAAAGTCAAACAGAGCGACGATTGTCGCTTTACAGGACAGCTTCAATGCTACCCTTCTTCGAAACTTCAGGAGCCCAGAGGATATTGCCACAGATTTGCTGCCATATCTAGTCAGAATGTTAACTCCAGAGATCAAACCAATTATTGTAGGAGGCAGTGGTGATCAGAAAGGAATTGCAAGCGTAAGGAAAGAAGGGGAGAAAGCGATGGTCAAACGATCTGTAGATGTGATGAGCTCAGTCGGTGTTATATTTGAGCGAGGGAAGCTGGAAGGGGATTTTGGAAGTAGGTCGACTCAATGGGTCTACCGTATGGAGCCGTATGTTATTGTCTTTGTCAGCATAACTTATTCCTTCTAACTGTTCATAGAGCCCTCGACGCATTGGTTACATTCGAGACAGCTTCCTCATTCGCAGCAGCCTCTGCTCCTGTGAGGTATGCCGTTCGCCAAGTATTAGATCAAGAGTATCAAAAGAACATCATTGTTCGTGAGAATGCTGCTCGACAAGCTAGGTATAAAGCAGGTAACCTTGAAGACGACTCCGAATTTTCTCTAGCAACGAAAGAAGTCCCTGCGCATAACGTACAGGAAAGGACTCTGGGCATAAAGAAAGACTTCTTTGGGAGGGTGATGAAAGAAGATCGAGTGCCTATGCAAGAGATCAGCGGTAATGTTGAAGCGGAAACAAAGATCGAGAAAGGGAGAGGGGCTGGCAAAGACAGCCAAAAGGTATGGATTAGTTATCATGAAGGGTTCTCTAATGCTGTCAGGAAGCCAATCACCGTTGAGGAATTGTTGAGAGGGCTATAATTAGATATTATGTATTGTAGCAAGATACCGTGCGGACCCGTTTTAGCGATATCCGTTTAGCGATATTCGTGATATAAGCGATTTTAATTTCCGCGTCTTGAATTCAAATACCATACCAAATACCCCCTTCCCGATATTCAAAATATCTCATACCTACCTTGCAACAGCAGACTAGCGGACGGGCCCGCCAACGACCCACACAATGGCTAATTCTTGAAGCTATATGATTTAACTGGCAGAAACATATTGAGAGTATAGGCACCCAAACGTCTGGCGACCTCCTTCTCCTTAGGGCGCAAGCGGCAAGAGATCTAACACCACCAAATACCTCAATATCAAGGCCTTGAGAAGCTAGAGTTTAGTGTTGGCTGGCTATATCGATTTAAGCAACGTCACGGAATAAAGCGGCGTATTCAGTACGGGAAGTAGCATCTGTTCCTAGTACTGACTACTAAGGAAGAAATGAAGACAGTACGGACACTTTGTGGAGAATATATGGAAGAGGATATATATAATATGGACGAGACTGGGCTATATTGGAGATCATCTCTATCTTCTAGGTTATCGACACAGTCTCTACCTGGAAAGAAGGAGAAGAGCCGAATATCCCTTGTTGTCTGTACAAATTGTACAGGAACAGACCGTTTCCCCCTCTGGTTTCTAGGACATGCAAAGAATCCGCGGGCCCTTAAGGGTGTCAATATTCCGGCTCTAGGAGGACAGTGGCGGGCAAATAAGAAGGCCTGGATAACAACAGCAATAATGGTAGAATGGCTTACGCAGTTCTATTTTCATATTGGTACTAGGAATATAGTCCTTAGTATGGATAACCTCAAAGCCCATGTAAAGGGTATAGAGGAAAAGCCGCCACCTACAAATATCCGGATTATATGGCTTCCTGAGAATTCAAGTATTTCCCAGCCACTCGACCAGGGGATTATTCAGAACCTTAAGACATACTATAGACGACAATGGCTTCAATTTATTATCCAGGAAATCAATCAGAGTAGAGATCCGTACTCTACAGTTACACTTCATAATACTATCCGTTGGTGTATCTATTCGTGGATATACTCTGTATCAGGCATAACAATCTATAGCTGTTTCCGTAAAAGTACAATAATACAGCCGCGAATTGAACACCTTCCTTCTGCACCTCAAATCGATCTTACCGACCTATATACAGAGGCACAGAGAATTGGAAGAATACAGGACCCAGTGGCTATGGATACGTTCTTAAACCCGGTAGACGAGAATATAGAAGAGAGTGACGAACCTACACTTGAGGATATAATTGCAGAGCATATAGGGCAGAGTATAGAGAATGAGGATGCGATTCTTGAGGATGTGGAACCTCAACCGAAGGTGATACCCTCAAAAATAGAGGCATTATGGGCAGTACAATTACTACTAGAATATCAGGAGTACGAAGAGCAGGCAGGAACTGAGGATATAAAGTGTTTGCAGCGTCTAGAGCGATCAATTAGAGATCAGTGGGTCTAATCAACTCAGTACTCAGTATGGCGACAATTCAATATAACGATAGAAAAGTTGACGTCTCATTTGATTGTTAGAACGGGTCCGCACTGCATAACAAATTTCTTGCTTCCCTTCACGAATGGGTCATTTTGTTTCATATGCCTATTGATATGCACCAACGTACGGTGCTCGGCTAGCTGTGAGGCACTGAGCTCCGAACCACATCAAACCCTCATCCTCCGTCTATCGTTGTCAGAAACTCACGCCAACCCAATAAAAGCATAGTAGATCTCAATTAGATCGTGAAAATAACATCCAGATCAATACCCACGAGGTCATGATTTTGGGGCCTCGCGTCGGCTCCTACTTTCAAAGTCGTACCATGAGTTCCCTCACATCAGAGCTCATTCATTTTGGGCCTTTCGAAGTCACCAGTCAGGTACATTTCAATTCCACGCATCTTTATTTTCCAAGTACTCTCTAAAAAAAATTATCTAGGTCTTCTATAAAGCCCCATTATGCTATGCCTTAGTCAACATCAAGCCTATTCTTCCAGGTCACGTGCTTGTGGTTCCATATCGACGAGTGCAACGGCTCGTAGACCTCACAACAGACGAAGTTACAGACCTCTTTACGACTGTACAGAGAGTCCAAAAAATGTTGGCCAAACAGTATTCAGTAGATAGTATGAATATTGCCATCCAGGATGGCCCCGACTCGGGACAAACAGTTCCTCATGTCCACTGTCATATTATCCCACGGGCGAAGGGTAGTACAGAGGGCGACGGGATCTATGATAGGCTTCAAGGAGAGGAGGGTAACGTTGGAGGCGGATTGTGGGACCGGAGCCGTGCCGTTCCAGTTGGAAAATTTCCAATTCTGAAAGATGAAGATAGGAAGCTTAGATCAGCGGAAGAAATGAGCAGAGAGGCGTCGCTGTTCAGAACCCAAATGGCATCGATTGAAAACTGATTGGCTAACCGTTTATCGAGAAAGTCCTATTGGTTTATATAAATAAGAAAACCCAACCCGGAGGTGTTGGAATCCTGAGGGAATGGCTTGAGCATAGATGCCGTCATCGGTCATCGCGACCTGCCAGTGAGGAAATACCGGTAATTGATGGGGAGGTTTCCTACCAGTTTCATTTTACAAATTCGGGCGGTTAACCATATTGTTTTCGGATTGAAAAGCCAGTGGGGGGTAAAACGGCTGTCTTGTTCACAATTTCAGACCAGATAACTTGTAAGCGCTACGGACCACGGTAGACAGATTGATTATTCTGTGATTGGTTTCTGCAAACTGAAATATTTCGATTTCACACCTAATTCTATTGGCCTCTTATGGATATGGAGTAATAGCGAACTATAGTAGATGTAAGCCTTCCACCGTTGCATAACATCATACACTTCTCAGTCCCAGTAACCCTCGTCGTCTATTACCGCTGCTTCCGTTGTCTGTCTTTGCTTCAATGTCGCTGCTTGTTGACATTTCTTCGTCATAATAAGTAAGGAGCTCTTCTTGGAATGCCAATCGACTTACCAGACAGAGTCCTCGAACACTTTCCAGCTCCTGCCTTAAGAAGACCCCCCCACAATCTGCAGATGGCTTTTTGCAGCGAATAATTTTGGAAGGATTGCTGTGCCCACATCTACATACGTGGATAACTTGGTGACACATTCCGAAATTTTGGGAAGAGCGTTCATGTGTACATGTACGGTGAAATGCGGTTCGAGCTTGTAGAACTCCCCAAGGGGGAATTTTTGAAGGGTATATGGTGCCCAGTTCGAGAAAAATGATGTCCTTCAGACATGGCGGAGATGGATAGTATTTAAGGCCTTTGCTTCTCAAAGCTGCATGTAACAAACCAAACGGCGATGCATAACTGTGATTGCCACCATCTAATGTGTGAGCTCAACGAGCTGTATTCACGGATTTATGTACTAGATCCAGAAACGATGAAACGGAGCTTATTTCTTGATAGGCTTCCCATCCCACAATAAGACAACCTCCTTTTCATTTTGATCCCCACCAGTATACTTCAAGCTCACTTCGATCCCGCCCAAACATTGCTCTGCTGCTCTCCGATTCCAGAGCATTTGCATGATCTTTCCGTCAGAGCCGCAAAGGACATGTCCCATAGGCAATCTGCTCCTGCCCATAGTCTCCCTGACGCCTTTAGTAGCAGATTTCTGTGAGACCAGTAGGCCGAGAACATCTGTACCTCTCCATCCTGAAGGGGCACTAACAAACGCCCCTTCGAGTTCTCGGGCCTGGGATGGTTCAACCTTTCTGGCAAATGCCTTACATTGAATGAGAACCTTGACTGGCAGAGGTGCAGACGGGAGGGACCACGTGCCAAGGAGATCTGTCCCGTAATCAGATTTGCCGCCTATCCGTTTGAGAGACATTCCCAATCGTTCGAATGCGGCCAGAACAGTGTACTCATAATGCGTCCCTACATATGTAGTACTCGTAGTGTCCATCTCGGTACGGGACACATAGTCCAAAAAGCTAGGTAAGTCATGGTGATGTGGATTTTGTGACTCAGGAAATACGAGTTCCGAATGGGTATATGCGTTTGTAGAATATCTGATGAATGTTTGTGTTGTAGGGCGGAGGAGCCGCAGAGGAGTCCACTGGGTACGTGCAAGAAGCATGTAGGTAGGAAGCTGGTGTTTGTTAAGTTGTCCGACAGAGTTCTTTCTGAAGAAGAGCGAAGATTGCCGGAGATGAAAAAAAGAAGGAATATGTAGTTGTTCCTATCTCGGCCCCGAGATTGTTCTTTAGAAGTTTGAAGTTTGAAATAGAGCAGGAGAAATTGGTTGACGGAGTATAATAATGCAGTTTTGGTTCATCTCTGATAGGCTGACATTTTCGATCCACTCAGTTGGGCGCCAAGCTTTCGCGCAAGCCAGGACCTCAGCCTTGTCAACAATACACCCTCTTCTCCATGTTCTGGCCATGGCCGACAAATTGACACAACTTCAGGATGCTGTTGATCAGGTAATATCTCCTTCTAAATATCTATGGAATTATGTATCTGACACAAATACAGCTCGCTAATCAATTCGTGGCATCTATTTACTACGTCCATAAACATCATGACCTTCAAACGTTGAGCTCAACTGATACAGTACGACAAGACAAAAAACCCGAAGGGGAAGGCGAACAAGAAGATCGTAACGGTAGTGTTCGATTACGCTATTTCTGAAGCCTTATGCTGACCTACTCCAAGTCGATCCATATCCTCCCGATGTCTTCAAAGCCGGACAACTCGAATTGGCGCAAGACTTGATTTTGAAGGAACAACAGATCGAACTACTCATATCCACACTACCAGGCTTGGAAAATAGCGAGAAGGATCAAGAGCAGAGAATCCGAGAGCTAGAAGAAGAGTTGAAAATGGCTGAGGAAGAACGGAAGCAGGCCATCAAAGAAAAGGAAGCTGTCCTGGCAAGGTTAGAAGGTGTTATACGGAGCGTGAAGCGGCCTTAAATTTCGCAGTGGTCCAGCGACTATGGTTAAAAAAATTCACGAGTACAAGCATATGAGGGCGTCGCAAAATATCCAGGGTTGAAATTTTGATGGTGCACTCTTGTCACCAGGTGTGGGATGTAAAGAACAAGATATCAGACCCCATTTAAAGCCATCTATTCTAGGTCTATGAAACCACTAAGGCTTTCATTGCAATTTATCTTGCGGCCTCAAGTGTAATATCTAAGCCCAGATCAGAAGAACAAACCTTTACCATACTCTCTACCCTGTCTTGAAGAACTGTGGGAAAATTTTCCGGAGTTCTTCCAAATGCTGAATTTGATGCTTGCAAGCTTTGATAGCCGGAATTGGCTCTCCCTCCTCCACTAGGTGAGCGACATTCCATCCAAGTTCCTCCGCTTTCTGACAGTTTTGAAAGGAGTCATCTACTTCAGGTTACTTCTAATGCTGTCACATCTCAATGCGAGAGTGCTCACCAACAAAATAACAGTCTTTGAATTCCTTTACTCCAGCCTCCCTCATGGCCTTCGCAAACATCTCTGGCTTGGGTTTGCAGATCATTGTCTCTGAGGCATAATCACAGAACGTTAAGCCCTCAAACATATCGTCGACTCCAAGTAGGCGCACCACTCGCTTGCCGTGGGTCACATAAGCATTCGTGAAAAGCCACAGCTTAACTTTGGTCTTATCCATATCTTGAAGAAGCTTCCGGAGCTCTGGATCAGGATCGAGAATTGACTCCAAAGGAATTGCATCATCCACCTGGAGGTTATATTCTAGAGGATCAATTTTGTGATGCCGCACAAGACCTTCTATCGCTAAACCATATGACTTGTAGTACTCTTGGTGAAGTTTGTAAGCTTCTTCTTGACTCAACTCCAAATGCTTGATAAAGTATTCGTCTATCAATCTGGTCATATGTTTATGGATCTCTTTGCCTAGGATAATCAGCCACGCCGTCAACAGGGCTTCAATGCCTCATAAATGTCTTACTCTTTGGATAAAGCTATATAGAGCAATAGTGAGCCCGAGTTATGCACAGGCTGGAATAGCCCCCACTTACACAGTTGTCAATGTCAAAAAAGAAGACTGGTCTCTGCTCTGCCATGGTTTTGCGTCTCTAGTGCTAGCTCAAACCGAGCAAATTTCTATAATCTGACAGTTAATAAAAGATAACCTGAAGAACGCGTTAAAAATAGAATAAATATGTCTAATATGTCTTTATAAAATTATTGGGCGGAAGAGTCAACCGGCGCACGTACCAAATCTAGTAACGGGAGCTGACCCAAAGAGGAAATAGAGCCGAATCTTTTGGCTGGGCTGGGCTGGTGTCCGGTGACAAGCGACAGCTGCCAGACGCTAAGGAATTAAACCTTAGTTGCCCGACCTCTGCTTTCTCCTTCTCTTCTATCCAAAATATATACTCTTTGCAGCAACGTGTCTGGCTGGCGGCATATTTGGCACCCTAGCATCTTCAGTAAAATCTGCTTGCTTTTTTTTTTTGCATCATACAGTCTGACAAGCTTGTCGATTGCCTTATTATCCCAAAACTAATCTGTAGATTTTACTTTTCATCATGGCCCAGGGGGCTGTGACATCTGCGCCAGCAACAAATGGCGCCTCTCTCACGGCAGAAGAACTTCGTGAAATTTTGGAGTACGAGAGAATTGTGCAATTTCGAGATGCTGTCTTGTCTGGCTCCCATCCTCGCATTAAAATTCCGCCTCATTTGGTTGGAAAACAGATAAATTCGACCGTCAAGGTATCTTCGCCCAATCTTTCGGTACCTCGCGCAAACTATCCCATCCAGCCTTCCCGATCATTGTCTAGCACACACTTCGAAGACCCTTCCTCGTCTTATAACCCATCTGCGAATACTCAACGCTCTTCTGGGGGGTATATTTCGCTGGGGTCCAAATCCGAGATCAATCCTATCCTACTGGAAAAGTCGGATGATCTTATCAAAGCTGAAATACAACTGCAAAGACAGAGAATAGAGCGGGTCTTGAGGGATCAGATTGAACAGCAGCGGATTGCCGCAAAAGCTTTGCTTCAGACGTCTGAATCTCTTCCAAATTTTGATATTTCTGAAGTGTTATCAAAAGCTCTTACAATAGTACACCCTTCTCCGGTTGCAGAAGTCGAACCTTCCGTGGGTGCTCGTTCCTCTGCCAGTGATTCTTTTGATGAGAACACGTTCTATTCCAGTCTGCATGAATCTCCTGATCCACCACATTCTCCAGAGAGCCAGAGAGAGCGTGCCGAAATCCAGCAGGGTAACTCAGTGATAGCTGGCCAACATCGTGCTGAGACCAATACCGTCGAAAGTCAGACTGGTAATGGCGGCACGGTTATAACCAGCACTTCACTACCCCAAAACAATATTTTAGCAACCCAGTCAAATCCACAAATTCAGCACTTACCTTTACAACACCAGACAGGCCTTCTTGCAAATATCCATGAAAAACATTCAGAGATGGAAAAATCAGATTCGAGCAGCTCTGGCGAAGTACATGCTGAAGAATCCTCAGCTGATCAAACCTCACAAAAAGGACAAGTTAGCGCACCCCAAGATAAATTTACCGCAGCCAGCCTGTCCACTGAGGGCCATGATCAAATCACTGATTCCATGAATTTACAGGATCTAAACGAGACCCGTCTTAGGCAAGCCTTTGAGAACATGACTGCTTCCCCTCTTATTCGTGCCCACAACCTCTCACCAATTGCTCCCCAGCCAGCAAGAGTCTCACCGTTGGCAACTGCAAGAGATCCTCCAATCCTCCGAGAGACTGCCAGGATTGACGAAGTGCAACCTCCGCAAGTAGCTGCACTCCGTAACAAGCCATCTGGGGTCTCGAGCACAGATAGTTCACCAAAGGGCGTCAAGAGCTCAGAGAAAAAGAAAGACAAGAAGAAGAAAAAGAGAAAGGCTAAGGAGGTAGGAGATACCCCAGATTCTCCTTATATTAAGCCAGAGCCGAAATCGCCGTCGCCATACGCCGTCGCTCCTCTCCCTCGACCTCAAAAACGACAACGGCATTCTGGCCAATATGCCGCCGAGCTCAATTACGATGAGCCTCGATTTGAAGCCGAAGGAGAGACCCAAGAGTCTGCCTCTGAGCAATACAAAGAGACTCGAGTCCCTCCTGCATACGACCGCTTTGAGGATCGTTACGAATCCGAAATTCGTCGACCACAAGCTACTTACCGACGTGTTGAAAGAGACGGGGATGATGAATATAGGCGTATAGATGCTGTACAGTATGCTAGACGGCCCCAATCCCCGGCTGTATTTGCAGTTCCTTATGCACCAAGTGAAGTCCGTTCAGTTCGAGCGTCCTCCCATGCCATAGTTGAAAGAAGAGTCCACGAGGAGCCTCGTTACTACCGGGAACCTGCTCGCGCTAGTGTACGTCCCGATGCGGACCGCGAACGGTCAAGATCTCCCGCTATGCGTGACAGAAGATCGCCCATCCCCATGGCCCCCCCTCGACAGTCGGTAAGGATCGTAATTGATGAGTATGGGCGTAAATATTACGAGCCTGCACCGTCCATGAGGCACTCTATGGCGCCTCCTACCAGATATCGAGATGCTGAAGTTATTTATGAACGAGCTCCTGTGAGGACAGTATCAAGCCGGGTTCCTGCCGATGTGTACGAAGATGAGAGTGTCATATATCGTCGACCTGCGTCTCCGATCGCCGTGCCTCGACGTGTTGTCACTCAGCCGGAGTATGCAATAGCACCTCAACCGGAATATCGTTCTTATCGTCAAAGAGAATACTCTGCCCGTCCAGCTGCCATAGCACCTCCCACAGAAGAATACATTCAAATCAGGGGCGCACCCGAGCGTCGCCAGATGAGCCACTTTGAGGATACACCTCGCGAGTATGTCCAAAGAGCTTCAAGTACGCGACCGGAGCCTGTAAGATATGAGATCCCGAGAGAGTTTGCTGGCAGAGTTCAAAGTGTTCGGCCAGAACAGCCACCAAGAGAGTATGCTGCCAGTGTTCGTCCAGAGGCACGCAGAGAGCCCCCACAACAGTCTCAGCGTGAGTTCAGTGTCCGACCAGTTGAGACAGCTCCACGGCGAGAGCATGCCACTGTAGGTGAGGGTGACAGGTACTACGAAGAAGTGCAAAGCAGAAGACCAGCAGAAGTTGCCTTTATTGAGCGGCCCAGGGCAAGGGAGTCTTCTGTACTCGTCTATGCAGATGACGTTAGGAGGGAAGTGTTTAGATAAGGATCCTCGTTCTACATATGATATTTTCACTGGGCTTAGTCTCAGCGAGTTGGCCGCTCTTATAAGTCAAGATATCTACAGGTATTTGTCCCAGCAAGATCGCTTGGTGACTCGGTTAGAAAGGATATCAACAACCAGCTTGTCTCCCTGAAATAAATTCACGGAGAAATTTCCGAGGGCGAAGGAGTCAATGACATAATATGTCAGATATAAAAGCAGTTGAAAACAGCTGCCTGTATGATTGGGAATTGTAGAATAGTTGTAGTGTATGATAATACTTAATCCATCATAAATCACTAGATTATAATTTTTGGAAGGTTATAAGAGCCCATTTTTCAGTATTTAATTTTTCGGTCTGGAAATTTAGGGCTGATGAGAGTCCAGGAGAGGAGGGTGCATAAAGTATCAACTTTCAGCAACTGGTTCATAAAGACAGGCCTTGCTGAATCAGATATCTGATCATCAGATATTTTGTGGACTGGAAGGGGTTTGTGGGTCGGGGTGAGCAAGAATACTGGCGCAGATCGTGTGGGACAAAGTGTTTCACTGAAGCCAAGAAGCCCTCTGCTGTGATGGCAGCACAGATCAGCATGAGAAGCGGAGAACAAAGAACGAGAGAACCAGACAACGAGTCCCAACCCTCTGGAAGAAGGCAGGAGGAACTCTGACAATTTTTTTTTTTGGGCATTGCGGTCCAAGTCCCTGGCACTCGAAATGTTTCTTGCTGTGAGATGACCGAGTGCAATTTGCCCAGAAACCCTCCAGCTCTCATCCCGCTCAGAGGGATGCGAATCCACTAAAACACCTAGGACGTTAGAAGCTTCAGGCTACGCCGATAGCGGATAAATCTTGGAGAGAAAATGGCTTGAGTGGTCGAGTAGCTGCATGTCCAGACCAATGATACCCTGCCTGGGTTTTTGATGATGTTGTATGTCTCCTCGAGGGCGTTTGCCGTGAGGAGCTCTAGATCGGAACCGGCCTGACTCGGAGAATTTCAGCAGGGCCACGGCAAAATGGAGATGCATGCTTAGTACATATGGAACACAGTAGCACAGCACTCTGTATCTCCCAGCTTACGAGTTACAGTGCGACGGTGTGCTGCGAGATAGGGAAATATGCAGGAAGAAATCAGCGATATATACTCTGTATATGGGGATGATCGTAACCATGTCGTGTCGCCGAGTTTGTGCTTGGAGTTGCGATCGCGCCGGCAAAGATGCTTTTGTGCTTTTGGGGGCGATCTTCTATGATCTGTACAGTCCAGCTTAGTTTACTCCATACATTTGATTATTGTACCGGTTTGACCTGAATTGGGCTCGTTTTTACGCTTTAGGTCCCGGGCTTGGCTGGAGTCTGGGCAGTGGGTAGCAGAAGTAGCGGCCCTAGCTGCACTCTAAGACGATACTGAGATAGGTCGATAGGTAGCCCACACACGCACACACACACACACACATACATACGGTGAATATTTTGTTGTTTGAATGCTGTCCTACAAGGCACTCGAGTTTTCCCATCTTCCCGATCCTTGTTATTGGTATTGGCTGCGTCGTCTGCTTCTTCTTCTGCTTCTCCTCCTCCTTCCACCACCACTACCACACATCTTCTCGTATCGAGTTGTCTCCCCGAGGAATGAGAGTTGAATCCGCACGTATCCTGTCCTCCCCATCGGACCATCCCCATCTTCTCGCACCAATAATCCCCTGACTTGGAGGTCCTGTCCCCCCTTGTTTATCCAGGAAGCAGAAGCGTGGCAGTGGCAGTGATCGTTCATTCGCTTGGCTGCGGCGACGGCGAAAGCGACGAAGGACAAGAGACGCGAGGCGAGGGAAGAGTGGAAGTGGAGTCGGCACCGGACACACACGAGTGGCTTCCGACCTCAGCTTACATTATCAATCCATCAGCCGAATCGAATCCTCCTCCTCCACGGCACGAGACACGAGACTTCTTCCCTCTCCAACGTCTCTCTCTTCTCGACCATCCCTCCACAATGAACAAATTAGCAAACATGCGGCATTGGTCTGAGCGGATGGGCCCTGGGTTTGGCATGTCGAGGCCAAATATGAATATGACCGCCATCACGCCTCAGCACAAGCCCGGCCACGGTTCTCCCATCCTGTCCCCAACGTCAGCAGAAACACCCATCCACTACTCCTTCAATGTCCCCTTTGCCTCGGATCTTGCTGGGCCCAACATCGAGGATATTCTGTACGCGACAAATGGTGCTGTTGAGCGATGGACGCACCCGGCAGACGCTCCAGATGACGTTCCGATTTACGAGCTTCCAGTTCATGCACAGAACGTGACCAACTTGAGGAAGCTCTGCAAGGACTTGTCCAGTGGTCCATTACCTATAGAAGCACACGTCAAGTCGTCGGAGCCCAAGAGAGTCAAGGGACAAGTGACAAACGTATGCCTCTCGGGAAGCCCGGAGCTGGTCCACAAAAGTAGGGAGACAATCCTAAATGATACACCACTTGCTCTGGTAAGAGGAGATCTCTCTAGAATATCGAATACTCCGTACTGACAAATTCAAAGCGATGTACAGTTGTTGATGTTAACGGAGAACTTGTTATCGATGAGGCACAGTCGGCACTCAAATCACACGTAGTAGAGCACCTCGACCAGATTGCCCTGTTCTGTGGAGTCGATATCTTCCTTCTGGGCCCCAAATTTGCTTCCCTGGTAGATGGGCAAAACACAAATGGAGATGCAGGACGTGACCAGAGATGGAGGGTAGCCGTTTACGGGGATATGGAGAGTGCAGAACACGCGAAGACTAGAGTTTTGATATTTATTGATAGACTGGTAAGGAACCATCTAAATGCTAAGTTAGAAACAGTCAGATCTAACTCTGTTCCAGCTTGGACGCGTTGTCGACGGCACTATGCTCGAACTCTCTCTGCATACCGTTGTATGTGGCAGATCACGAAAGAATATCAAACTTATCGAGTCGACAACAAACACGGCGATTTACTTTCCCCCTCCATTCTCACAAGTCTATAGATATTGCCCCGTTGGAGCCCAAAGGCGAAACCCAGAGGAAATTTTCATCACTGGTGATACACCTCAAAATATTGCTATGGCAAAGCAAAAAATACATGAGCTCGTTACTCGAACCAGGATCTTCATGAAGGATGCCGTGGTTTCTGCTGCGAAAATTGACAGCATCTTGTTGTGCAGGCTGGATAAAGTTCGCAAGATCATGGAGACAAATGGCACCTTCATCCAGTTTCCTGCTCTTGCATCTCAACGGAACATGATCAGGATCCAAGGTGTCGAGGGTCTTCATGTTGAGCGGACTGTCCGGGATGTCATGTCTCTTGTGCGTATATCACAATATTAAGATGAATATTATAGCTAACGTGTTTTCAGACCGGCCAGTTCTATAGTGCCTCGTGGTGGATCCAGCAAGCAGATACACAACGGTTTCCTTCCCCAGCTGACATTAGGACCATGCTTTCCGATATCTGCGCAAATTCTGACGCTGATGTGTCTTTCGACAAGCTTACTTTCACTATCACAGGTTCTGATGACGCGGTCAAAGCAGCTTTGATGGTTATCTCCGAAATTCGATTTGTCACTCGATCCCAATACCAGATCAGAGTCAAGATTGAGCTTGCAAATGAGCACAAGGAATTCGTGAGCGGCAAGAAAAATGGAAAGATCAACAAGATTATGGGTCAGAGTAGTGTTCAAATCATTTTCGACGGTTTCAACGAGTACAACTTCAATATCGATGTCTGTGCTGCAAATTATGAGGCCATGAAGTCTGGATTGATGCTAGTCGAGCAAGAAATGCCTGCTTCAATCTCTTTTCATGTGCCCGATCAATATCACAAGCGTATCATTGGAATTGGCGGCCAGCACATCCAGGGCATCATGAAAAAGCATTCTGTTTTTGTCAAATTTTCCAATGCCATGGACCGCGGAGGCGTCGGCCGTGAAGATGATGACATCAAGGTCGACAATGTTATTTGCCGGACACCAGCTCGAAATGCCCAGAATCTTGAGCTTGTCAAGTCTGAAATCTTGGACATGGTTGATCGAGTGGACTCGGAATTCACTACCCAAACCGTCACTGTTGATCGACTGTATCACCGACAACTCATCGCACGTCTCAGTCAACTCGAGGAATTAGAGAAGAAATGGAATTGTAAAATCATATTCCCTAGCACCGAGATGGCTACTGACGATGTCACCGTTTCCGGTCCTGAATGGCAGGTTCCTCATTGCGTTGATGAATTTCTTGGTATGGTACCAGGTAACCATGAGCTTGTCCTTGCGAAGACTCCGGAACTAGTGAAATTCTTGGAATCAAAGCAATTTAAGGCCGATCTTGTGCCCAAGCTTAAAGCCCAATATGTCGTTGAAGTTAATGTCAACGAAAATGAGAATGAACTTACAGAAGATGGCAACCCGACAGTAACCCTACTCTGGAGCTTCACCCGAAACAATGCAGGTGGGGTTAGAGATGCTATCGACTTTCTTAATAGCAACCTTGCTTCAGCCGGTATTGAGACAACCACTGTGAAGGGTACGATTCCCCGACCAAAGTCCGATTCATTTGAAGATTCACTTCAATTTTTTGACTCCAAACTTCTACAACACGCACCTGCTCCTGTCTCCACTGACTCGCCAACGAAATTATCTTTTGGTGATGACGTAGCTCGCGAGAGAAGCACTATTTTTGACAAGCTTCGGAAGCCAGGTAGCATGTCTTCGATCTCCTCTTTCTTGGATCGCCGTAAGAATAGTTCCCATTCCCCAGGTGGCTCATTCTTTAAGAACGGCTCGAGCAATGTGTCCAAGTCTTCTTTGATCTCCATCGAGTCGACCCGGAGCTTCAATGCGGATCGCAACCCATGGAACGATAGTGGTGTAAACTTGCCGGACGATGATACCACCCCATGGCCCCACCGCCATTTTGGCAATGGGGGTACGAGCATTGTAGAACATAAGCCTATTCAAATTCAGCATCCAGGTGATGCAACCCCAAAGCACACTGTGCGGGCTTCGACTGATAGCGGTCGCCCTTCAACATCTCATTCTCTCAACTCAGGATACCCAGGCCCAATTGGGCCACCGCGTTCTTAAATTAACCCTTTTCGATACCTTTTCTATAGTCATTGTGAAGTACATTGGCTGGATATACCCTGGCGCTCAATACCCAAAATACCAAACCGTGTTTTACGCTACTTTTCTGTTCTTTTTTATTTCCTGTTCTGTTCCGCGCGTTTTGAGAGAAAAGCATGCTTTAACAGACATTTCAAGATCCAAACATAGAAGAATGCGTTTGTCCCGGGAAGAGGAAATACCAATTTGCTTTGAAAAATAAGGTCGCAGGCGCTAGAACAACATTACTTTGGTTTCATTTTCATTTCATTTTTGTCCGTTATTCACTCTACTCTGTTTGTTTTATGGAAAGGTTACCGATATGATGGCTGGGGGCTAACAGAGGCTGCTGACGATTCTGACGTGGATAACGGAACGGATTGGGACGGATGTGGGGTGTGTGTTATGATACCCATGCAATGATAAAGAGAATACAAAATCTTTCTCGAACCAAATTCTGCTTGATTATCCGTAGCTTTGTGCAATGTCCATAGCGCTGGAAGACCGGTGATATCTGGGGCGGCTAGTAAAGTCAGGTGCTCAACGACATCTAAGTCAGCGAGCGTATAACGGTGCTGTAACTTGCCCGTTATTGCACTGTACCTGCATATTTGCATTTGCTACCTACGCTGTACCTACCTAGTTGAGATCACAACACCTTTTAGATACACTATGGCTTCCCGGTTCAGACTCGTTCTGGAAGGTGTCTAGAAGGTGTCTGGTGTGGTGATGTGGTGATTGGTCGATGTCGGGTGTAATGCGCTCCACTGCTGACGGAGCTGGAACGCCGCGCCCATCTATGAAAGCCGATTCCGAACGCCGGCAATTCCGGATCAAAAGATTGGGCTTCCCAAGACTTTACACGACTTCTATATCCAGGCAAAAATCTTCCTTGGTGGATCCCGAGCATTGATGGTTTTTCTTTTCCGCAACTGCTTTGTGCAATCATGGCTTCCGTCCACGGAATTGGCACTCTACCCAGACGCCGCAACGGAAAACGTAGGTATTCCCCCCCCGAGACAGGTTGAGAGAGATGCTAACATTCTTCGAGAGCAAGCATGCGAGCCATGCAGAAAAGCCAAGATTGCCTGCGATCATGCTTTGCCCATCTGTGAGCGTTGTAAGCGGAGAAAGGTCGGCTCAAAATGTGTATACCTGGCGGCCCCTATGACCCGCCCCGTCCCTGATGCCAGGACGAGATCCGAACCGCTGCTTGGGAACATCCCCCCAACGCCTTCTACCGGCTCAAGCTCCTCGCCCGTGTCCAGTCAGTTAAGAGAGACCTCTGCTAAGCCGACTCCAGAGTCGGGCCCGTTCATAAAATCTGGCGGATTCTTTGGTAAGTAACTAAGTCCATCATCTCATCTGATCTTCCCCGCTCTACGCTTTACCAGGCATCATGAGAACGGAGTACCGCATACTAGAGAAACGTTATTGCTCCCTAATATTTCCTCCACTTTTGTTCTCCAACTGCACGGGATGCTGACACCGTCCAGGCCCAACCAATTTCTCTGCCGTTTTCCTCGAAAACCAAGAGAATCTAGGAAATGATATTCAAATATCCAATGACTCGGATCCATATGAAACGTCATTCGAAAGTCTCCAATCGCAAACATTCCTAATGCTTGCAGGAACGGAGCAGAAAGGGTCACCGAGGGTGACTCTCGGTGCCAAAGTCTTAAATGCCTTCCCAGACCAGCAGACATGTAGGTTCCTCATGGGGTGGTATCTAGAGAAAAAGGAAGATGGCTTTCTACCAAAGGAGACCATCGCCTTCTTGATGAATTCGTTATGGGCCACTTATGGAAAATGCCTACAAGAACCAAGGAATACGGACGAGCTCGAGAAGGCATCTTCTATCCTGTGCAAAAAGGCCGAAACTGCCTTAGAAGAAGTGGAGGATTATGACCCGTGGATAGAATCGTGTAGTGGTCCTAACTTAAGATGGGAATTAGTAGGCTTTGTGTTTGGCTCTCTCGCGAGTGCCATTTTAGCGCTACCCGAAAGAGATGCTTTTTTTCTTTCCCAGCGGGGTGATCGACGCAGTAGGAGACACTTCTCTGTCGAGATGAAGGATTGTGTCCAGGCTTGCGTCACATTGTCCAACTATATGGATCTCATCAATGTCCCTATGGTTGCTTTATTGACAAAAAATCTGGTGCTTCAGACCGTTATTAGTGGTGATGCCAGTAAGTATTACTGACAATTCAGCTAGAATATTAAAATTAGCGTCACAAGGCTATTCTAACTTTTTCACTAGGCCTGGTCGTCTGGAGACAGTATGGAGATCTTGCCGCCGCAACAACCGCTCTGGGACTTCATCGTTTGCCAGGGCCGGATGGCCGGATGACCTTCATGTCTGAACTCAAAAGGCGTCTATTTATGGTTATATTCATCGGTGATAAAGGCACATCCTTACTTACTGGTCGACCTCCGTATCTGAGTTCTCATTATATCCGTTTTCAGCTTCCAGTTGATGTGAGCGACAAAGCTCTCATGCAAGGAGGGGAGGTGCTTCGAAAAGCTGCTGCCGCTGTTGATGCTAACGGATGGAATACCGAGGGTGCTATGCACGTAAACACGGCAGTTCGTGCTCGTGGGCTTCTTGCTCCGACTCTTAATGATGCTCTGGAACTGTTTCTTGGAGCTCCTGTGGACTGCACTGGTGACCGAATAAAGTTAGTAACCAACTCATGTTAGAAACATTAAATAACTCGGTGACAGGCAATTGATGCAGAAATTGGAGGATACTTATGCTTCATATCCTGCCTTCCTACGCTTCCAGCTTTCCAACTTTTCCAACCCAGAAGTTTCTGATAGACTATTTTGGCATACTTTAAACCTTCGTCTGATGATGCTAGAACCACGACTCTTACTTGAAAGAATGGGTCACAAGCAAGGAGTCCTAGATGGACAATCAATGGTTGATTGTGCAAGGGAGATGCTGGATCTAACCGTTTTAATATGGGTTCAGAGAGATAGATTTATTGAACATCATCACGATTATGACTGGATGGTAAGTCGATACTCTTAGAGGCATTCCTAAAATGTTCTTTATGGAAGCTCGCGGCGCTGGTTGAAGAAAAACTCTAACTTTCTACAGTTAATGTGCTGGGGAATCCCATCCAGTGGTGTTCTTTGCGTCGAGCTTCTCAAACAAATCAAGCATCCACAGGCATCACCACACTTGCGCATACCTCGCTCTGAAATAGTTCAGAACCTCTCCCTCCTTATCGGGTTCCTTGACTGGGTCAAGCCTTCGGCAGGCAACTATCAGCTCTGTGGACGCATGCGTCAAATCATTAAACGGATCCTCGACCAAATTCTGAACCCTTCCCCTCCATCAAGCGCCCCCATTGCCTCCCAAGAGTCGAACGGCACGAATGGTAATAATTTCGATGTTAACATGGGTCAGTACGATCCTAATCTTTTCGATTCTGAAACTCTCGATCCTGGAGCCGATAACCTGGAGTGGTTGAACAATGTGGATTGGTCGAGAGGTCCGTGGTTTGATATCGGACAGGACTTCTCTGCGGCGAGGTGGTGATGAGAGAGCTAGGCAGTTAGATACTGCCTATATTTTCAACTAGGGATTTGCTAGCCATTACGGGTCACGCACCGCCTCTCTAGGCTACGCCACTCATGGAAGAGCTTAAACAAAAAAGTTTGGGATTTTTTTACCAAAAAAATTACAGCAATTAAACCCTTACGAGCTTTGGTCCTCAAAACCCTTCGACTAACCTGTCTGAAGAATGAGGGGCTATAAATGCCAAGCCAGCACGGTTTTTATGAAAGCGTCATGAATTCTTTACATAATAAAACTGACGGTCAGGCACGATGATAGCCAGAGGGGTGCAAAATAATAGACCACTTCCTCACTCACTCCCGGTGTTGTGGTGTCACTTGGGGGTTTTAAGTTGGCACATACTTGATGATACGAAATGATGATGATGATGATGATGCTAAACGATCACGATGAGAAGATAGTTGTTAGGATTGGGGTATGATGGACAGACATACCACGTATATATTAGAAAACTTTTGTCTATATAATCTTATCCACGCGAACTCGGTGTTGGGACATCTCAAAGGAAGGAGAAAGAGATTTTATCAAAAGGGGTGCAGTTATGGCAAAGCTTGGATGTCTAAATCTAATAATACGTATCTTTCCAATATCTTGTCTCAAAATGTCCCAACAGTCGCTGGGCTAGCATTATCTATCTTGTGGCTTCCTCGCAGAGATTTATAAACAATCGCTCGCTTTCTCGCTACCAAAGAAACCTATCCATACAAAATAATCCACAAGGCATGACTAAAAAGAAACTAAGACAAAGTCATTCGAAGGTATTATTCATTTCATTTCTCATTAATTGGAACATTAAAAACGACGACATGAGGCGCCATAACCCATGCTATAATGCTATGCTAAATCTAACTCATTCTCCATCCCCGCCTCCTGCCCCTTTAACTTCGCTACCTAGGACGAAATAGGGGTAGCGGTAGCGGCCTCAACGGCCTCCGCGACGGCTGTCGTCCCGGTCGCGGCATCATCCTTCTTCGCCTCGACGGTGTCCAAATTCTTCGGGATTTCGGAGGCGGGCGTGGCGTTTGTAGCGGCAGCCGGAGGAGCCTCATCGATATCCTCATGGAACCTCGACGGGTGGGGTGGTGGAGAAGAAGCGTGAGGGGCGTCAAGATTCTTGACGTCTGCCGATGTAGCCGACGTACGCACGGTGTTTGACCCAGCCACGGATTCGGCGTCGAAAATACTCTCTTCGTAACTCTCGCCCGTCTTCGGTCTGTCATTCATCATGCCGGAGTTTGGAATTTCCACCGGTTTCTCGTTCCTGATGTGTCGCAGTGGGGGTGACATATTAACATTTTCCTTTTCCTTCCTCGGGGTCGTATGTGAACCGGACGCACTCCTGCCCCAGCCGGTTTTTCTCCTCTCGCCCATCCAGGTGCCCCAGCTACCGATGTAGGCACCTGCTTTACTGCCAACGCTTTGCACAGTCTGTCTTGCTCCATTTAAATCCGGTGCTGCAAACCCTGGGCTTGGCATGGAGGTGCCGTTTCTCTCTGCCTCTCGCCTCGCTTCTTCGTGTTTCTTTCTTTGGGATTCCCGAAATGCTTCCATGTCCGCATACAGTTTGTTGAATACTGTACTCGCTTTTTCCTTCCCGGCTTGAAGATTTCGTCCTAGAACCTCCTTCCCTACAGCAAATCGTTCATCGAGATGGAACTCTTTGACTTGCTCCATCATACGCTTTTGTACATCATCGATGGTCAGGCCTCCGGCACATGGATGCTTAGGATCCACAATATCAAATAGATGGCTATCCGTATATCGATCCCAGATTCTGTAGTTTTCGGAACGTGTCCAGGCATCGATCCAGTCGGTGCCGAAATCGATAGAAGGGTCGCCTTCGACTTGAGGAAGCATTGCCCTAGGGTTATTGGCGTGATGGTTGATATAATTACGGCACTTGACCGCTGAGATCAAGGAGAGGAGGTATTCTTCGAATTGAAGGCGTATAAATTCCTCTGAACCCACGTAACCCATTGTCTTGGGCCGTCCCGGATTTGTTTCATCCCAGGTATCGTTTACAGACTGAGTGATGAAATCGATCCATCGGCGGTCAGCAACAGAAAGAGTAAGAGCAGAACGTAATGAGCTAGATGTGATGTTGATTGTCGAATTGTCTAAATTGATGAGGATATCGCTGTACCGGTCTTTTTGCTGTAACAATAAGGAATTCGTTGAGCCGACAATGTAAGATTTTGTTCCATAATCCGCCAAAATGTCGAGTTGTTGTAAAGGGGTATAAGGTCCAAATAAACTCCCCTAAAAGCGTGTCAGTAGAGAGCTCATTGAATTTTGTGCTAATTCTATTACCTTGCCAAATATCTGTAACGGTAGCCCCATATAAGACAGTAAAGAATTTCGATCACTGGTTTTCAAACTGGTAGGCTTGACAAGCTGCCTCTCATAATTGTCCAACTCAGGGTCTGCACAGTCCTGCAAGTTCCGAATGAGACCAGGTATCAGTGATATCAGAGAGAATTGCATCATGCACAATCTCTCACATCTCGAACCGAAAAAGAGCATCTGCTTAAGTCAGCACATCTTCCATGCCCCGCAGTAGAAGACAGCGGTCATACCTTTGGTTGTAGCAAACAGCACTTGAAAAGAACCAGAGTCTGTGACTTGAACTCTCTCACTAACTCCCTCAGACTCATCCCCAGATACTCCTCTCTATCCTCATCAGCGAGACCCTCTCCTCTTTCTTTCTCCTCTTGCAGGCTCTCCTGGAATCTACGCAGAATCTCGGTATCTGTAAACTCCCTCTGCGCAAACCATGCCTTGGTGACAACACCAAGTCTCTCCCTCAACATTCCAAAGAATTGGGGCGAGTCCGCGATGACTACCACGGCTTTCTGGACTGTAGAACGGGTGACATCCGCAGGACGATTGAGAAGAGCCGAAGCATCCATTTGTCGTGTACAGGAGATACCGAAGAGGGAGGTAGCTGGTACGGAGCCTCGTGCTGGGCGAAGTAGGGTAAAGTACGAGAAATCTTCCGTGCTTCTATAAAACAGCAATTATCATGAATTAGCTGAGGTCAATTCCTCTACAGAGAGCGAAAGTGTATGCTGGAGGGGTTCTCACACATGCGCGCCATCACTCAACGCCATGAAAGGGAGCAATGGCCATTCATTATCAACCGCGGGGTCGGTCCCCTCCTCCGCTCCAAACCAAGTCTCTACCTCAGGTCCTCTACATGGCCCGTCAGCTCGTCGCTCATTCCCCATGTAAGATTCCGAATAAGCTCACCTGGCATGATGAAAGCCCACAACAGTAACCAGCGGCACGAACCCGTTCCCATTGACGTTGCTCGGAGCTGGATTAGATAAAGGGAGAGAAACTCCATTATTTTCAGCACCGGGTACCGTGGTCCCCAAATCAATGTTCTCCATCATTCCCTATACTTGCTCGATGCAAAAGCCAGCTCAATGCCCGTAGCTAAAAATGTTTTTGTTTGGAATTTAGTCGACACCTCTTGCTATCCACGCCCTCAATGCATCATGAACTCTCGCTGGGGGTTATAAATTCGAATGCCGATTCGAGTCCGGGTGATCCAGACGATCTCGCAAGGAATAGCAGCAATAGTACGCACCGCCTCCGTCGCAGTCGCAATGGCAGTCGAGGTCGTCCGTCGTCTTTTCTCCCTTCAAAAAAGGACCGTCTTCTCACTATTTCCCGCGCTGGCACGCACGAGGGATAAATACGGTCAGGTCAAGGTCGAGAAACTGGTATCGCGGGCAGCGGCCACGTCTGCGGTCACCCAAATTGGCCCCTTTTAATCGATACCGCGCTTTCGTTGCGTCTTCCTGCGTCTTCCTCTCTGCACAAATAAATCAGCCCGGCCGGCCTGCGCGAACCAGAAGTAACAGACGCAACAGGAGTAACGTCTCTTTTTTTTCCAGACCGCTGAAAAGGCAACCCAGAGAGCCAACCCTCTTCCATCGCGCATCTGCACAGCCAGCGAATCTAATCGATAGTCTCCCCAATCAGAGACAGGGGCGCGATAGGCGGGCCCACGCTTGCGGTCGGGGCACGTGATGGCATCTCCATCCAAGAGGCGTGGAAGACCAGTGCTATATGCGAGTGGGACGCACTTCAGATGCAAGTAATCTATTGCACTGGGCTGATAGGATATCTATCGGGCGCAATGGGGGTGTCGGGAGATGCTTCTCATCTCCACCGTATCTTGTATGGCTCTCCTCCGCTCTATCCTGGACTTGCCTAAGCACATCTGATGCGGTGGTGATGCGGTAGAGCTGCGTTGCCACCACCTCTCACTGATCTTCGTTTCCAGGTGGCCGTCATAGAACTGTAGTGAGATCTCAATGGAGAAAGAGAAAGGGGGAGCCAGGGGAAGAGAGCTCGCGTATGGAATTTGGTTGTCAGACTTCACTTGATTCGATTCGATTCATCCTACGAAGTACATTACTTGTAGGCTATTGACCCTTCTGTCCAACATGTATTCGGTCCATCCAGATCGTGATGGTCTCATTGAACTCTTTAATAGGATGCCGGTCATCTTTCCAGTTATCTACCGTAACACTTTTCTTTTCTGACCGCCATACGAAGAGGAATCGAAAATCACCTCTTCGCCACATTTCTATGCAATCATCGTGTATTGCGCCAAGGAAAAGAAAAACAGCAGAGCCCATTCTTCCCATCTCCCAGATGAATGAAAATGAAAGAGGATGAAAATCGGAAGTAAATGACTTGTGGCACGCGCCAATTCATTCCATGCGTAGCACAAACGCTACCCCCAGTTTCCAAGCTTCCAGCTTCCAGCTGCCAGCTCCCTGCTCCGTTGAAGATAACTTCGTCACAAACTATTGACCATTCGTAAACTCTTGCATCACTTGATTATCACTATTGGTATCGACGTTGTGATATTCAAGGATCTCGGAATACCTGCGAAGCATACCCAGTCAGTCACACTTTCTTGTTTCCCCCCTAGAAAGATAGCGCTATTCAATTTAAACGCACTATTCCTTCAAGCTGAATTCTTGTTGGTATTCATAAAGTTGCTCGTACATCATGATTTTCCACGTATCAACTGGAAGGTCCGCATCATTAAAGGACCAGTCAAACTTCTCTTCTGCAACAGGTTCATCCGTAGGGTCGTGGTATGGGGAGAGGTATTCGTGTGCGAGGGCATCGGCAGCTTTTACCCGCTTCTTAGGGTCGAACACAAGCATATCTTCAAGAAGTTCGATTGCTGCTAGGTGTTAGTGATAAAGAAAGCTTTATTTCAAGATGATTTACCCGCTGGATCCGCATTCCGGAACTTGTCCTTTAAAGGCTGTCTCTCGCGCTTAGGAAGCGACTGAACAAATCGGAGGGTCTATAAACAAGCTTAGTAGGTAGTCCGGCTAGCAACCGTTGCCCTTTCTTACATTCTCGCTGGCAATCGTGTGAATCACATCATCTGGCGGAGTACCGAGAAGTTCCGTGATGATGGAAAACTGGTTGACGTGATCCTTTCCAGGGAAAAGAGGCTTGCCTTCCAACATCTCTGCAAAGATACACCCAGCACTCCATATATCAACCTCGACGTCATACTTCTGCCATGTAAGCATGATCTCTGGTGCTCTATAATATCTCGTAGAGACATATCCGGTCATTTGCGGATCTTGGATACGTGCCAAGCCAAAGTCGCATATCTTTAGATCACAGTTTTCATTGACAAGGATATTGCTAGGTTTGAGATCGCGATGGACGACGCCTGCGGAGTGGACATATTTGAGTCCTCTCTGTGAATTGTCAGTGGGAGGTCCGCCTCCGGAGGGTGCGGGGCAATGCGGGGCACTCACCAAGATTTGATATAGGAAATATTGAATGAACTGCTTTTCGAGCGGTCTTGAGGTCAAGAGACGGTGCAAATCTGTGCCAAGCAGTTCGGTGACGAAGTAGCTTTGCCATGATTAGTTGGCTGTCAAAATCGCGGAAAGGGGTTCGTACATGTCCTCTAAAGGAGAAATGAAGATGTCGCTGAGGGAAATAACCTGTCAAAAGGTCAGCATAGCCAAATTTGCAGCTGGTAAGCTTAAATGTACATTCTCATGTTTGAGATGCTTTAGAAGCTTCAATTCACGATATGTTCTCTTCGACAGGACCGGGGTACTGAAAGGCTTCATGATTTTCTTAACCGCAACATTTTGGCCGGTAAGTTGATCTTTCGCCGAGCTAAATAGCAGCATCAGCATCTCCCATCAATTCTCTGTATCAGGGGGTTTCAATGTACCAAACCAAGCCAAACGCGCCCATTCCTACCGGCTGGAGGTCGGAGTATCTAGAGCATCAATCAGTTTCTCCGTCGCAAATCGCGCGGGTGGCGCAACCCCGCGCTGTGGCATACCTGGAGGTGATCTCAAATGTCGTGCCAAAGATCTGAGCTCGCACGAATTCTGCCATGGTGCAGGTGGGTTGCTCCGAGAGCAGATGAGTTCAGGATTCCGCGACTGTATCGAAGCAGGTTCTAGGTCGAAGGAATATGGTGTTCTGTTGAGAGATAGGGAGGTCAGTGGTTGATGGTTGGTGATAAGTTAGGTAGGTGGTGGAAGTGGGAGGTCGCTAAGAGCGAAAGACGGGCTCTAGGACTTAAACATGTCCCATTTAGCGTCCATCGTCTTCGTTGGTTGAAACAAGCAAATGACAACAACGAAGAATTCTGAATAAGAAGACAGACAGGGAGGGGGTAAGAGTGAGGGATAGATGGGGACCGGAATCGCAGTCAATCGTTCATCCCTCGAAAGTGTGAGGATTTTGGGGCGGCTGATTCATCAAATGCAAATGCAAATGCAGATGCAAAGCCAAAGCCAAAGCCAAAGCCAAAGCCAAAGCCAAAACGCACACCCCGAGAGACGAAGAGAGGTCAGAGTAGTAGGGAAATCTTGGCCTCACCTCTTGGAGCTTGAATGCTCAACTCAGTTGTAATAGCTGTGTGATCTCCAAATATTACCCTCCCAAGAGTATTCCAGCGCAAGGACAAGGTGGTCGCAGTCGATCTCACGCTGCCGCAGGATGGTTTTCTTTCGAAGTCGATCGCCACCAAGTCAAACCCGGCTTGAAGGTTGGGGCCAAAGAATGGACGTCAGGTGGGGAGAGGGAAGAAGGTATCGGATTCGTTCAGATCAGTGTTCCGCCCGCGCCGTCTCAGTGCAATGAGCCACCAAAAAAGATCAATCGATTTCACAGATAGAGTTGAAGTGAAGGACTTTTTTTTTGAAAATAAATGAAAAAAAGCGGGCGGTGAGAATTGAGATGCGGAATGGGAATGGAATTGGATATTCAACGCTGATCTTTACTTGGCCAGGAGTCCGGCAAGGTCGTGGGTTAAGTATTTTTACGGACCAGAGCAATCAAGAAAATCCAGACCACAACCCTTTTCGAAGCTGGGAGCTGCAAGACACCATTCTCCAGCCAGGTCCCACGATTTCCATCGCCGTTTTTTGGTTTAAAAGATCAGGATTGGGGGGGGGACGCAGAGCGGATCCTTGGGCCAAGTGACACAGCGTGAGAGATCCCAGCTTATGGACACTTTCGCATTGAGGGGTCAGAGGGGTAAGAGGCCGGGGTGAGATACACACTGCCTAGCCAAACTGTGTTGGCTTCACTACGTCTCTACCGTTCATTTGAGGATTTGGGTATATATCCTCTTCACTTCGCAGGCTGAACCCACCACTTGCCAGCTACCCTGCGACCGTGCTGGCCTGCGCATGTCCCCTCCGCGAATCTGAAGGCACCGTCGAAGTCCCGCGAGCGTTTTGATGCTGGTGCATTGTGATCTGGTGCCGGACTTGGGACAGTGTCAGGGCGGCGTTGTGACATGGGGGATTTCATCCACCGACGTCATGGACGTTTAACCTGGCCAAATACCCACTTGTGGTGACCGCGACAACAACTTCAACCCGACCCAGATCGAATCTGTTCATGCGGATTGGCCAAGCGCCAGCCAACGACCGGCCGCTGCCTACGACCCCGGTGCTGCCAGCAGAAATGGCCGACGAGGAGGGAATCCAATTTATATTCATATTTCTTGGATGGCTGTATACCGTAAGTACTTACTGCACCGTACCGAACCGCCTGGTTTAGGGAAGTGAAGATAAGTCCCCATAGGCCAATCCAAGTCGAACGACAAGACCCTCCCCGGACAAGAGCCATCATCCGCCCTTCATGCCGCCAGCCAACTTGACTTATTACAGCCTCAAGTTGCCCCAAACCGCACTCAACCGAGCTCAGCAAGTACAAGACGCTCTGTCTGTCTGCTGGGTGCCATTTCCGCCGCCCCCAAAACCAGGATATATTCCTCCACGCGGAAAAACAACCAAAGAAAAAGCAAACCTCCATCTGCCAAACCAAGAAGCAACCCAACCCAACCCCCGTGAACTTTCTCGTTGCCGTTGCGATTCATCAAACCTGTCTATCCGACCCAACGTTACAGTAGCTCCGAATGCCATCCGTCCAAAATGCTCATCTTATCCCTTTCGTCCTACCCCCCTTACCCTCCGCTCTCCTAATTCCCACTTCCCACTTCCCAAAGACCGAGAGATGGGGCCCGTCGCCAAAACCCCATGCGCGTCATCGAGTCCAGCTTTCCCATCATCGAACTACCAGTTGTTTACGGAGGTAGATCCGGCCAACGGCGTACCCACACCAAGCTCGCACACAGAACGCAGACTTTCTCTCTCTCGCTCTGAAATCCGTTCTCTTAGGCCCATGTACGATCCGTACTCGTATGGATATTTTGCTATAAATAAAATCCAGGCACGTGTTGAGATATCGTAGGATGTCTTTTTATCTCACATCATCACCCATACCTACCTACCTATCTACCTACAGCCGTGGTCCAAATCCACACCAATTCATCACAAGCCCCCATCCACAAAAAGAGGATTTAAATATCAAAGAGAAATTTGTTTTTGATATGTTTATTTCCTGACCCGTGTATTCCCCCCTTCATCTCTTACTGTCCTCACAAAGTAAAATACAATCAAAACGAAATACAAATCCAAGTGTGAGAATGGGACATGGATATAAAAATAATAATAATACCAATCACAAAAGAATATGTGTATGATAAAACCCGGGATATGATTTCCAGAAATATTCTATTTTATGAAGATATACAAATCTAACACAAACCTCCGTGACAAATTGGATATATCCGAATTCTTCCTTCTTCGGGGAGATATTCGTGCCTGAAAACGAGTTGAAGTTAACAATCACACAGTGGCCTCACAATCACAAAAGTTCAGAGAGAAATTCTATTTTTTTAAACCTTTGTTTTCTATTATCGTGGAGGGGTTCGCATAGAAAATAAACAAATTCGACAAGAGGGAATCATTCTCCATTCCGTGTTGATAAAAAAATATGGAGAGAGTTGTTTAATTTCGTTATTTAGCTACCTACCTAAGTAGCCTACCCACCACTCCCCACGAGTTTTTTCCAAAGAAAAAAAACCTTTGATTTCAATCTGGGTTTCTGAAAAGAAAAAGAAAAAGACCAACCGACAAGTCTCGGTGTGGCTTTCATTTCGTTCATTCATTCATCCATTCATCCATTCACAACTCGTCCTTTCCTAAGCCAGATGTCTCATCCTTGGTCGGAACCAATGGCTCCACGTTCCAGATGCTCTCGGCGTACTCGTTGATGCATCGATCACTGCTGAAGAAACCCATGCGGGCGACACTCGTGATACACTTGGTAACCCACTCGTCCTGGTTCTTGTACGCAACGTCAACCAAGGCCTGTGTTTGGTTGTAGCTGTTGAAATCATCCGAGACCAAGTAATAGTCACCATGGTCCTCGATGGCACCGACAAGAGCGCCGAAAGCACCTGCATCACCAAAGGTACCTTTCTTGATCTCGTCAAAGACCTTAGTTAGGTCTTGATCAATTGCGTGAGAGCCGTAGGTGTGTGCGTGGCGAAGATCTTCTACATCTTCCGCCAAGTTACCAAAGAGGAAGATGTTACTCTCTCCAATTTCACGGGTGATTTCGATCTGTCATGTGTTAGTCACCTGTATAAAACACCCAAACGAGGTAGCTTACATTTGCACCATCACATGTACCAATAATTAGGCCTCCGTTCAGCACAAACTTCATGTTGGATGTGCCACTTGCTTCGGTACCAGCGGTAGAGATGTGCTCACTGATATCACTGGCAGGGATGATGATTTCAGCCTTCGAGACGTTGTAATCCTCCAGGAAGATAACCTTCAAGAGATCACCAACATCTTGGTCCTTGTTGATCACAGCACCAACATTGTTGATGAGGTGAATGATGGTCTTGGCCATCCAATATCCAGGAGCAGCTTTCCCACCAAAGATGGAGACTCTGGGTGCGAGTTTCTTGCGTTCCTCAGGTGTCATGGCCTTGATTGTGAGATATCTGTGAATGACACCAAAGATGTTCATCTGTTGACGCTTGTACTCATGTATACGCTTCACTTGAATATCAAACAGCGCGGATGGGTTGACAACAACTCCCGTTGTGGTCTTGATGTGTTTCGCAAGACGGACCTTGTTGGCATACTTGATTTCTGCCCACTCTTTCTTGAACTCCTTATCATCCGCATACTTCTCAAGCTCATTAAGTATGTTGAGATCTTTCAAGTATCCAAAACCACCAGTCTTGCTGGCAATTAGTTCGGCCAATCTTGGATTGGCCTGGTTTAACCAACGTCTTGGAGTGATACCATTGGTGACGTTGGTAAATTTGTCAGGCCCAAAGATGTTAACGAAGTCTTTGAATATGGTAGTCTTGATCAAGTCTGAATGAAGCTCTGCAACACCATTGACCTTGTGAGATCCAACAATGGCCAGGTAGGCCATTCGAACCATCTTTGGCTGGGATTCTTCAATGATAGAAACGCGAGCAAGAAGTTCCCGATCCTTGGGGAACTTTCGCTCAACACTTTGCAAGAAATACAAGTTTATTTCATAGATAATCTGCAAATGTCTTGGAAGCAAGTTTTGGAATAGAGGTACGGACCACTTCTCCAAAGCTTCGGGAAGAACAGTATGATTGGTATAACCAAACTTGGAAACAGATTAGCATCTTCTAACATATAACATAAATTGAAAACTCACAGTCTTGGAAACAATGGCCCAGGCTTCATCCCAATCAAGCCCTTCATGATCAAGAAGAATGCGTTGAAGCTCAACAACGGCTAGCGTTGGATGCGTGTCATTCAACTGAATTGCAACCTGCTCTGGGAATTCTCTCCAGGCACGCTTGGATTTCTTGAATCGGCGAACGATGTCATATAGAGAAGCAGCAACCCAGAAGTACTGTTGCTTGAGACGAAGTTCCTTACCACGATCAAGGTTATCGTTCGGGTACAGCACTGCGCTGATAGTCTCGGCTCGTTGTTGGTCTCCTACAGAGCTTTCGTAGTCACCACTGTTGAACTTTTGGAAATCAAACTCTCCACTAGCAGCTTTGCTCGACCAGAGACGCAAGTTATTTGTAGCAGGTGTGTCATATCCAGGAATTGGCACATCATAAGCAACAGCCTTAACAATCTCGCCGCCTTCCCAAACGGCGCTTTGTTTTCCTTGTGCATCTTGATACTTTCTTACCTGTCCGTAAAATTGAATCTACAGGAATTATTAGCTCCACTTGCACGACAGAGAATGAGAGATTCTCACATCAACAACAATGTCGTGTCTTGGGAATTCCCAAGGATTGAAGTCAAGCCAGTAGTCTGGAACCTCAACTTGATAACCGTCCACGATTTCTTGCTTGAAGATTCCATATCTGTATCTCAGTCCATATCCCCAGGCCGGATAGTTCAGGGATGCGAGAGAATCCAAAAAGCAAGCAGCTAGTCGACCAAGACCACCATTTCCAAGAGCAGCATCGTGTTCTTGCTCAATTATATCCTCGATGCGGAAACCAAGATCTGACAAGCCCTCTGTATAATGTGTTAAATCCCGTTTTAGCGTTTTAGTGGATAGAAGTGAATCAGAAGGTCATACCTTTAGCTACATTCTTCAAACCAACATTCAACATAGCATTATCTAAAGTTCTCCCCATCAAGAACTCCAAGCTCAAATAGTAAATTCGTTTGCCGTCCGCGAAAGTCTGTCTCTGTTGGGTTCGGTTCCATTCTGTGACCATTTTATCTCTGAACGCCAAGCTAGCCGCAGCATACGCAGCGGTCTCGTCGCAATTGAACATGCTACGAGCTAGTGTTGTTTCGACATGGCGGACGACTTCCTTTTCGAATTCGTCTTGGGTTGTGAAGCCTTTCATTCCGAATTTCTTCCATGCTTCTCGTTGGGGTTCAGGGATGGAGGCTGTTAATCGGTGACATCAGCGCCCGTTGAAGCCAAAAATAAAGAGAAAATGGTAGGACATAGCTCCTTCGCTGCTTCTACTTACCTTCAACACTCTTGATTTCCGTGGCCCCGAAGCCGGTGAAGGTCCTCTTGTGCTTGGGTCTCGAGAAGCCCGGGCCGACCGGGCCTTGCAGGTCATGGATAGGAGCGCTGGTTGAGAGACGACGTTCTCTGGGAGTGGGACGCTCTGTATCCGCCATGTTGATCTTATGAATGGAGTATTTGCTTGGAGATAGTTGTAAAAATGTTTGAAGAAAGCCGAAAAGGTCGAGAACGTTGAGAAGGTCGAGATTGCAAGTCTCGCCGCAAACACCAGCTCCAAGGTCTCAGCGAACTAGCAGCTAGGTTGGGAACAGGTTTGATAAGTTTGCAGAAGCGGGGATGTTGATTATGCTTTGGTGCGGGGTTATCGAGAAAACAAGAACCAGGGGGACGAGAGGCCAGCAAGTCAATTGAGCAGGATGACGAGTCGAGAAGGATTCAATTGACAAACAGGTGACCAGTCGATTCAGAATGACTGGATTGATCAGAGTTGCTTAGGGAGCTGAGGAGTTTTTGGCGTGATGGTGATTTATTCAGAGTGGGGTGAGTTTCTGAGGTTGTGACTGGGGTATCGCGTAGCGTGAATTGGCATGTGAATGGGAATGGGAATGGGAGGGAGAGGAGCAGAGAAGACGAGAAGAAGGGAAGAGAGTTTGACGATAAAATACGAATTGATTGAGGGAGTCAGGCAGGTCGGCATTGTGTATATAGTCAGTCCATCGTGCCCGTAGCTCTTGCCCGCGCGAGATCCCATTGGGAGCAGCTGGCGGTGTCCGGACTGATTCAGGATTTGCATCTACGGGACTGGACGGGACTGGACTGGACTGGTACTGTATCTGGTGCTATCCAGTATCGCACGGTGACTGACTAACTACTGTACTGTACGCGTGCTGGGGAGGCCAGGGCCAGCCAGAGGGAATAGCTCCCGCTTTAGCTCCAGCGAGTCGAGCTCCCAGCTCCAGCGCCAGCCCCCCGCCCCAGCAGCTCCAGTGGGCCCCGCCAGGGTTTGCCGGCGGTGGGCTGGCATGGTCGGGAACTGCTTCTGCTCCTGCGTTCGGCTTCGTGGGCCTCTGCTGGGTGTTGCTTCGTTTACGGTACAGTCCTGTCCTGTACTTGCTTACTGCGTCACACTATGGCCGATGGGATGGTGGGGTCGAACCTTAGTAACCTGACGTGATGGGCAGCATACGCCGTGCTCCGTATGGTGCGCTACACGCCGAACAGCTAACAGCGACAGCTCCAGCACCGCCATCTGGCGAGAATAACCCACCGCGAGAGATTAAAAGCCGATACAGAAATCTTTTCTTCAACTGTGGCGTTCGAACCCTTCACCTTTTTCTGATTACAAAGGCCGCCCCAAGCCGTTCATCGCGGCGTTGGACCACCACGGGGGCATGGTGAACTTCATGCTTCGACTCAGTCAGCAGGCAGGTTGGAGGGAGCCCGGCCCGGCCAGTCACGTCCGCGCATCGAAGCAGCTCCCAAGTGTGTGGGCTGCATGATGAACTGGCTTTGCCTTTGCCTTTCTGCACTCGGGTTTTTAAGATAACAATTTAAACATACAGAAAATGAACGAGATGGTACGACCCCAGAAGGGGTTTTTAGCCTGCCCGCGCTCTGGCATGGGGGCACTGGTGGTTGAGATTAACTCACATTTTGGTTTGCTCTTCGCTGCATATGGAAGACAGGGCTGTGCCATTCGTGTCGCCCCTTTGGTACTTCAACTGTGGGAGGCGTGCTGTCTGTGTGTCTCACCTGCATGCAGAACCGCCGTCAGTCACCGTGAGTTGATGATGTCAGTCCCAAAGAAACTCGTTCCATTTTTCATTCGGGGTTGGAGGCTGCGTAGACACTTTCATTTGTTTTGTTGCTATTTACTCGGCACCTTGATATGAATGATGCCAGCCATCTAGAACCCGAGGTCCCCAAATATAAATCTTTCCCGCGAAGAATAGATAGGAGGGCGCTGGGCTTCCTTTTCTTCGGTCCAATTAGCTCTTTCCAAAAGCCTTCATCCCGTTCCCTCCCCTATAAACGTGAATTTTCGGTAGTAGACACACACCAGAGAGTGTTCCGTTAATATATTTTCCAGCACAGATTGGTGCACTGTGTGACACTGCAGCGTAGTGACGACCCGTTGCCTCCCCAGAACATGCAAAAAAGTACCACCAAGTCTTGTGAGACAGCCGCTCCAGAACTCCTGTTAAAGATAAATAAGAACCACCAAACCAACGCCTCCGCCAATGAAGCTGGGGAATATTTCCAAAGAGGATCAATATGAAATCGGACATAATGCGTAACGAATTAGGACTCAGAGAATACCAGAGTCTTTGAGGGCGTTTTGGAGAATCGTTTCTTTCACGGCCGCGAAGACAAGTCGAATGTTCGATGTATCCGTGGCTTGTGTGAGACTGTGCCAGTTAGAATGCCTGAGGGCTAAAAATCACCGGCATTTGGGATGACTTACTGGGGGTACAAGTTGAGATGGGCTCGGTTGACTTGATTGAACCTCCAGAGCAGGTATTTTGATGCTCTGTTGATATCGTTCCCGCCTGAGTAGTCGGGGAAATAGTTGCTCAGGGGTGATCGGCCCAGCTTCTGTCTGAAAAGATCCACCTTATTTAAGAACAAGATTATACTCGTTCGCATAAACCACCGTGAGTTGACGACCGAGTCAAAGAGCACTAGACTTTCCATCATCCGATTCTGTATAGTGTCAGTGCCACTCCACCATAAACAGAGGTTCCGGCCTGGAGAAGGACTTACTTGATTGCTCTCTTCCAAAAGTACTTGATCGTATTCGCTCAAAGCCACGCAGAAAATGATCGATGTCACATTCTCGAAGCAATGAATCCACTTTTTTCTCTCACTCCTTTGGCCTCCTACATCAAACATACTGAATAGACGTTAGAAATTGAACCGGTCTTGGGCGGTAGGAGCTTACTGTATGCTCAACGCGCCCATTGTAAACCTCGTTTCGTATATACCTGTAGTCTTCGTTCGGGCTCTTAATACGTCCGCCTCGACGGGTATGTACTCGGGGGATGAGATCCTCATGGCCTCTTCTAAGAAACTAGATTCCATCAGCATGCATCTTCCGTACTTATCCATAGCTACGTACTATGGTGCCGAATCCATCAAGTAGAATTCGCTCTGCCTCTCCATTAATGTCTCTATACTTCCATCCTGCCATAATGATGTAATCGCTATGCCAATCTTCGGGTTCAGTGGCGTATGAGGATCTGGGTCCACCTGATATTCCATCAAATAATCACAGAATTCGACATTCGCCGGACTCGTTGGCTCAATTCCAAACTGCCGCATCGCCCCAATCAAAGCTTTAGCGCAGTCGATGAGATTTTTATATATCGTCGATCGGTACAGGGCCAGTTCGTCTACCGTATATCCATTTTGGTGAATAATCTTCATCTGCTTCACAATCGTTGATTTTCCGCTTTCGCCGGATCCTTTTATTCGTGATACGTTAGCTACCTCTATCCATCTCTCCACATCGATGGGGTGCGCCTACCCAGCAATAGAATCTTGCATTCCCGACGGAGCCTCCTCGAGTCTTCCTCCAACTTTTTGTCAATCATTTGACTCCTCTTCTTCTGGTCCGTCTCGTCCGAAGACGAGCTCATGCAGGCACCCATTTTTCCTTCTCTTTTTGCCGCCGGTGCAGCCTCACCTCGTGTGCGAAATTATATCTATCGGATGAACCACCGTCGATCGAGTCGCGGAGGGTCGGTCGGTCGGGATAACAATGTTGGAATAGTCCAGGTGGCGATGTGCCAATCTCTCGCTCGTGGTCCTCGAGGGGTTGTGGAGGTTAGGCAGGCCGGGCCATTCATTCAGTTCGGCTTGCGAGAAGAATGTCGAATCCCGATGTGATCGAGGGACATCCGCGCGCGCTCGAAGCCGGCGACGGTGGAAGGCGCACGGGATAAGATCCGGCGCTGGAATATATTTTATTTCCCCAGATTCTACGGTGAATGCTCGAGGCGGTCGACCAGCGGATGGGGATGTCGAGGAGAGACGATTACCCGAGGCAGCGTAGGCGCGGACTCCAACTACCTGGCCAAGTGCCAGTTCCCAGTGCCCGACAGAGCACGGCTGATTATCGAGCAGAGGGTTGAGACGGGGCGGGGGGGATGGACTGGAGGGCGATGTGGTGTTGAGCAATGGACAATGGGCGGAGAGAAAGAGCAGGAGGGGATTCCGGTCAGCAAAGAAAGAGTGTCGTTCGATGGGACTGGGGCCTGGGGACTGGGGACGGGGATGGTGGATGAAGTTTCGAGGTAAGTGTGGTGCGGACGAAGCTTCGACGTACGTGGTGACGGAGCGGGTGGAGGAGAGGGAGTGAGGGCGTGAGTGGTGGTCAGTCCAGCGGTGGTTGGTGGTTGATGGTTGGTGGATGAGAGAGGGAACTTTGTGCGGAGCGAGCGAAACCAGACGCAACTAACTAACTCGAGTAAGTAGCAGTTTCTTTTGTACCGCGCCTAACACCAATCTAAGGAGGACAATCATGGCACTTTCATGATGGGAGCGACGGTCATAGTATAGTTCGAGAGAGGGCTGAGATGGAGAGTCTCACACGCTCTTATTATGACGGTCCACTCCAAGTCCCCATGCCCATACAGTCAGTATCTCCTCATTTCCATCATCCCATCCCATCCCATCCCATCCCATCCCACCATACCACCATACCATACCAGACCGTACCGTACCATACCCTATCCCAGACCAAATCAGACCCATACATCTCTCTCCCATCCCATCCCATCCCATCTCATCCTATTCCATCCATACCCATAATAACCCACGCCGACAGTACGCCCACGCCGGACGCCCACACCCACACCCGCGCGCGCCCACTCTCGGAATCGCAAATCTCCAAATCTCAATTCCCAATCCCTCCAATCTCACCACGCCCTGCTTGGACGGCGAATGCAATGGGGACTGCACCGCCTTCCAGCCGCAGAGGCACGATCTGGTCCGATACGATGGCGATATGGCACCGTGCTGTCCCCATCCGATCCGCCAGAATCATGCTTGGCCCAGTTCGGCAGAGCAGTGATAAAAACCGTCCTGCCCACACTCCGCTCCCCGACCATAATAAGACGCCCAATAATACGAGTTAGTCTCTCCCTCTCCTCGCGAAACGTTTCGTGGGCGCTCTCGTCAGCAGATGCAAATTTAGAGGAGAGCAAACCAGGGCCAAGTATCGCAGGCCAAAAGCAATGCGAAGTCCCCACCCCACCGTCCACGTCGTTGGAGTCGATCGTCGTTTTTTCAGCTCTGGGCGGATCTTGGTCCGACCCATTCAATAAGGGGATGTTTCGTACTATACGGTTCTATTCTATTTTTCGTAATTTGACTATCCGTTCCGATCCATGAGATAATATAATACGATGCAATGTAATGCAATGCTACTGTAACTTGGACACGGCCAAAGGATTACTTACGGTACTTCACTTATAGCCCTCACTGACAATACGCACTTACTCATTTACTTACCTCCAGAGCATTGCCTTACTCGCCCGTCCATCCGTTCGATATCTTGGCTATGCTGGATTGCCCGCCACCCGCTGCCCGTTTCTAGATGCCAGATGGCACCCTTTCAGTAGCATGAGTCGGCTTGCCGGACCCAAGTCTGTGCCTTTGATAAAGTCGACAGGTAGATCAAGCGGCTTCAAAAGACGTGCAGTGCAGTAGAGTCAAGCCAGTCCAAGCTAATCACTTCGGGACGTCAAAATGGCTTTGTTCACTCCGTCCATGCTTGAAGCCTCCCGTGCAACCCCCGGCTCGTTGAGTCGTGCAGAAGAAGAGCCCCAGCTTACAGCAACAGGGACAGTAACAGCAGTTCCCTTTTATGTATCGGAAAAGTCCTCGTTCAGTGCGGTGCAGGAGCCGGTGCAGGAGCAAGTGCAGATCAAAATCAAAAAAAAAGAAATAAGTAAATGCCGCGGCCATATCAAAACACAGAGCCCAAGAAAGAACAGAAGGAGAAGAGAGGAGACGAAGACACCCCTGTGCATTAGGCGTGCAGTCCAGAAGCATCAGAAGAAGAAGTGGAAGCAGAAGTAGAAGCACACGTGCGAGATAATTTCTGTCCTTGTCCTGGCCTGTCCAAGATTTAGCCCGAGCCGCTCAATGGTCCGCTGGTGCCTGCTACCTGCTGCACCACTGCACACACCTTCTAGACAAGTTTCGATTCCATGTCAGACCACCCAGTCATTTCCATCCATCATTTCGTGCATCCAGCTGCCTGCTTGCTGGACCTGCCAATATTATGATGACCTGTCCCGTACCAGCCTGCCGGAACCATACCGCCCTCCACGGTGGCCTCTGTAAAATGTTCTCACCGGGCTCATCAATTGGCCCTTTCTCAAGCTGCTCTTCGATACTGACCGAGTAGAGTGGCTATTATCTGTCCTGTCCTATCGAGTCGAGTCGAGTCATCTCCCTTCCTCTGTCTCATGAAAAGAAAAAGGGGGCCCAAGCCGCCCACAAGCGATACGAATACACAACAACGCCCACCGCCAAAGCCCATGCTTTTCCTTCGCCCCTTCGCTCACGAAACCTCCAGGGCCAAGACCGAGATGAAATTCGAAAGTCTTGTGAGGCTTTCTTTCCATGGACGTGCTCTACTCCCGTACCTGCAGTTCTGTTACATGCCGTTGCGGAACTAACTATAGGGCCTTCTGCCGTTACATACGGTCCGTACGGTATGTATGTAACTCTGCAAAGTGGCGCCACCTCGAACAGGAAGAAATGGAAAATGAGAGGTCCCTGGGCAAGCCGACGATCCGATCACCGCCAAAAGAAAAGAAAATGTGAAAAAGTAAAAATAAGTGTCAAAAGACATATCCCTAGAAACAACCCGGGAGCCACGCGACCGAAATCCCAGAGACCGAGAACGCCAGAAAGAAAACGAACTTCTCGAAAAACCTCCTTCTGCTCAGTGCTAGTGTCACGGTGCCTGCCTGTGCTCGTGCCTGTGCCTGTGCCTGTTCCTGTGCCGGTTTCTGTTTCGGTATTGTATCGTCGGAACGGGTCCTGTCCCGTGCTCCGGATCCCACTTAAAGGGTTACTGTACCTGTATTTGTATTTGGATATCTGTACTGGGACGAAACACACTCCCACGACTACAGTACTCTGTATAAACTAAACAAATAGCCACCGTAACCCATTTTCAGGCACCTCCCTTTAGCGATCTCAAAACCCGAGACCTCTCCCTAAACCCCTCGCCACATCGACATCTCCCCCGCCCGAACCGAGCCTGGAGAACTCCATGAATCACTCGAATGAAATAAAAGAAATCCGCCCCATCTCCATATCTCCACAGACAGGAAAGATACTGATCGATTTCGCCACTGCGCCGAAGCAAAGAAAAGTATCCAATCTGAAAAGAGAGAACGAAAAAATTCTGAGAGGAAAAACAAAAGTCATATGAAAAATTTACTCACCGTTGCGGCTTTTCTCGGATTATTTATCTATCAGTATTTTTGCTTTTTTACTAACTTACTCTCTCCCCTCCCCTGTTTCCATTCTCTCTCTCTCTCTCCCAGTTCCTCTCTTCGTTATTATTTCCGCTCCGACCCCTCATTTCCTCCAAAGAGGATCTATCTATCCTTCGGCAATTTTCTCCATAGCAGCAGCCAAAATAGCAAAAGAAAAAGGTATTATCTCTTCCTCTTCCTGTCTTGTTCCTATTTGGTATTTTATCCTCCTCATCTCTTACTCTTTTTGAATTTCCCACCTTCTATAATTGGTCTGGCGGCTTGGAGAAAGAGGGGGGAAAAACTTGTGGGGAAATTATTCTGTAGAGTGGCAAAAAAAAAAGGGCCTGGTTCTCGGCTCGGGACTTTTTTTTGTAAATGTGAAAAGGCGGCATATCTGAATTCTTTTCGTTTGCATGGAAGGGAGGGGGTGTTTTTTTTGGGAAAGAGGGGGAGGGGGGAATCTTTCGTTGAGTCTTGGCTACCGGGATCATTCTTTTGTTGTATGGAATCAAACACCTTGCTCTTTTTTTCTTAAACGCCACGACGGGGGATGAGGTCGCTAAGTGAGAGGAGAGTGGATGCCACGTGTTTGGAAACGTTTGATACACGAGTGGTAATGCCAGAGAGGTCTGTGTCGAAGCTCTTCATTTAAGCGCTCGGTGTCAAAAATAAATACTGAAGATACGAGATGGAGTCCTCGCGAAAAAATCACCAAGGAAAACACCTGCATGTAAAATCAGATTACAGCAGAGGGGGTTTTGAGGCTCTCAATTGTTTTGCAATATTTTACAGTCTCTGTTGACTGAAGGTATCCACGGTATCAGAATCAACTCCTCCTCCCCCACCGAGCGAAATGCTTGTTTCGTGCCGTGCGTAAGTCTCCAGGGTTCTCGTTCATTTCATGAAATGACAAAGGGAAAAGGGCTGAAGATCCATCCGTGCACTAATCGTAGCAAAATTACCCACGAGCAAATCAAGACTATGGACCTTCCAAAGACGTCGGACTTCCTCTCCTCCCAGATGTGCTATTGTTTCCGTGTGCTGATCGTGCCATGAAGATAATCCGGCTCTCTCAAGTCTATGTAAAAAAGAAGAACAAGCATTGACCAAAGATCAAAATAGGGAACACTTTTATGCAAGGTAACCCAGTTCATCATCATCAAGACGCTCCAAATATTCCTTCTCCAGCAAAATATCGATGCACTTCTTAATATCAGGAATTTTAGGAACGAATCGAGATCGGATTTGGTTAATACATTCGCTGACAAGTTGGGTGTGCTTCATCTTCTTTCGGGCTTTCATGATACGCACAATGGCAGACTAAATATCGGATGAGCGATAGCGTCAAAAAAGTGAACGAGGGTACTTACCTGCATGAGCAGTTTCCTGTCCTCTTCGATTGTCTTGTGGGTATCATCAACCTCCTGCTTCTGTTCAGACTTGACCGCAATGTTCAAGTTGATACGGATCTTCTTGCTTTTGAAATCATAATTCAAGGAGAACATTTTGCCTGGGCCGGGCTTATCGCCATCAGGGCTCATAAAGAGAACCTTGGCTTTGACGAAGATTCCTAGAGCAGGGTCCAGTACATCGGCCTGCAGCTGGGTAGCCTTGACGATGTCATCATAGCTATTTTTATCACTCTCATTGAAGAGTAAGAGAATTGCCAATTGGTAAGTCGACACTTGAAAAGTATATGGTGTCTTTTGATTCTTGCAGTAGTTTGCTTTGACTTCTGCCTTGCAGAGTTGCCAGAGCCAAGTGAGCTTTCTACCATTGTGCTTCTGGCTGTAGAATGTTTGGAATCGCCCATAGGCCTTGGCAATTTCCGCTGGTGGGGTGAAATCGGTGTTGGGAGGATTGAGGGGCCAGAATCCTGTACCTAAGATTGCGTAACTAGCATCAACTGGCTTGTCCTCTCCGGGCTCATGTAATCCAGCCTCAAACTCCTTGAATCCACTATTTAGATCCTTTGAGATCTGGATATCTTGGAACATGCGCTGAAGTTTGTTGGTGTATTCATATCCACATGCCTCTTTCAGCTTGCTGATCATGCTTGTCTCAGCATCATCTGATGAAGAACTTGTGTGAACCAATCTGCGGGCTAACATTCGGGAGTAGAACTTCTGGAAGACATCTTTATCCTCAATATACTTGAAGACCGTCATGATTTGAGTGAGGGTATTTTCAAGATCGCTCTCTTCCGCCCCGCTAGCGCTCTTCTTAAGTAAAGCATCGGTATACTTCGCGAGGAGCTCCGGAGACTTGTTTGATCCTGATTTACAAACTTGATTTCGGTTAACAAATTCTCTGCACGCATTGTCAAGAGAACGAGTAAACTCTGGCTCATCCTTGAATGCTTGCTTGACAAGTCCTTGGTATTGAGTATGGATTTCTAGGAGAGCATCAACATAGATCTTCGGTTCCAATTTATCAGCATCAACCGCAACCTTCGCAACAGCCGCCAACCCAGCCTTACGAACATGCGCTTCGAATTTGGTGCGAAGTGGATCAAGACCGTCAGGGATCCTTGAAAGAAGGTTGTACATGCGTTGCATATCGTCGTAACGGTCATTGTCCAAAAGAACCTGGAATTCATCTCGGAGAATGGCAGAGTGGTCGGCAATGAGCGCTGTGTTACAGGTCTTCTTAAGGGGAATTATGATGTCTGGGTGCAGGTACATGTTGACCCGCTCTTCCTCCTCGTCTAAACGTGTTTCGGCCTTCTTCATGTACTCAACGATGCTATTCTCCGCGACAAATTGCTTAGACTCAGCCTGATAAAACAACTTCGTAGCCTCGAGGAAAGGTCTCTCAAAGTTGAACCGGTAGACATCCAGTGTTGACTTCGTGGGGTCCGCCTCATCTAAGCCAAGAGACACAAATGAGTCCACGATGCTTTTGATCTGGCTGTGTTCAATTGTCTCTCCATGGCGTTGCTTCTCAACCATCTTCAAAACCGCTTCCATAACTTTCTCATGCACCTCACTGAAGAGAGTCAGTCGCCATTGAACAAGGTGTAGTGTGTAGACATCGTAGATATTCTTCTTGCCCTCATCCATCTCTCGTTTTACCCAATGCCGATTAAGGTATCGAAATAAATGGTTGATGTATTTCGCAGCGGTGGTGTATCGGTCCCATTCTCGAATATAGAAGCTAAGTAGAGCTTCGTCCGCATGGGTCTTGGACTTATCGACAAGGTCTCGGAGGTAGCCATTCAGGTACGTGATTAGATTTGCGTAGAGGTCCTCGCCAAGAAGATGTGCTATTACATGTAAGCCTCAGGGAGCATAACTCGGATATTTTGAAGATCTATACCTCCACGGTGTGCGCCTCCAATAACACCCGAATTACTATTACTGACAGCCTTCTGTGATGTGCAAAAGTTATGAACAGCTCTGCGAAAGAACATTAGTATAGACCGTTTTTTTGTCAGGTAGAGGAACGCACGTATATACTCCCATATACTATATCCTGGTCAATCTCTTGTACATTTTTGAAGGTAAGGGGATACGTACAGTATTCATGTCCATCCCCTCTTGGAGGTTGCTCATGATCTTCGAAACGCCAGCCTCGAGGTACTTCCATCTGTATAGGGTACACCAGTCAGAATCTATAAGAGAAAGGTTCCTATCCTTGCATTCGATGAGGAAACTTACGTTGCATCCAGATCCTCCCGGTTAGGAACGGGGGGCATAGTTGCCGTCCGCGTTGCCACAGACATGATGGGCAATGATGAGGTAGGGAGATGAGCGGGCGAGCAGTTGGGATGTAACGAGAGAAATGACGGCCCGCAGGCGTCTCTATTTACGCTCAAATATTAGGCTGGGTACCGTCGATAGGTGAAGGTGGTGCCTTCGAGGCTGCTCTGGTGGGGGAAGAAGGACGCGCGAACTCAGGCAGAGGATATTGGCCAGTGCCCGGAACTGCAAAAAGGTTTCTGAAGGAAGGTTGTCGAGAATGAAGCAAGCAAACAAGATACTTTCTTGCAGGACCAAACGTTCGCTTGCAAAAAAACAGAACAAAGGACGTGTTGGAGTTCTGAAGTTGTCGATATGGATTTGGTGGTTCAAGTCAGCAAGGTAGCGTTGGATCATAGGCAACCGGACATGCATAGATGCCTCAGGCATAACACATATAAGCTACCTGAAATATAACTATCGATCCATATTTTTCAAGGCTTAAAAAAATTCCCTGACATTTTTAAAACTTTTACATTATTTATCATTCAGACTAGATTAACATATTATGTCTTATCTATCTAATTTGACGAGCCGCTATTACTTGCTCCGATTCAATTACTGCTGGAGAGAGGTCCTGAATTTTAGATGAGGAAGGGGATTTCATAAATATTCATTGAGATTAGTTAAGAGATATCTCATGTATCCAAGGATCTAAAATATAGTACAGTTATATAGTTAAAGCTTAGGGATGTGTGAAAAGAAAGGTTGAATGAGTATACTAGGTATTCTCGGCATTCTCGGCATTCTCAGCTGAGAAGAGCGTTTTTCAAGGTGAGTGAGTATCTTATCTATGAACCTGGAAGATAATGTTTGGGCAACAAATACCGTCAAGCCGCGACCATTTGACATAAATATATCCCTCGCCAGAGAAGCTTTGGCTATAATTAATCTTGATAAACACCACCAGCCTGAGGCATTGGCGGTAGCTCTACGCTTGCGAATGCTAAAAGCTCATTACAAGTAGTAGATTTTGATTATAAATTTGAGGGATCTGGATGCTTGGAAGTTATTTGCAAGGCATGAATGACCTGAGACAACATATAAACAATGGATATAATCTCTGGCTCGTAATATAGAAAGAGATCCATTGGAATTTGAAAAGTTTAGACTAGGTTGTGATATAAAATAAAAAGGCTTAGGTAAAGGAAATGTATATCCGCTGATATATTCTGCTTCAAAGCTGGTATATGTACTTTATCCCGGCCATATTTGTCCAACTGAAGACGCCTTGCTCGATGCTACCCAATTGACGCCAAAATGTGCATCCAAAACATTTTTAAAGATCCTGTTGTGCTATTCAACTTCTTCTCTCCCGCCAACACGCTCAACTACTCTAGAAGGAAAGTCAGTAGATTTTAAGATAGAGTTATAAAAGCTTCTCACCTAAATATGCAAACGGCAAATGTTAAACTCCATGCGATCAAAGCAACCATGAGAATCCCACATAAAGCTCTGACTCTACCACATATCACGTAATTATATCCATAATATCCCACCTGGCAACTTCCGTCTGCATCAGTTAAAGCTCCAAATGCGAGAGCTAGATTAGCGGATTCAAATATGATAAAGAAAAGATCTAATAATACGAGTCGAAGTTTTGCTTTAGGAGATCGTAGGCCAAGCGGCTTGCCAGTGTATTCGTCCCAGGTAATGTAAAGAATGTAAGGAAGAGCAACAATATCTACCACAAGTGCCATAGTTGTGGATGGGTTCTGAGGATAGACATATTTGTCAGAGAGATGGTGGACAGATGCTGATAGACCGAGAGCAATGACTGAGGTAATGAGGGTGGTAATTCGAAAAGCTAATGGCACAAGGGGATGCATGAGTAAGATACGCTAGATGGTGTAAGCAAGATCCAAACATGCGGCTCTATATGATTCGTACCTGCGCGCGCTGTACCACAGATTTTCGTTGCTTTTTACTGTGTAAAAGTCCTGATAATTTCTCAGTCTCCTCACCACCTTCCAAGTCCCCTCTCCACGGCTTTTCATATCCAGGGGTCTGCTGTCGTAAAAACTCCTGATCTACCTGCTTGGAATCTTCGTCTAGCGCCGGTCCATACATGGAAGATTTGACATATGTTTGCCATGGAGAAGAGACTGGAGGGACGCCGGATTTCATTATTACTGGCTCTCCTTCTCTCTCATGATCCCACTTTCGCCCTTTTGCAGGTTGCCTATGCCCACCGAAGAACCCGGTCTCTGACCTTTTCTCCCCCCCGTGCGAAACATCAATATACGTATCCACAAACCCATCCTGGGATATTCGACGAGTTGGAGCTGCGGGAGCATGGTTATGCTGAGCTGAATGTGCGCGAGATGGCGAGGAAAGGAGCCTGTCTGTCGGCTTAGTATCCAGTATATCTTCACCTTCCTCGTAAGAACCTATCCAAGCTATTCAACCATTAGCATTTTTAGAATTAGCAGTACCAGCAGAACCTACGTGGTAACGTCCTCACATCTCGCTGTGCACCACGACTTCCCCCCCTTGAGCTTGTCGTCGTCTGGGTGTTGCGCGAAGATGCAGAGTTAGCTTTGGGTCTATTGGCGGAGATCTTCGGTGCTGGAGTTAGGTCATTTGAGGCAGTTGTTGAGGAAGTTGAAATTTGTCTTTGAGTTGGAGAAGAGCCATGCTGCAAAATATGATGCGCATCTAGCTCTGAGGCCGGAGCATAGGCCGAGGATTGGTGGTCTGAGGTCGACATGAGTGATGCGGTTCTTGTAAGCTGATTCTCAACACGATAGTTGAGCACCGGGTTTGCTGCAACACGCCAATTCGCACTGCAGAGTTCTTGTACGAGTACCCGGCCCCATTACTCTCTTAAGTGACTGCCGCAAACATCTTTGCTGGGAGAGAGGTTGGTGGTTGGAGTTGGGAACTGACTTGATCCAGCTCGAATGAAATGGTCAGGCGTCGGTTCGCGCGCAGCTGATGGTCCGCTCTCCGCCCAGCAACCATTTTAGAGTTGACAGGGGGGTTTCCATGTGCGCAGCCAGGTGCGTCATCGAATGGGTGGCATCTCACCATGCGCTACGTCCTAAAATGAGAAACTAGACCTCCGGCATTTGTATGCAATATATCAATCCATTGCATTGAGCTCTGTCACAGTCACAACAAACGCCTCATCGTCTTGCCTCCCCACGTTTCCCCGCCTGACTTACTCATATTCGGGAGGAATGATTTCATCATAGGCCAAACATCCCTCCCTAGACGCCCGGGAAAGGGGTTTCCCACTCAGACAAAAAGATGCGCCTTTTTCTCCTTCCTGTATCCACGAGTCGAACGCTCATATACTGCCAACGTCTTAATATCACAACCACGCAGCAACAGTCATGGCTTGACAAAGCTACAGCCAGAGCTGCGAAGGTATGGGCTGGTTGGGAGGCCAAGGAGTCGGGTTGGCAGAAGAAGGTCGTAGACTACGGCAATCAGGCGCTCAAGAGAATACCGTACGAAGAATGGGGCTTGAAGTCAGTACCTCCTCTATCCGCCCGACGAAAGGTAGATGAACTGGCCGGCAATGACAAAGTTGAGGTCTCATACCCACCGTCTTTAATACCAACTGCCACAGTCACGGATGTCCTGAGGAGATTGGGCACGGAAAGACAGGCATTTCACAAGTCAAAGATGCGATGGTCCTTTGTTGGAATGCCCATTACTGCTCCAATAGCATTGATTCCTCTGTATGTCTCGCTATTTGCTATTCACAATCAGTGATTAATATTGGTGCTTAGCATACCCAACCTCCCGTTCTTCTATCTTGTGTTTAGAGCCTGGTCTCACTGGAGAGCCCTGTCGGGATCTAAGCACCTTGAATTTCTACTGGACAATAAGCTCATTACTGCAAAGCCATCACCTATCCTGGATGAGCTCTATTCTTCTGGGAAACTGCCATTGAACAGGGGGCGAGCCTCATCTTCAGAGAAGCATGGACCGGGATCCACAGAGCCAGAAAAGTTGGTTCTGGATAAATCAAAGGGCAAGCGTATCGCCCAGGCATTGAATCTTCCGGAACTGGAGATTGAACTAGATCGAGCTACCTGGCAGGTCGAAAAAGCACTGAAAGCTAGACAAGAAATAGATGAGAAGGCAAATCTGCATACCAAGAAAGAGACAGGTGAAAAAAATGAATGAGATTTCTTTTATGTCCAAATGTACAGAATAAGAAGATGATGCTATGTATAACAGAGGGAGGAGTTGATTTTTAGACGGTAGACCCAACTTAACTCTTACAGAAAAATCCAAATACTACATCTAGGTAAAGGTAAAAGTCCAAAAGATATTCAAGTGTTTGGTTCGGCATGGCCTCCTACGTACCATGTTCTGTATTCTAAGCTTGCTTTTTTTGTTCCAAGCTATAGCTTAGCTGCCTACCTAAGTAGATTTGCCTTACTCTTACTTCACTTTCAACACACTCTGCGGAAAGAATACTTACTTTTATGAATTGACATCTACCTTGGTTCAATAAGCCTTCCCGAATAAATTTTTTTTTTTTTTCATTTTCGTGTCTTTAAGAGACTCTGGAACGTCCCAAGCCCGATAAGAGCCGTACCTATAAATTAACGTTATCGTTGGACATGGATAAAGTTTCGCACTTCATTAATTCTGGACATCTTGGAAGCATTAGGAACTCCAAATCACGCGCGACTTCCACATTCCATTTCAACAATGCCCCCATCACTTAATGAAAAGGAAGATTTTCAAGACGACGCAATTCGAGTCAAAGGTGAATATTCATGGTCACGGCCCTCCTCTCCAGATAGCATGAGTCCAGAAATGGAGCTAGAACCCCAGGTTGTCGCGAACCTACTCGCGCAAATCAACACCCCTCAGCGCCTCGAATCTCCAGAACCTTTAGAAGACGACATTTCACGGCCCAATCCCACATCTGAAAACTCCAATGCGCGACCTACCCAAGCCACCCCTAATCCATCCAAACACAAGCAACGAATTAATAATACAACAATGGAGGAGCGATTAATGCTGATGCCGGAGAAGCGTCCGCTGCCTTGGAGAGAAGGCGTTGAGCCAGGAGCAGACAATGAGACTGGCGGAGAGTCGCGCAGAAAGCAAATAAGGTTCGGATGCTTACTTGCTACGCGGGGAGAGATACAAGAAGTTCCGTGCAATAGCTGCGCCAATGGCCGTGGCAAGTTCAACGTTTGCGTCGCATTAGAAGGATATTTCAAAGGAGCATGTGCGTCCTGCCAGTTAAGGTGAGTGCTAGCAGTTTGCTTTCGGGTCCTGGGAAGGAAGAACAGTATAACTAATGATTGATACAGTGGACGACCAAATCGATGTAGTATAAAGAAGAATGATGGTACGTTTAGCACCACGACACAGACCCAAAGCTTAAGCCCAATGCTGACTGTATTTGAATAAGATCCCGATGTTCTCACCACGCCTGGTGCAGTAGAGACACCGAGAAGGAATAGTCAATACCAACCCTTGAGCGAGGGCCCTCAAATAAAGCGCAGACGAACAGATCAGGTTCCGGAATGGGAGAGTGCAAGACCACAATGGGAGCAGGAATTGGGGGATCCTCATACAAGAATGAATGAGATAGTTCAGCGGCCATGGACAACTGTCAATTCCCCCCTCCCACCACCAAATCTACCGACACCTGTGAAAGGCTCGAATGGTTCTCGGAATACTCCCCAGACTACAATTGAACAACGGAACCCAGTGGGTTGGGCAACTGTGAATCAGCCTATTCCACCACCCCCAACACAGCAATCTTTCAATCCAGGATCCGAAGGTAGAGCGGGGAGTTATCACAGTAACTTGGAGCAAGGAAAGCGAGAGGAGACAGTTGGGAACGAAGAGAGTTCAGTGGCATTGATCGATACTTTGCCCAAGAACAAGCAACGGCAGGTCTACGGCCTTGTGAGTGGGCTACAGGGAGGCATTGAGCATTTACAGAAGGAGCTAGATTCATTGAAAAAGGCGTTGGGCATCGATGATGAAGACTAAGTGGTTAATTGAAAGAGCTACAGATGAACAATTGCTCTAATGTAATAGTATTAAAATAATAATACTGTCCGAGTAAACGGAAATAAGGAAAATATTATGCTTCTCGGATCGCTCGATAACGCAAGGCGATAAGCCGTCGATCTGCATCCCCAACCTCTCCCACCACTGACAACAATTATCAAATATGCCTCCCCCGGTGGAAGAAGACAACATTGGCCCACAAGATCAATCAATTCAATATGGGCTTGAAGATCATGAATCGGAGGCCCACGAGGATATTCACGATGCCGATCACCCCACGGAACACTTCTCGAAACCCGCGACAGTTCACATCCCGTTTCTCGACCGTTTACGCGCACTTCCAGAAGTTCGTCCGATACCATGGCGTCCAGGTCAAGAACTGCCGCCAGAGAGGTCGCTCGATAGTCCTCGAGTCCAGCAACGGGGCGCGATCCTGCTCTCTACACGCGGCAAGGTGATGGACCAGCCGTGTGAGCACTGTGCGGCTGGTTACGGACGCTTCTCAGTGTGCGTCACGTTGGAGAATTGGTTTCAGGGTGGATGTAGTAGGTGAGGCATATTTCCTAGTTGAGACATGTTGTTATCATCAAATCTTGACGTATAATCCTGGATTTACTCCTGTTCTTCTCTCGAAGTGTAACCAATTGTGACTAATTGTGACAACGTAGCTGTATCTTTACTTCGAAAGGGAACAAGTGCAGTCTCAGGTTCCAGACATCAGGTATTTTCCCGCGTACCCGTACTGCTGCCCAGTTTTGCTGACTGCCAACGCATAGGAATCGCGGATGGGAGAGCGTTAAGGTATCATACTGATAACCCGGAAGTGCTTCAGAAATACATCCGCAGCGCTGCTGAAAACCCGAAGCCTCCGAAGAAACGCAAAAGACGTTCTGCCCCTCCACAGTCGCAGCCAGGTGCTGGGTTCTCAAGTCCATATCCTCAAGTGAAATCTCCCACACCAGTGCCGCCAGATATGGATACCTTGCTTCAAGCTGAGATAGCCCGTGAGCAATCATCTAGTCAAAACGATTATGTTCACCAGAAGGAGAGGAAACAGCAGTCGAATATTGCAAAAGCGCGGGGGTCGTTGAATGGTTTCGTTGGGATTGCACCCAGTCCACACCCGTACGGCTCTCGGATTTCAATTCCACATCAGGAGTCGGCCGAAAAGAATATTGCTACTCCCCTGATCCAGAATATCTCCAACAACAATATCAAGACATCTACCCCCCAATTGATGGATACCCTTCCTAAAGTAAAACAGAGGCAAATATACAGTGTCATCAGTGGAATTCAAGGGGGGATCGATCATCTACAGAAGCAGTTGGATTCTCTGAAGACTCTACTTGGCATCGATTTAGTCGAATCTCCTAGGCCGCACTAAAGTATGAGATAAAAAGCGATATGTGTAACTTATATGCAATACGGAGTCGAAATACGAATTTATGAACCTTTGTATAAGAGTCCCCTCTAGACGGATTCGCGATGCTCAAGCAAAGGCCGGAGAACCCTTGTTTTATTCCCCTGAATTATTTCCATATGATATTTTTGAGCGGTATATATGGTATTACCATCTAATTTCTACACAATGGCTAACGAATCCAGCCAGGCGTCAGTCACCTGTATAATAGTGATACTCATCTGCACAGCCAACTCAAGAGGCTTTGAGTGTTATAGATTGCTTCAAATTGATATTGAATACGCAGGTAAAGGACTACCGGTCCTCATAATTCGCTTCGTCTCTCATGAAGTTCGAAGTGATATGGTCTTTAGCTATTCTCAATTGAGAAAACAAGCTGTCGTTCATATCCCGAAAATTGACAAGGTAAGACTGTTACTTTCTCTCTGGTTACTGTATGGCCAGCAACATAGAATTCTCAAAGTGTAAGAGTCTTGAAGCAAAGTTAATAATTTCTGGCCAAATGGCGCGATATGAGGCTGATTATTAAAGAATCTACACTTTATCATCTCACAGCCAAGAACAGTCTTTGTTTATGAAAACAAGGTTCTTAGGCGCTCGTATAACGTCAATTTTCGCTCCTTCGTCACATTTGCACCCTGAATTTGGCGACCCAATCGTTGCAAAGCGAGAACCGCTGACTGCAGATAACCCAGGGTCACATCGTTCTATCAATGATCACCCGGCACAGACTTCAAATCGCGTTAGGGTACCGATTATTGATATCCCATCGTGGGCTACTTCCGGAAGTAGTACCGGAAAGCCTCAACGTGGCAGCTTGGAATGAGATCAGCTCGTCCCGTTACAGTATTTAGATTTTACAACAGAAAAAGACGTATGTTGTATGGCGGGTTCATCAAGCGGCAGGGTTCTGTAGGCCTACAGATACGCGTTAAGGGGAAGAGTTACTTAAGGATGATTTATTCTCTTGTCTTATTTCGGACATTTCGCTTGCTTGATTTGGTTGTTTGGCTTGTTGGCATACATCGTGGCTTAATAATGTTTGCCTAAGTGGGACGTGATCACGAACTAGTGATAATGGCAATGTTACCCTGCACTCACCACCAGCAAGGCTCCTTTAAAGTAGCTGTTGCATCCTTCCCTCTCTTCATCTTAATAATAATATATCAATCCATCTAGACTTGATTTTCGCGTATCTATCTTTTATTTAAAGTCGTGTTACCCCACACTCGCTCTCACATCATCGTGAAGAAACAACCACATCGCTATTTTTTCTACCAAACCATTCAAAAATCGAATCGGTTCCAGCGCATTGCGCCGACCAACGACTTGGCTCTGACAGACGATATTTATATAATGAACGTTATTTCTCTGCTGATTTGGTGATTTTATTCGTCTCTGGGATTCTACGGCAGAGCATATTTGGAAACCCATCGATCTTGCAGACCCGAACACTCCGGAGAGATGCCAGAAATTGGTTACATCATGTCGAGTTTGGGAATTGAGGGGAATTATGGTGAAGCACAATTGCAAAGCTCACATACTGCTATACGAAGCAGCAGCTTGAATTCCACATTGCAAAGAGGCTTACCAACGTCTCGACTAGAAACGACGCAGTTATCTACGAATCTGGACAGAAGAGTTTCTTATGTCCCTATCATCTCGTCTCCCTTAAACCCTTCATTTGCACAATGGTCGATGAGCGGCGATGAGAAGCATAGTAACAACGTAGAGACATCACCAGCAGATTCCGCACCTCCAGCTGAGCTTGTTCACGGTCAAGACACCAGGACCACACCAGCATTGCCGAGACCGAAGAGGAAAAGCAGCGCCAATTTGAGTCCTACTCAAGAACTTCTTTGGCAGAAATCCATACCAGCTATGAAATATGGAAAGCCGATAAGATCGAAAAATCCGAAAAATCCGAAAAATCTGTCTCGCTCCTACTCAAGATATCCCTCAATTACCAACTTGGACTCTTTCTCGAGCTCGCCCATCTCCAAACATGACTTGAAAGCCCCCATTCAGACCACGAACATCAATTCCTGCACTCAAGGACAGTCGAAACTTGAAAAATGGAGCTATCCTTATGACAGTTTGGAGGCATCAAACCCCTATTTTGGAGGCGAAAAGGGCTGTATAATATACATCAACGAAATCGAAGATGATGACAAGTTACATGCTCCGTTGGATGACGACAATATCACATACAAGCTAAAAATGAGAAACTATTGGCATAGACGAACAATTTTGTCCACAATCGGAAGCATTTTTATTGCCCTCGGACTTATTTTTGGCTTTTTCCTTTACCAATCTTAACATGCTGGGTGAATATATATTTACAGCATAGTAATAGAGAACGGACACACCCAGGTCGAACAAGGGCACAGCATAATAGGCAAGACTTATCGTCTTTTGACAATGGACGGCAGGGTGTTATTGACCGAAATCCAACAAGGACAATTGACCATTCGGCGGGGACGCATCCCTTTCTAGAAGGCTCTTGAGAGCTGGTAGTTTTGGAAGACGCGTCTTGTCTAGGACGTGAACTTTTCCCTACCATCATGGGATATCTATCGGTCTGTCCGAATTTATCCGACCACTGGCTTTACTAAAGCCGCCCTGCTACTCACCAAACCCGGGTTTGTGATCAGGCTTTCAATTGCTGGATCTGACCAGCAATCATGGACTTTCAGACCATCTTGAATCGCAGCTGGCTGCTTCAATTTCAGATGCACTCGAGGATCTCAGAGGGGAAACCTCAGGTTTCATATTCGTACGACGAATAATGATAGTATTAAATAATTTATAATAATCTTTCGCGTCAGGCGTAAGATTTGGGATTGGGACGGAGCCAATTCTAAACAGAAAAAGGAGCACACAAGCTTACAAACTTTTCTGAATATGTACAGAACAATATTTTATGAAGCAGGCTGCAGATGCAGCATAATATAATCGAATAATTGGACATATTTGAGTGCACTTTCCACATGACCTCGTGTTTCCTGCTGGATTTACTTGGGTGGTAGGAAATGACCCCTTTTCTGCAGCCCCTTGAGCCCTGCTACAGCAGCGGGCCACCCCAAATTGCAAACCCTATCTCCCTTAGCCCACTCATACTCTCCTACCCGCGCCCCCAAAGTAAAGGTCGACGCCTATCTATTCTTCACCTGTGATATTCGAGTACTGTACAACCACGGGCTACAGGCCTTACCACTCCTTCTTCAGTACGGCGCCCATCTGTACGATAGGGAAAATGAGCCGAGCTAGCTGACGACTTCCCTCCCGTCGGGACAAATCTCGTTGTAAGGGTCGTCAAGCAGCTCATAAGCCGGCTGCGTAAATCTTGGTATCACTCGGCGAGACGGCTCTGGCGGGGTATGTCTACCATCGGATGATCATCTCTGGGATTATTCGGAGAGGATGAAGAACTGATGAGACAATGACTGAGAGGGGCCATTTTAAGGGATATCAAAAAAAGACTCCGTCCACCAGGGTTCATAAATGTCTTGGTATGGAGGGAGTTCTTGGGAGCACCGCAACACCCCGCATCCTCCTCGACCACCCCCTCAGATGAAGGAGATCTAAAAGCCATTCATTCCAACCATGCGTCGCTTCGATACCGAGAATAGGAATTTCGCGCACCCCGTAGGCAGATCTAGACAGATCTAGACCACTTACATTCCACAAGGGGGCATCCCTCGACCGGCCCCAGTGGCGCTTATCTTGCTAGAGCAAAGATGTCTTGCCTCTCGCATCTCTCTCCATGCACACTTGGGAACGCCGATGCAACATTCGTTGAGCTTGCACAGCTCAAGCTTTGCCGTGCTGCTGCACCCTGACGTGCCCCGCGTGGGACTGTCCTGCACAGTGGACTGGGTAGCACAGAAGTGGTCGTGGGATACCATTGCGACGCCATCACCAGAACCGGTTCGCCCGCCGACTCGTTCGTGCACCGTCCAAGCTGACTCGAACAAGAACAGGACTATTTATTATTCATGTGGCGTGGGCTACACCCGTCCCTTATCTGGCAACAGAATTAGTTACTATACTTCTCTTCTCAGCCCAACCTGAGTGTCCCTTTTTACATATCTTCATGGACATATCTTGCCGCGCGGGTTTTTCTTCATTATCCGGTTTCTGAGCCTCTACACGTCATTCCGAGGAGCACTAATTGAGGCATAGCAAGGGTCCTCCGCTCCCGCAAACAACGAGGGGCGCTGAATATTTTATCCTGCCTACAATTCAAGAACACGAACACTTTTGGACGAACAGGCGTACGGTGCTATTCCGTGACTGTCGCACCGGATAAGGCCTAGAATTGAAAGATGCATATACCGCAAGTACATTAATACAACCATGGCGGATTACTCGGCAAGCAACGGACGTACGCCGACGAACGGCTTGTCTTTGATAAAGAGTGAAGATAATAATACATTGGAGAGGATCGACACATATCGAACAATTGGGAGGTTTAAATTGAGAGGGAAGACAGACGATTTACCTCAGTAAGGCACGCCAATGTTGCGAATTGAAAGCCCTGTTCAACGATTAACTTGAAGATAGAGATTGGTGGTTTGCATCCACGGCGATTCCACTCCTTGCGGCGACGATTGGCCCCCTTGCCAATGTTCTCTCTATTGCGGCACTGGTGACAAAATGGAGGGTGACTCTGCCAAATAATGGACAATTACCTGCAGGGACAGATGACGCAGGAGTTGATATAGAAGATCCACATTGGTGTGTTCTTTGCTGTATAGGACGTGGAATATGGGCTAATAAAAGGGTAATACAGGGAGATTATTCTAAATGCCATATCGTTGGCTTGCGGTTTCTTCGGCAACTTTTGCTTGCTATTGAATTTCACCAAGAGAATTAGGTACATTATTGCATTACCGGCTACAATTATTTCCTGGTATTTTGCTACTGGCATTGTGAGTCCCACAAACCCCCAATAGTGGAGGCGTAACTAATTTTTCTTAAGCTTATTGGTATCACTGCCGCAATGAATCAATACGTTCCTCCAATTAGACCAGGGGAAACATACTCGCAAGGTTATTGGCATGCTATCATTGCAGCAGTTCTCTATTTGATAGGCTCTATGATACTAATGGTCAACATGCTTGGATATTTTCTTGGCCACTATCCTCAGCATTTCGATCTGGACGACGATCAGCGAACTCTCATCCTGCAAACAATGATGTTCTTCTTTTGGCTTGCAGGTGGAGCTGGCGTATTTTCCAAGGTATGCGGCTTCACCTACGTCAATGCCCTATATTTTTGCGATGTCACAGTCTTAACAGTAGGCTTTGGCGACATCGTAGCTCCTAACGATGCCGGCCGTGGACTGGTTCTTCCGTATTCGGTCTTTGGTATTATATTCCTGGGTCTCATGATCAACAGTATCAGGAAGTTTGCCAGTGGCATGTCCAAGGATAAAATCATAAGGAAACATCAACTTCACGAGAGAGAACGTACATTTGGCCGTTCTGTGACCAATGAGAACGAACTTAGAGCCCGGTTAGGCCTACCGCTACGCAGAGATTCTGAAGAGCGTCGAGGGTCAAATTCTCGCAGGCAATCTACGACACCATCACTAATAAATCGTCGCACATCCTTGGAGCAGTATGGCCACTTTGATGTCCATGGCCGGACCATCACCTTCCACGAGCATAAATCTCATGCTGGAGGAGGTGGTCGTGGTGGTGCAGGCAGATATCATAAGCCAACGACGCCAATGAGTCGTGATGCTAAAATGCAGGCTCGTGCCGCTGGCAAAGGGGCCCATGCTAAGCGTCAAAATCGCCGAGAAAAGCTCATTCTCCTTAAGGAGGAGAAAGACAGATTCGATGCCATGCGTGAGATTCAATCAAACACTAGCAGGTTCAAGCAATACACTGCTCTGTCCTTGTCTCTTCTTGCTTTTGGCCTTCTGTGGTGTGTTGGTGCAGCGGTCTTCATGATGGCTGAACGTCGACTGCAAGGATTGAGTTATTTCGAGGCTTTATACTTTTGCTATGTTTCTCTCCTCACCATTGGCTATGGCGATTTTTCTCCCAAATCCAATGCAGGAAAGCCCTTTTTCGTTGTCTGGTCGCTGGTCGCTATTCCCACTATGACAATCCTAATATCAGACATGGGAGACACAGTCATCTCAGCTATCAATCGCGGGACCTTCACTCTGGCAGATTTCACTGTGATGCCCAAGGAAGGTGTTTGGCACGATTTCCTGATGTCCCATCCGAGGCTCAAACAATGGATCGAGACCAAGAAAAAGGATCGCGATGCGAAGAAGAGAATTGATCGTGGATTCACACTGCAGAATCCTGATCAAGATGGAATTGGTGAAATTGGTGATGATGATGACGGAGGACCGAAGCCAACATTAGAGAAACTAGCTGAAGAGCCACCTGGATTGACGGAGCATGACCTGGCTAGGAAACTAGCCCTTGCCATAAAACGGACAGCGAACGATTTACGAACAGACACCGACAAGAAATATAACTATGAGGAATGGGTGGAGTTTACTAGATTGATTCGGTTTAGTGCTGCGAGTTCGGCAGAAGAGGTAGAAGAAGAGGAGGAGGAAGAAGGATTAGTAGAGTGGGATTGGATTGGTGAGGATAGTCCGATGCTGGCAGAGGTCGGTGAGAGTGAGTGGGTTCTCGACCGGCTTTGCGAGAGTTTGAATCGGTACACGAGAAAAACAGCCAGAAGTGTAAGTCTCCCTCCCTTTTACTCATGGCGATTTGTCCCTATAATTCCCCTCCTCTTCCTTAAATCGCTCTTTCATATGCTAACCTAGTCAAAAGAATAAAAAACATCAAGAGCATCTAAAGACCCACAGAGCTCATTTCGATGATGAAGTCCACCCAGCCCCAATAGACGACATCACCCACCATCCTCACTATCCTGCCCATCCTGGTCCTCGTTCACCCCACTTATTCAGACACCCAGATACTTCCGAATCAAGTGGAATCAAAACTCCTGTATTAAGTAGAGGATTGTCAGGAGACGAGGTAATAATGTTCCATAGTGAAAAGCCGAAGGAGGTAGCGATCGAGTCAAAAGATGCAAGGAGGAGTAGAAATGGAAGCGAGGAGCTGCTGGGAGCTAGCGGGGTTGTGAAAGAAGACGGCGATACAGCGCTTGTAAAGACCAAGGAGGCAGAGGTGAAGAGGTTAGAAACAGACCTCGAGGGCCACCAGGTTAGGGACTGGGCCACCAGGGTGAATACCAAGGACAGCGAGTTGGATAAAACCAAAGACGCATAGGACCGGAGTTGGCCGCATTTTGCTTCTTGTGCCCTTGGTGGACTGCAGTGATACGGTGTTTTGGATTGTGACTTTTTTTGTATACAGGAGACCGGAGGACATAAGAAAGGGAGCCGTGTTCTACTTCCTCACTACTTGTTTGCCTGCCGCCAGACTATTTTTTTCGGCGTGAAACGCCCAAGGAACGATACTCCAGTCTGAACAAATGTGGAAGCGGAGAACGAGCCACAGCGGATTCGTACACGGTAGTTGTTTGTATTTTCATGTATACATATATATACATAGATATATATAGCGAAGAATCGATTTTTAAATTCTTTTAAACCCCTCTTTGCTGTTCTTCAAAATTGACATCCAACAAACCAACCATATCCATCTACGCTACGTGGAACGTAATAATTTTCTTAATTTTATATTATTTTACTCAATTTCCCTTAAACTTCCCAAGCCCGGTATCAAATCAGGGGCACTCGGCAAGGTCTAGTACAGTGTGAGACGTGGTGTATTGAGCTTCCACTACGGCCACAGGAGCCAAAAGACTAGTAGTATTCACGAGTAATCGTGAATACGCTCAACACCATATATATATCAGGTTGCAATACAATCACGTGACAGCACCCTCCGCCACCTGTATTACATACAGTAATAGTCTTCAAAATAACGATCCCTTACCTTTTTTTTTTACCTTACCTAACTTCCCTAACCTAATCCATCTGCCTTAACTCACCAGCTGTACCTATGTTACTAACCCAAAAACCCACGTCACATAACCCCTGTACTCAAGAACCATCCGTACCGGAAATGCCGAAATTGAAAAAAAAAAACGACGTCGGGAAAAAGAAAGGAAAAATATGAAAAAAAGAAGGGGGGGGAATTGTAGTGTGTGTGCTAGGGCAGAAACATCGAAGATAAGAAGGATCCATTTTCTCTCTTCCTTCTCCATTCCACACCGTGGTGGTGTACGGGAAAAAAAGGTCCGGTTCTGCCTTTTTTTTTATAAAGAGGGGAAAAAATCATTAGTTAGGGTCGGTGTAGGGCGGAGCGTGTCGGAACGTGGGGAAATAAAAAAAACGGGCTAGGATGAATGGAGAAGGGGGAAGCTAATTGTTGATACGGAGTAACTTGTGCTGTAGATAGCAGATAAAGTAGAAATGTTGTCCTGCAGATAAACAGATAAAAGATAAGGATTTTTTTTTCCTGGGGGACCTAGACTTCGTGGCATTCCTCTATCACGTGTAACCTTGGAGAGAAAATTTTCACTCGCACACTTTTTGAAATTTATTAGAAGGATAAGGGCTGGAAAGGTGAGAAGGAGGAAAGGGAAGCAGGTTTCAAGAATCATAAAACTTTTATTTTTTGGTTTCTAATATTACCCTGACCCGTTTTGAGGTGGTTGCAGTAAGAAAAAAGTTATATCTCCTGCAGATTAATCAGTGCCAGGTAAAAACATGGTCAATCGATTTCATTTGCATTTCTCCCATTTCCGTTCCGTTGAATTTCATTTGATGTGAATGCCCTGCCCATTTCTACTCCGCCTTGCGCCCATCCGAGGACCGAATCCTGATATTCGCCATTATGTATGTGTTCTCTGATATTAAGACCGGGTTGGCCCAGAAGGGCACAATGATCTAGTAGAAGAAAAGACGGTGGCTAGATACAGAATCGGAGACATGTGTATTAGTCTGTCTGGCATTAAGAGACGTCCGCCGCCCGCCGCCGATACGAGCGCCATTTTTAATTTTGCTGAGAAAAGCAAGTACGTAAGAGATGATCAAGGTATGGTGTGTGATGGTAGTAGTACAATGCCAGGTGACAGAAGCAAAATCCCGACGTGAAGAAGGCCTGTGTGAACAAAAGATCGTTATGGTGGTATCATCGACAGAGGAGCAAAGAAGAGAGAAAAGCGCCTCCCGTAGTTCATGAAGTGTTGCTTGTCGTTCTATGTGACTGATTGTGGAGTTGAGGACTCGCTGTCTCCAACCATGTCTGCTACTCGCATTTTTTTCGCACGGGGTGCTCCATCACGTAGCTCTGTCAGTTCGCGCTCGACATCATCCAGCCGACGTTTTAATTGATTCTCACGGCCTAAAGAGGTGAAGTCAGTTTTGATGTTCACATACATTCCATATTCCGAAGGTGACACGCTAGAGCGTCACGCCGGAAAGGAGGTCAGGAGTTGTACAGCAAAACTTACGTTGTGATTCTTCCAAACGTCTCATCAGATCTTGTTCCGATTCCCGACGCATTTCTTCACCTCGTCTTGCATTGTTCTCATCTTGTTCCAACTGAGTGACGCGGCCTCGGAAAAGTTCGTTGATCACCTCGAGTTCGCTGACACGAGTCTTGAGGGATGAATTTTGGGCGATAAGCTGCTCGTATGTTTGTGGTACTTCCAGGCCATGGGTACCGTTCAACGGAGACGTAGAACGTCCTGGTGAAGGTGCTCGGAGGTGCATTGGGGGGAGCGAAGGAGAATGATGGTTGTAAGGGTCTTCGAGCGAGTGCCCGTTGAAGGCAGGTAGGTGATTCGCATACATGGAAGGAGTAGCCGTTCGTGATATTGGAGAGTTGGAGCCATCTGAATGACCGTTTGCAGATTTCTGCGAGGTTCGTCGATGTCCGATTATGCCAGGAGGAGGAGTGCCAGCTTGTGACCGCGTCTGCTCGAGACCATTGGCGTCGAATACGCCCTGCGACGACGCGTTAATAACCATCACCGGTACAGCACAGTGTGAGGAGTCTATATTTACCTTCTTCTTCGCTCCCTGGGCCGAGCCAGAACTCTTAACGCGGTTGCGACTCTTGATGACATCTGTCTTAAGGCTTATCGGCCTCGGTCGTCCATGCAGCTTTAGAAACAGGCCACACGCATTGCACAACACGGAACCGATCTCGTCTCGTCGCCAGAGCGGCGTGGTCGAGGTGGTGCAATTTTGGCAAGTGGGCTGTGAGGTATCGCGATCATTGTTAGCCATTGTCGCCATGATTGAAGATTGAGAGTTGGATCGCCGTCGCTATCGGATTGTGCGATACGATAAGAAAATGGGAGAGGGAACGAAAATTTGCGGCGAGATTGGGTGCAACGGCAGGCCGCACGCGCCACTTGCGCAGTGCCGAGCTGGGGGGGGAAGTGATTGTGATTGTGATTAGGATAGCATTAGGGTGTGATGATAGCGAGAAAATCTTCTCCCGTCCGATAAATGATAAATGATAACAGCGCAATAGAGGACAGGATAGCAGACGACAGCATATCCTGCCACCGCGCAACACCACCCCCAAACCAGAATACAAGAGAACTCAATACATACCGGCGTGTTACTCTGGCCGCCCCCGACCGTGGTTGCCGGCGGAGATGTCGTCGTGAAGAGCCCGTTAGGAAGATTGAACGCCCTGGAGTTGTGGTCAGTAGACTGCTCGGTCATCTTGCAAAAGAAATTGTGGGTGGGAGAGAAGGCCTCGAAGGCTGTAGATAGAATTGAGCAAAATAGAAATCATCTCTCTCGAGATCGCGCATGCTCTGCAATTCCACTGAATTTGCGTATATGCACTCTTTTGCATCTTCTTTGTTTGACCTTCGGCTCTGCCCCCTTTCACACACCCGAAGTGAATTCGAGCACCACAACAACTGCCACGTCCCCTGATAATCAACCAGACCAAATTCTCCCAGACGTACCTTAATTGTGGAGAGCTTGTCGTCGAGGCCATGGATGCCAGGGCAGAAAGCCCTGGGAGCTGAGGCAACGATGCACTGTGGTGCAGAGACGAATTTTGTGTCGAGGTCGACGACGGCCGCGAGATCGGGTCTAAGGTTGGCAGTGACTGCCTTCCATCCTCGATCGAGTTTGACGTTTTGAAGACGGGCAGGTCGCGAGCCTGCTCTCTCGAAGACGGGCGGAGATGATCGATGGGCGAAGCCCTGAAGGGAGCAAGTGTGGACGCCGTGGTTGCGGTTGGAAAGGGTTGAAAAGGGGGAATTATTATCGCGTTCGTTCGAGGGAAAACGCGTCGAGGAAATAGTTCGGGAATATGGCCGGTATGGTGTATTCGTAGAGCTACGTCGTAAGAAAAAGGAATCGTCTTATTAGGATATTCGTTCGGGGTTGGGGAGACGGCGAGTTATAATGCCTCTGCGGATAGTATTATGGAATGCAATGTGCAAAATGAAGCAACGACGTTTCTAACGCGCTCAAACGAGTGACTGGGCCGATCCAAAGGATTGGGCGGTGGTATACCAGAAAACAGCGAGCGTGGGTGTGTATTACAATGTTCTGGGAAGAAAGGAGAAGGTGAAAAATGAAGATGAGATGGCGATGTTCAGATTGGGTTTTGTTGCTTGTTGCCAGTGCTCAGTGGAGAGCCAGAGCCAGAGCCAGCGCCGGTGCCTGTGCCTGTGCCTGAGCCTGTCTCTCGCCTGGGAATTTCCCCCTTATCCACGTCGCGCTATCCCACGATAGAGAAACAGCTCCCGTATGATTGCAGATCTATAAAAAGAGCCAAGCCGCCTGGCGCAGGGCTAAGGCGCACAATAATATGCACGCAATTCTGTTCCGGAGGACAATTCCCTTGTACAATGGACGAATCCAAGAAGACTCGGGGCGCTCCATGCCCCGGGGATTTCTATTCAGGTTCATTCACTCATTTCATGTCTACACGTGTGCATCGATCTAGTGTCGCGACGGTGCATGTGCCGTGGATGAATGTTTTGTTTCCCGTTCATCTTACCAGCACAGGTACTCTTATTTGTAGGCCGGGACTAATTTATTAATAGGGAGAGATAAGCACCCCATGACTGGACGCTGAGGGCAGTCCTTCGTACTCGCAACCTAAACCAGGCCGGGGCCCGGGCAAGCCTTTAAATAAGCGAAGAACTCCCTAGATATTACATACCCTAAAAGGTAGCTCCTTTCCCTATTTTTATCTATTTCAGCTGGTTTCATTTATTCTAAGATCTATCGAATATAATTCCTGGCCAGTTTTCGAGACTATAAACTAGCTTGCACGCAGAACTTAAAAAGGTGCTCTCCTCTTGTTATAGAGCACGTGATTTCATTTGCAGCACATAGCAGCACTCTTCTTCTCTCAAGCAAGCCTGAGTGATCTGATGCAGTATCATTGCTATTGAAACATGTTAAGTTCTTTCTTACAGCAAGAACTGCTCTGTATTCAGTGCCGCGTTAGGTGAACACCGTTGACTTCTCAATCATCCCATATTCCATTTTTAATCTTCATTTTATTTGTCATTAATCCAAGGCAGCCTGATAGATCCTTACAGTCTTACCTAAAGCTTTTATTTTCGATTGAAGGCTTGCAAGACAAATTAATCAAAAGTCCGTCAAAATATTTTGGATTTAGGCATTTTGTATTTCCGTCTACCAGCTTTTCTAGTTGAGATTTAAATATCCATTATAATACATATACACAGATACAAAAAAGTGCAGAATGGCACAGCGCCGTAATTAAGACTATATATACAGTAAGTTGCTACGGCATATTGGCTCGACTAGGCTCGACTCCTTTTTCACGCCGGAAAACAAAGCCTTCCTCTGTCAAACCCAAACTTTAAAGCCAAGACCACAAACCTAGCTTGAAGCCAACTTAGATTTAAATCTCCCTAGTCTGTATCAACTTCTGTTATGTCCAGCTTTGAAACAGCCGATGCAAATTCCGAAAGGCTGATTAAGTGTCCGAGTTTGCCCCTCAACCAGATCGTCCAAGTTCCGCATTAAGCGTTGTCAACATCTTGCAGTATGGATTCTCATCATTTATCTTGGCTTTCTTCTCAAGCAACCCGCCGACCAATGGCTTTGCATTTGGTGGAATCTCCTAAGCTTCCTTCTCAACTACAACCAGGGGACTTTTCTGAGTTGCCGCTAATGATTTGTCACCACTAGGGAGATGATCTCGAAGCTCGTCAATTGTTTGAGCTTTCCTCTTTTTTACAGCTTGGTTTCCACCAGACGAACCCGTTGGCAAATGACAAGGCTGAACAGTGGTTCTCGTAGAGGACTGGGCAATAGCAGTGTTTGTAGAGGGTTTGGTAACAGTAGTGTTTGTAAATGACTGTGTGACCGTAGTGTTTGTAAATGACTGTGTGGCCGTAGTGTTTGTAAATGGCTGTGTGACCGTAGTGTTTGTAAATGACTGTGTGGCCGTAGTGTTTGTAAATGACCGTGTGGCCGTAGTTGTCAACGTCTCTACATCGGTAACCACGAGTATCTGATCTACATTAACTATACCACCGCCCCCACTACCTGCCTCCTGGGGTTCGAACCCCATACATAAACAAGCACTGGCGTATTGGTAGTCATTACAGCAAGCTCCGGCATAGGGTGGGATGTTGGTTGGGATAACAATTACTTGTCTTCCCATGACAACCTTGGTCTCTAAGGTTGTTGCTGTCACCGTCGAAGTAGCTATGTCGATGAATCTCGTTTGAATGCTGAGAATTGTCAGAAAGTTCAAAATATATAGAGAGACACCCACACTGGAGGGTAATAAATCCTAGTTAGTAGAAAGGAGCTGCAGTCTGAATCGACATCCCCTTGAGAGGCTCCGGTTGCAGCAGCTAATGCACACGCTATTCATTTTTAGTAAGTCCCTGTACGATAATGTATTCGATCTGACTTACCATCAGGAGTACAATCCGAGCTTTGGCTTGCAGCAGTAATGCCAATTCCAAGCCCAAGCAACACGAAAAGAATATGGTGCCTCATTTGATTGATAAAGGGGGAGAGAAAGATAGTTTGAGAGAAAAAACTTCGGCAGAAAGGTGGAATGGAAGCTGGAAGTGGACTTGCACTTATAGAATAAATAAGGTAGGAGTGGTTTCTACTTCGACGCCTCAGTAACCTCCTGGTTGGGAGCCTTGCTCAAATGGTTAGTATTTTGCAAACTGAGTTGGATCTGTGAAACTAACAATGTTACATGGGGGCAGCATATAGACCTTCTCTTGCCACAAATATTCTGGCCCCCTTGCTCAATGGTGTGTTTTTCCTGCAGCTCAAAAATTTATCCTCGATTTGTTGGGGCTTTGTTATATTTGTATGGGCTTGCAAGCCTTCCTCAAGGGAATTCCTTACATAGGAAATATTTCGGACCTAAAATACGACAACAAATTTGAAAAAGTGTACTAAGTAAAATCAATTGGCAAGGTGGGTATGCCTCATCGCTAAAAAGAATTAGTTGATACTTAACTAGCACATTTATAGTATTGTATATGTCAGTGCTACTGTAACAACGAGGAGACATAGTCGCTACACTACTTCCTACCGTGATCCATCACATTGTACTTACTAGAAATTGATTTATTATACGTACTAGATCTTCGCCATACAGTTTAAAACTGACCGACCTTGATACTTTTCAGAGCAAAAGGACGGCCTTAAAATTTGGCTTCTTTAAAAGAATTCCAGCATGTTTTCGCTCAAGCAAAACGCAAAAAATGACGTGCGGTGAGGGATATAATAATTATAACCCCTCTACGGAGGACCCGGTCATAAGTCATGAGACTTCAGGGTACTTCTTTGAAAGTCCCCTGTAATACACGGAGGGCGATGGCTTAACACCTGTACGTGGTGCCCTCTACGAACCTGGGATTGAGCATCGTCACCGTCTATGCAGCACTGAGGTCGCTGCCGCTAGAGGTCACGTTGTAATATGATCCCAGAGCCTAGATTCAGTCTGGAATGCCGGAGGAGGATAACGATACAACCCCTTCGCAGCGGACAAGGAAGAGCGGATACACTATCGACACGACGCTTCCTTCGCACACGGTTACGGACTCTCGGTGAGCTCTTAATGGCAGATTCACCTGGCCGATTGCGGTAAAGTTGGGTGGCATACAGGCGCAATACCTCTTTTCTCCTTTGCACCTACGACTCGACCCTTCTTCGTCCTCCAGCTGTGGAGTTATCCCCTGAGGCAGATAATAATACACTACGCGGACGAAGGGGGTTTTGGCTGGACTTAGCATACGCAAACTATGCATGGATTCTCGAGCACCGGGGGACCAGTTGAGCTTGGACTCGTCCTACCTATTACGCCTTAGGGCTTTAGGGGTTTTTTCTAGTTTTTTCCTCGGGGTAGTATAAACACTCGCATCTATAGGGTAGGAGGAAAGTCCCTGATGGCGTCTCGAAACTCGAAAAGGACCGAGTACTACGTGGAATCACTCTGCGATATAGGAGACTAGCTGATGAAGTAGAAGGGGTTTTGTACAGGCAAGAAGGCCTCTGGTAGAGCATGGGCGTTCAGGCCTGGAACTTTACTTTAAAAATTGAATACTATACTATACTGTACTATACCCCTGTAATACACTATAACTCCCTGTAAGCCTAAGAAGCTATTTTCAGGCCGAAATTGAATTATAGGTAGTATTACCTATTTTTTCAGGCTCTAAGTCGCTAGAGCAGGCTATAACTACTCTCAACTATAGCGCTTAGACGCTGTAGCTGTCTGGCCAGCCCACCAATTTAGCGATAGCCTGTAATTACAGCATAGTCCGCTGTAGTCCCATGACATATGACCGGGCCCTCCGTACTGCGCTTTGGATTAGCTAGCGGTGATCCCGGTGAAGCTGTGCTGTTATGGCAGTTATGGCGAGGGCGCTAGCGCTAGCCGAGGGCACACCTGTGTCGTAGCCGTAGCTTCAGCTTCATCCTCCTTCTTTCAGCAGGAGATACCATACACGAATACATCATCATTCGAGTCTATCGTCTGTTCTGTTGCCGTGTCCTCCCCCTGATAGAAGCCTTGTAAAGCAGCAAGCTTACTTCTATATAAATATTGGACACGGCCTCGCCGACTTTCTATTTTCGTCACAGTAGAATCGACTAATACTGTGACATCTTGCATGGCCGAGTAATAGGGGCAGGAATTGAACTTTGGGGGAATGATACAGTGGCTCACCAGGCTCGTACTATCTAGACGAGGGAGGATTGTACAGTAGCATGGAAAGGTATGATTCTCTGCTACGTACCCCTTGCAGGAGCTTAGGTACCTAGAGTGCTTCTCATCCTCCCATGCAAACCACGTGTTACTGTAATTATTATGATCAAAGGCTTTCTAATACTCTAATTCTGCCCACCCGTACTATAATATTATTCCCTCTTCCTAGTAGTGCAGAAGTGAAGATGTTGGTGGCAGGCTAAGAAGCTTCGACTCCCAAGGTGGTCTTGTAGAGAAATGAGCAAATCATGTAAGTGTAGGGGATGGAGCAACCCACGTGATAAGCCCCAGTAGTGTTTCGGCTGCCGTACTGCAACCACGCAAAATTTACGGCGACCTTCAGATTTTCCGTCGGAAATTCTTCAAATCCCAAACTTTTTTGACAATCTTCAATTCTAAGCTTGTCAACCCCACCACCGCTTCGAGATGCCTTCTACACATAAGAAGGAGAAGCCTTGGGATACCGATGACATTGATAAATGGAAGGCAAGCTCGATCTCTCTTTTCTTGCAAGAATAAGACTAACAACCTTCAGATTGAAGCCTTTACACCAGCCGATAATGCGGGCGGCACATTCACCGAAGAATCCTCGTTCGCAACCCTTTTCCCTAAATACCGTGAAGTTTATCTGCGCGAGGCCTGGCCGCTCATAACTCGTTCTCTTGAGAAATATGGAATCGCCTGTACGCTCGATTTAGTCGAGGGATCCATGACCGTAAAGACCACACGAAAGACCTACGACCCCGCTGCAATCCTCAATGCACGCGACCTGATCAAATTGCTTGCACGAAGCGTCCCCGCTCCCCAGGCTGTCAAGATTCTTGAAGATGGAGTTGCATGTGACATTATCAAGATCCGGAATTTGGTGCGGAATAAGGAGCGTTTTATCAAAAGAAGACAGCGGATACTGGGTCCCCAGGGATCGACATTAAAGGCATTGGAGCTGCTCACTGACTGCTATCTCCTCGTACAAGGCAACACGGTAGCAGCCATGGGACCCTATAAAGGACTAAAAGAAGTCCGTCGAATCGTGGAAGACTGCTTGGCAAACATCCACCCTATCTACCACATAAAGGAACTCATGATCAAGCGAGAACTGGCCAAGGATCCAGAACTAGCAGGCGAGAGTTGGGACCGCTTCCTCCCGCATTTTAAGAAGAGAAATTTGAGCAAGAGACGCATACCTCATAATGTTTCGGACAAGAGCAAGAAGGTGTACACGCCGTTCCCGCCGCCGCAAGAGAAGAGCAAAATTGATTTGCAGATCGAGAGTGGAGAGTATTTTCTGGGGAAGCAGGCTAAGGAGCGAGCGGTAAGGGAAGAAAGACTAGAGAAGCAGAAAGATAAGAAAGCCGAGAAGTTGAAGGAGAGGGAGAAAGAGTTTAAAGCACCTGAAGAGGGTATAGATAAGAAAAAGAGGAGAAAAGAAAAGGACGATGGTGATGGAAAGGAAGAAGTGAAGAAAGATAAGAAAAAGAAGCAAAAGAGACACGTTGAAGTTGAGGATGACTAAGTGTATATTGGATCGATTAAAACATTTGGCGACGGCGTTACGGGGAGTACCCAAATCCAAGGGAGCATTTATTTCATTAAAGCCTCTTTTAGCATATAAGTCGAGAGTTGATGAATATTTGTCAATTGTGGCTTTTTTGTTATATTTACCCTCACCGAAAGGACATTGAACAAGCAAACATGAAACTCTCGAGTAATTTCAATTACTTTCAGATCATATCTGCAATCCTAATCATCGCTGCTATTGCAGAATAGGCCAGCGACCCAGTTAAACTTAAGCTGATTCTAGGGTATCATTCGTGCAAAAGTAGTACAACAATAAAGTGTCCCCCTTATTCTAATTCACAAAGTCGCCATCAAAACCCTGATCCAGGAAAGAGGAGCGTACATTTCCTGCTCAGTTAAGTTATATTCTCTACCGTGTGCCTGCAGCCTTAACGTGCTAAAGATTTCTTGCCTGATCTCATGAACAGCCCTTCTGAGGAAGCGGTAGACGCAGAACCACGAGAAGCATCAATCTCAGGTTGAGCTGTCGTATCCAAACCAAGAGTTGCCTGTGATATTTCTCGAAGAACTGCAGGCCTCAATTTAGGTGTTCGTGGCTGTCCGGTTGACAACTGCTCTTGAAGTTCAACTTCCGAATTGCCATCAGGATGAGAATCGTCACTTGTATCATAACCCTCAAGTTCAGAAGGTGAGACCCTGATATGAGGTACATAGTTCTTCGGAGTCTTGTAATGAGAAATATGACCTAAAGGGCGTGAAGTGTCCATCTGACGAATCATTTCTACCCCGATTGCTTTATCCCTAGCTGTTACTTGTGCCATTTGCTCATCGATCCAATCTGTGATCTCTTTTCTACGAACCGAGGGGAGAATTGCATGTTTAGCCGCAGCTTCTTCTTGTTCCGCAGTCTTTGGCTTGTGGCAGACTTCACAGGTTCTCTCAGGCCATGGCGCACTCTCCTCACTGCGGCACTTCCACCAGCCATGATGACGGCCAATGTTTCTCCATTTAGGGTGCTCCTCATGATACTCCTTGTCCCAAACAGGTTTGGTAGGAACAATACCCTTCTCCATCTCTTCGTATGTCACGACCTGGTTAATCATAACTCGAAATGCCTCCCATGGATCTTTCATGTCTTTTGGAAACCAATCGGGAAGATAAGCTCCGCAAGTATCTCGTTCATATAGAGTGTTTGGAGCTCCGGGAAGAATATGATTCGTGTCACATTTCCGGCAATATTGGTACATCTCATTTTCAGACGGGCCTGCCAAAAACTCGTTGGTACGGGGGAGGAGGAGTTGTGGAATGATGAACTTCGGGGTTTTAGACTTGTTGGCTTCATTGGCGACAACATTAGGATCTGCTTGACGTTCTTTGGCTGGATACAGGCAACTTCCCCAGGAACTTTGCTTTTGGATACCGCTTGTACCGGCCGAACTTTCTTCGTTGGAAATCCGATTCTGACTCTGATCGAGAGGAGGGGATTCGGAAGAAGGTTGGGCCTCCCTTGGCTCTCTATGAAGAACCGAGTGGGACATTTTCTCACGAAGAGGATGGCCCATTTGAGGAGTGAACCAACGTCTTCTCTCGACGTCTTCAGCAACCTCGAGAACTCTGACCATCTGAGGGTTGATGTTTGTAGTTGACGGTGAATTAAGGTTCTCGGAAGGATTTAAATTGATCTCAGTTGTTACCAGCTGATTAGTAGTGGATTTTTGAAAGTGACCGTCTGAAGTCAGTCCATAGGCCTTATTGGAAACTGGCGGATAAGTTCTGAACTGAAAGGGCTCAGATTTTTGGTTCTCTTGATAGGGAGATGCGTTGCCAGGCTTAGAAGAGTGATCCACGTTTATATCAGCAGGAATAACTTCGTGCCGGGCGATCTGAGGGGAGATTTTCGAGTTGCTCTCTTTAGAATTGGAGGCTTCAAGCTCGTGAATACTCGTAGTGAGTAGTCCTGGATCGTTTCGGAGAGCGCCGTGGCTTGAGAAGTCAGATCCTCTTTCGTTGAGGCGAAAGATATCTTCAGGGGACATGGTGCTGAAAGGATGACAATCAAAGAAAAGTAGAAAAAGGAAATTGTCATAAGGTAAGTATAAGCTTTGAACTCTTCATATGGCAGATGTTGGTCTCGGAGACTGTAGTGTTTGTTTACCGTGATTACAGGAGGTAGAGAATGCGTGGAGCGTACAGAGTACCTTCCGCAAAAGGTTGTCACTTCCAGCGCAAACTTTGTCGGTAACTCCTGATATTTGATTGTTGGCATGATTGTTGGCGTAATGTCTACTAATTCAAATCAAACTGCTCCCTCTTTCTAGGATACTTCGTTGTTGCCTCCCTGACAGGATGGCGAGAACGGGATAACAAGGATAGCACTGGCAGCAGCAAAGGAGTAGTTCCTACCAGGACAATTTATAGAATCAATTGCAATGCAATGCAAGACAGAAAGCAGGAGCGTTTTGTATAGTAAAGCTGTGACTTAAAGTTTAGATAAGCCGTTGCCCGAGATGAACTCAAATCCATTAGAGACGTCTAATAGAGGAGATAAAATCCAGTGAGGTGTATTTCTTACACTAAGTCTTCTCGCTTGCAGTCGACAAAACACGCCCATTCCCCATAGTATACATTTAATATATATAAAATAATATGAGAATTGCTGAGATGAGCATAATTTGCGTGAAACTTTGCTCGCTGCTCAATCTAGAAGTGGACCAACCATAACCTTTTCTCTATTTTTTAACGCCATCTCCTGTTCCAATTTGAGTCTGGCTTTACCTTCTCGTCTCCTCTCCGCTTCCATAGCTGCAAACCTACCACGAGCGCCATGTTTAAGTTTTGTAATCATGTCATAAGCTTTCCCTTTCGTCAGGGTGCTGGCACTCAGCAGATCATTTTTAGGTCTGAATTTATTGAGAAATGATAGCTGGCCATCCGTTGCAGGACGTTCTCTCCAAGCTTGATTCCTCGAAATTATCCGAAAAGGGTACTTCCTCTGAGCATATGTATCAGCTGCATGAACAGCATCCGCAATAGTAAGGGCACGAGCAATTTTCCGTGGTTTCATGAAAGGCGATTTGGAAATTGAGCGATCAAGAGCTACAGTTTCCGTAATAATATACTCCGAATCACCCGACTCCTGTTCTGTATCTCTTTCTATCTTGAGGTATGTCCCCCTTGAGTTTGTGAGAATATATCTGTCAGGGGCAACGCAGACCCAAGTGTGAGGAGACATTTGCCTAATATGGAGTTCTCCAGAAGTATCTTCAAGAAGATCAAATATGGAGTCGTAATCGGTAAATGTCACAGTACCCGTGACTGGGTTAGAATTAAGTGTCGCCGCCTTAGAATCCAACATGGCTTGTTGTTTTCTTAATTCATCCGCCTCTTTCTGATCGTTGAGGGACTTTAGGTCATGTATATTTGCGTTCTCGACTAGCTCTTGCGGATCAAGACCAAATAGAGTTGGGGTAGTGACAATCCCAGTCTCGAGGCTGGCAACCATGTCAATGACATGACAATTCTTCTTTTCTGGATGCAGTCTCATCCCCCGGCCAATCATTTGCACGAGAAGATTCCTAGATTTTGTCGGCCGGGCCAATAATACACAGTCAATGTTGGGTATGTCAGTTCCTTCCGTAAAGACACCGCAATTAATTAGAACTGGGAATTCCCTATTCCTGAAAGCATCTAACATAGCACTCCGCTCTACCCTAGGAGTATCCCCAGTGACAAAACGGGCATCAATGCCATGCCGTCGGAATGTATTTGTCAATCCCCGAACATGATCAAGGTCAACACAAAAGGATAGGGTAGATCTTCTCCCCTGTGCTTTGGAAAGCCAGCTTCGAACTGTAATGTCATTGACTTGCTCAGTGTTGACAACTCGAGATAGTTCACCAGGCTGAAAATCGCCGTTCGCTCCCTTTTTGACCTTGGATATGTCTGCTTTCGTCTGGACAGTGGTAAATATCACATCGGAAAGCCAGTTTTCTCCTATCATATCAATGTAGTCTTTGTGATAGACAATATGATCAATGGCAGCACCCAATCTCAATCCATCAAAGCGAGACAGAGTTGCAGAAACACCAACGAGAGCTGGAGACCCTGGATCCGTTTTTGACAGTCCAAAATAATCCAGAATCTTCATATATCCAGGGGCAACAATATGGTGGGCTTCGTCTACAAGAACGAGCTTGAATCGATCTGGGTCAAACTTTAATATTCGATCACCAGAGATGATGCTTTGAACACTGGCAACTGTGATATCCGCAGAACCACTGGCGTGCATAGAACCCATCTCAATCTCAACTCGTTTCGCAGGATAAGCGTTTGTGCAGTGGCGTGCTGCTTGTTCAACAAGCTCTTGTCGATGTGCCAGGATGAGGGTTTGTCTGGCATTTTCGTCATGGGATCGAACGCGGTCAATAAGTTGAGTGAAGATTACCTGCACAGATTAGCTGGCTAAACTATTACTACTGGAGAGTATTCATACAGTTTTCCCACTTCCCGTCGCCAGTGAAATCCCGAGGCGCTTATGTCCTCGTTCCAGGTGAGATAGTACTGCTTGAATGCATTCTTCTTGATATTCACGAAGACGAATTTTCAAAGGAGGGGCGGCTGGTTTCATAGACAGGGAAGTCGTGGCATGTCTATAGAAAATCAAGGACGTTGAACATCGACCCCACTTCTGGAGTGTTCTCACCCATCCTCTCGATGCTGGCGGCATATTCTGTGCATTCTAAGTCTGATCAATTTCCAAGTTCCAACCAAGAAAAAGGCACACGCAGTTGACGCGCTTGGTAAACTTTCCGTACGCGAGAACCCCTGCAGGAAACTAGCTACTAAAGGGACAAGCCAGCCGAAGTACCCAGGATCGGTACAACGCTTGAAGGTTCTCTTGAGGCTTCTTTTACGGGCTTCATCAAGTCTTTTCTCTGGCTTGATCTAGGCCTCTCGTTTAGTTGCCTAACACTGTTCTCACTTTCAAGGAGAAGTTGTAATTATGTGCATAGACAGAAAAGACTTCAAATTTCACAGATCTCGCATGAAGTTCGGTCAGAGACGAAAACATGGATCTGGATGATGATTCTGGGTCAGTGTATGAAATCTCCTCTGAAGATGATCAGAGTTCATCACATGATGTCAAAGTTGTGGAGCCTCCAGCTCGCACAACGTCGAGGACGAGCTCAGAGACTAGGAAGGGTGGAGTCAAGACCATGGAAAATAGCCAAGGGGTACACACGAAAAGTATTCCTCTCCATGCTAGATCACGACCTCAACCAGAGGGGGTTGGAGGAAGCGCCGGTACAGAGGGCGACGAGCAGAGATTAGAAAAGGCAGAACAGTGGGCGGCCAATTTCCAACCACCTCAGTCTCCTTCGGAGATCAGAACTCCACTCAGACATACACACCCAGGAAAGAGAAAGGAGAACAGGCCCCCAAGCGAAGTCAGGGCGAAACGCCTTAAACAGTATTACAGCCATGACTATCGAGAACTGCTCAATTCTGATATCCTTGAAGCTGCCTCCGGAGTGGTTCAGCATGACCGGAACGGTTATGCACTTCAATCAAGTCAGATCGGATCCTCTATATGGAAAGATTCGGAGAAAGAGGCGTTATTTTCAGCCTTGGAAAGGCTGGGTCGGGATAATATCCCTGATATAGCCACTCGAATTGGTAGCAAATCCGAAGTGGAAGTGCAAGACTACCTTCAACTGCTAGAGCATAGCGCCACTGAGAAAGGCATTCGAGGAGCAAAGAGGCGGCTCCTGGGACCGATAGATATACAGGCGGCAGTTGAAATTACGGATGAATGCTGTTCAATACTAGACAGAGCTGGGAATGCTCTTGCTGCCTATCAGGAGCAGGCCGAAGAAAAAGTCGAACGGGCCAAATGGGGAGATTCTTGGTTAGTGACCAAGAGTGTGAGTCGCTGGATTGATCGACGAAGACGGGAACAGGATGACGAAGGTGCTATGGATGACGTTTTCCCCGCGGCAAATGTGTTCAATATCAAAAATTGGATCGAATTATCGGAGAAAATATTCATGAATCCTGGCGCCTATTTTGAAGAAGAAAACTGGCACACTATAGCTGAACCCGGGGAAGAACCGGCAATTAGAGCTACCGCATTTGAAGATTTTCATTCTCTTGTTATTAATATCACAAAACGACTTGTCTCAACAACACTGTTCTGTACAATGTCGAGACTCCGGGCCACAGATTCAAATAAGACCAAACATGCAGAGGTTAATGCCGATGATGTGGAAGCAGCAATAAACATCCTAGGACTTAAACATAACACATTGAAATTCTGGATTGGATGCGCCAAGAGGTGTAACCTCCAAATTATTAACGATGAGCTTGATTCAGGCGACGAAGAACCACAGGCTGAAGCAATAATGACCTATGATGAGGTTGAAAACGTGTTGGGCTCAGAAACTCGCTCACGGTCACGACCTCGAAGCCGCCGCAGCTCTTCCCTGGAATCTATTCGCCACTCTAACCGTCCTGGGCTGGTAGAAGTTGCCGTGTCTGATGCAGAGTCCGACCGTTTTAGCTCTGATGAATCTCTTCTTGAGGATGAACAGGATGTTTTAGGTACATCCGGCATAGATAGTATAGACTCTATGGACCTGTCAGAGGGCGGTTTTGCAGAGCTCCGCTCAAGGCGGCGAGAGCGCAGACTTAATAAAATTAAGGCTACAAAAGAGGACGAGCTTGCTCAAGCGACTTATGTGGAAGCTTTTGATAAGGAAGCGGGACAAAAAGAGGAAGTGCGGCTGTGGAATTTGCTTCAACAGTCGCCCCCATTCAACATCAAACCCGAGCCTGCTGAGCTATCAGCCCCGCCCAAACTAATGCGGTATGATTCGGAAATAAATTGGAGAGATCATCTGCAGTATTGGAGTCAATGGGAAACCTTGGATTCTCCCGTCCCAGAGGAGGCTTTTGAACGGAATAGAAAGGAGATACCTAGGAAATCTAAAGGCAGAGTTCTAAGAACAGCTTCTGCACGGGGTAGTCCGAGAAGTGCTTCTGGAGAAATAGACTCAGAGCAAGATCGGTTTTCTGAAGAAATTAGTGACGGTGGCTCTGCCAATTTCACAGTTTCTCAAGGAGAGATTGAAGAAGGCGCTGAGGACGACGATATCAATCATGAACTTACTAGTGAACGCTCTAGTGAAGATACAAGCCGGCATCAAAGTCCAGCAGGAAACTCTAGACAGATTTCTGAGGGCGAAGCTAGCATTAAAATAGAAGAACAATGGTAAACACATTTGTTAATCACGATGAAGGATTGCTGAAATTTGGTCTAAATGACATTGCATCTAAGAATACAAACAGAAATCATGGAACGTCCATTGACTTCAGAAAACTTTGCCAATACAAGTGCCGAAGATGCACGTTTTCGCATGTTACCAGAGTTCCCTATTCAACCCCAAGACGCCTGAATTGATTACACCACCCTTTCTCACGCCTTAGATGTCGTAGCTCTTGAATGCCTCTCCCTCGGTACTTAACGGTTGAACTGCACCCGCAGCCGAACCCGGTCCTTGAAATACCAAATTCTCACTTCCAACTATGGCGTTGGGGGCCGCCTTGATAGCTTGATCGCTGGCTTCGTTTGCTTGCATTCTCATCCCCTCCTGTACATCTTTAACACGCTTCTTAAAGGCTAAGCGGTCCAAAAACAATTGATGACGTCCTCGCTCTAGCTCTCGGCGCTCAGCCTGTAGTATTTTCTCCATTTCATTGAACTGTTTAAGTTTGAGCTCCATCTTTTTGAGAGTAGTGTTAACGGCGGCGGACACAAGTCGGGTCATCTCGCGCTCCTCATGGGATGCAAGACCACCAGCACGGGCAGCAACAGTTGCAAGTGGAACAGTGGCCAACCCACTCACAGAATTAGTAGTGGTGGTCGTGGTGGTCGTGACTGTGGTGGTGGTATCTTGTCGAACATCAATTTCCATTGAGTCGGGATTTTCCTTCTCTTTGCCTTTCTCTGGTGCTGTTTTCTCAAGTTGGTCCCGCAAGCTTTGCTTCATAACCTCAACAGTCTTGCCAGCTGCGGCCGCTGTTACACTTGGCTCAGCAAGGCCAGCAAGGAATCCAATCACAGACATGACAGGGTTGTCAGCTTGGCTGAATGGAACAAATCCTGATTGTGGGCCTAACATGCTGAGACCCATTGATTTATTGAGTGGTTCTGTATCAAGATATTTGTCTTCAATCTCAAATTGGAGGAACTTAACGACACATTCTTCCTTGGTTCGGGTTCCAACATAGTCTGCAACCTCAGCCCAGTCTTCGTCAAATCGCTCCATTGCCTCAAGAAGTTTGAGAGTTTCACCATCACTCCAGGGGGCATCCCGATCAGGGACTGAGGAGTACGTAGGATTCTCGAGCTTGACGTAATGTGATTGTTGGTGGTTTGCTGGCATCCGTCCTTCAGCGAAGCAGTTCGGACATAGATCATGTTTGATCTTGCCGGTAGCAGCGGAACCAGAGTCGGCTTGCGAGTTGTGATAATGAACACGAGTGCAATCAATTCCACATGAGAAACAGTTAACTTTGGATATTAATGGCTTGACGAGGTCTTCGATGGTCTTTGTGGTCGAATCAGTGGTGCCGTTCGTTGTGGGAGCGTCACCATTGGCTTGCTTTTCTGGACTCTTGACGTTGATCTTGCTCTCCTTTGCCGTAGGCTCGTAAATATTACGTCCTACCTCCAAATTCAAATTAGTCTTGGCAGAAGTTCCAGCAGTAGCTTTAGAGTCTGTGTCTGCATTATTCTTGCCCTCGATTACAACAGAGTCTGCCGCCGGCTGCCACGGTTGCAGGCCACGGGGTGTATCGCAGATGACCTTGAAATGGCCCGTAAATGGTGGGCCTACAGCCGAAGGTCTTGCATCCGCATCGACCTGGAAATGTGAGAAGATATTTTTTCTATAGGTTTTAATTCGGACTTACCTGATAGTTAATGAGACCCCATTGCTCGAGGAAAGCGTGAACACGCATGATAGCGCAGACATCACCAGCCAGATTTCTTCTACAAGCTGTAACCGTCAAGTATTCGATGGGATTTAGACGGTATGTATTGATCATAAAGTCTCTGTAATCCTTGTAAATAGCGGGAGTCTTGCTTCGATTTCGGTTGTTAAAGAACTCAGGCAATGCCTTTCTTTCAATATTGTTGATTTTGTTCATATCAAACCAAGTGCTGTAGCTCGGGAGGATGATCGAATGGGTCTGAGAGATGAGGTGTTCACGGGCCGATGATTCGATAGATGCTTTCGTTTTCTCGACCTGTCCCTCAGCTGTGCCATTTTCCCCACCATCTTCACCAGTAGCTTGCTCTTTCACATCGTCTTGAGCATCGGCCATCTCTTCGTCTTTGTCATCTCCTTCACGGAGAGGAGCATCGGGTGCATCGAGAGGATTGTCGGAAATAACAGCGGGCGTGGATGAGGACGTGTCGTTCTTGAGGGCAGGGTCCGCACTGATATCTGCACTACTTTCAGCCATTGCAACATCAGAAGCTATACCTATCAGCTTCACGCTCCCATTTTAAAAGAAAAAATCACATACCCTCGACGGTTTCGCCTTCCCCCTTGGAGTCCTCTTGGCCTGACGGAGAAGCATCATCTCCTTGCAGCGGTGGCTGCGCAAGAATGGAGTTACTACCCGGGGTAGCACCAGCACCCTCTGAGCCAAAGGTCAACGAATCGTCCTCCATTTCTCAATCTCTGTCCGACTCAAGCAATCTTAGTTGTCGCAAGTGTTGGTCCCGTGGATGTCGATCTGATTTGCGCAACAGCCACTGAAGATGTCCAAGATGGTTTTGAGACAATGCATGCGCGTCAAAGATATTGAAAAGTCCTTAGACGAGCATTCCCGAGTTAAATTTCGCAAAATTGTTGATGAAGACAGTCGCGTTTGCGCGTGCGCAGGATCTCCTTGAATGGATTTCTGGAGTTTGTCGCGATTGTCTTCACGCGCAAGAAAGAAGCGAAGCTGAGCAGAAAATATGTCACGTGTTAATGCCTCATTTGTGCCTAACTATTCAGGAGTCGGCACAATATGCTTGTGCGCTTTACCTCGGGTGAGTGTGCTTTGTGTAGTGCCCTCGGAATTTAAAGTCGATGATGCGTATCGTCGATTCTCCTTCACAGACCTGCCAGTCAAGATGATTTCACGGGCAGGTATATCAGTTCTACGCCAGTCGCGAATCCAATTGAGACCAGCAACTGGCTCTACGCCGATTGCATCTCTCTCAGCACTTTCTCGACTATTGTCTTCACTCGCAGTCCTAGAGCAAAGAGATGGGAAACTCAACCATGGTTCGCTCGGGGCTGTCACTGCGGCCCAGAAGTTAGGAGGCTCTGTTGTTGGATTTATTGCGGGTTCAAACATCAAGGCAGTAGCAGAGGAAGCGGCAAAAGTTAAAGGAATTGAGAAAATCATTGCAGTTGAAAACGCTGCGTATGACAAGGTAGATTGTTTTGGTCATTTGAAATGAACCTTCACGGAAGCTAATCAGCTCATAGGGATTACCAGAAAACTATGCCCCGTTACTAGTTGAGAATATTAAAAAGGGCGGATTCTCACATGTAATTTCAGGCCACACGGCTTTTGGAAAGAACCTTATGCCCCGCGTCGCAGCATTACTCGACGTTCAGCAGATTTCGGACATAACAGCTATCGAGGACGAGAAAACTTTTGTCCGCCCTATATATGCTGGAAATGCTATTGCAACGGTTGAGTCATCGGACGAGATCAAGATAATCACCATTAGAGGAACTGCTTTTGCGGCAGCAGAAGCGGAAGGTGGCTCGGCAACAGTTGAAGATGGCGTTGACCCGAAGGCAGAGTGCACAACTGAGTGGGTTTCAGAAGATTTAGCAAAATCAGATAGACCTGATTTAGCAACAGCTTCGAAAGTTGTTTCAGGCGGCAGAGGATTGAAGTCCAAAGAGGAGTTTGATCGAATTATGCTCCCACTTGCAGATGCTTTAGGAGCCGCAGTTGGAGCATCCAGAGCGGCGGTAGACAGTGGGTATGCCGATAATAGTTTACAAGTTGGCCAGACTGGCAAAGTAGTTGCACCCCAATTATACCTCTGTGCGGGTATTTCTGGAGCTATTCAGCATTTAGCAGGAATGAAGGATAGCAAGGTCATTGCAGCGATCAATAAGGACGCTGATGCCCCGATATTCCAGGTTGCTGACGTTGGGCTTGTTGGAGATCTATTTGACAAAGTTCCAGAGCTTACAGAGAAACTGAAACAGTAATATACATATTTATGTATGATGACCTTATATTTCTTGGTATTAGGCAAGAACAGCCAGCATATCCTCCACATGGGTAAATTTTTCTCGCTCTTTTCCCTTCCTCTGTCCAATTTTCTTTTCTACGGCATCAATCTTCTTCCAGTCCTCCCAACTCACCCTTCGACAGCCTCTCATTTCGGCTTCTTCTTTGACTCCGTCCCAGCCTAGACCATTACTCTTTCCTTCATTGAGAAATGGGACATGATCATACCAATCTTGCGTAATAGATTCAGCGGTTGAAAAGGCATCTTCCATGGTACTTGCAATAACTCCTGTGGGCCCTCTCTTAACCCAGCCGGCACAGTACATTCCAGTTATGTGGTTGGAAGCCGCCCCAGGTGGTGTCTCATTCTGAATAGTCACACGGCCTAGGTGATCATTTGGGATAATTCCCAGGGATTCATTAAATTGTATCCCAAGATCATGAAATCCTGTCAACGGCTCTGATTTGTAGCCTATGGAGCGGAAAGCTAATGATGACGGAATTTCAATCACTTCTCCTGTGCTCGTAGCTCTTGCTTTCAAATCAAATGAACTGGGCTCTAAAGACATCTTCTCAAACAATACGCTGCCTAGTTGATTGGGAGATTCATTGGCAGGATTGAAAGCAATTGGAGACAGGCAAAAATCTAAGGACCAAGATTTTTGTGCCTCTGATACCGAAGCGACTCCTCCTTTTTTCAAAACTTCCATTATTCGCCTCGTGGGTCGTGGTAGTTTAGAAATATCCTCAGGGATAAGGGTTTCATTCACAGGATGAAACCCCACGGTGGGCAGCTTCACTAGTTCTCGAGCTTCTTTGATTGTGAATGCAGCCTAGAAGACATTGTTAGAATCCTTCATCGTGAAAGGGGTCTTAAGTCTTAACAGACCTGTAGAGGACCTCTTCTTCCCACAACTCTAACCCTCTTGACCTTGCTCTTGTTTAGTGTTTCTATAGCATTTTCTGTTATGTCAGTAGAACGTAGTGCATTAAGATCTTGTAGCAGAATCCTAGCAACGTCAAGAGCAACATTTCCCTGGCCAACAATCACCGCTTCCTCTCCACGAGTGAGATCAGGAGCCAAGTCTGCATATTCCGGCAGACCATTGTACCATCCAACAAAAGCTCGAGCGGAGTATATTCCTCTTAGACTATCCTCTCCTGGAATCCCTAATTTTCGGTCTCTTGAGGCACCGTAGGCAAATAATATTGCGTCATAATGTGGTAGGAGGGAGCGTAGAGGCAGAGCAGAGCCATGGTCGCCAATTGATATATTTCCAATGAAGTTAAACCTTGGTGAGTCTGCGACTTCTTCGAATTTATCCTGGCAATTCTACAGAACATTTAAGTCACAATTCAGAGCTTCTGGGATGGAGGTCAGACCTTCACCTCAGGATGATCTGGAGCAACACCGAAACGTACCAAGCCAAACGGTACAGGTAATTGCTCGTACATATCTACTACCGAGTTTCCAATCTTTGACATCACCTTGTAGGAAGTGTAGAAGCCGGCGGGCCCGGAACCAATAACTGCCATTCGAAAGGGTCTTCCATCTTGGGTCTGAGGTTTGGCTGTATATGCTCGACGTTGTCTAGTGACTGTCGTCAGGGTAGCTGATAAAGCCTTCCCCCGTAAAGACTTTGCGCATGATGTGCAGATCCATCGTCGAAGAATTTCCTTCATCGTCGAGCCTTCCCAACGTCATAAGGAGATTTCTCTTTTTCTGCTGTATCTTTATCAGTTATCGTTTCGGTTTACCACGGAGAGTACCGGGTGTTGCTGTGGCAACGTGTGTTGACGAATCTTGAGGCTTTCCCGGAGTATTCCCTGCAAAATATATGAGCTCCCCTGTCATAGCTGACAACACCACATCGCACTCCTTGTCTTCTTGTCGCATTGTCCCACTGTCGAGTTATCCGACTTTTCAACTGTACGGAGAGAATCGTTTGCTTTTTTCCACACAATGGGTGTTCAGCCTCCGTTTCTGTATGATGCCATCAAGACAGAGGGACCTCGAAGTCCATATGGCGACTTCGATCCCAAAGCTGTTACTCGAGCAAGTCTTGCGCCCAAACCCCCGCGGCGGCCAAAACCGGATGGCCCTTTGGTCAACTTCAATCAGCATCCTGAGTATGTTTGCCTTGCTGTGGAATTGAATTCAGCTAATACGTGGGCTATAGTTCCTATCTAATCTTACCTTACCAAAATACGAGCGCCGTACCTATGAACCCCTCAGTGAAGGGATGGGTGAAATGGATGAGGATTTTGCAATTGGTCTTGAGGTGCTTGGAAATTTTAGCTGCCATAGGCTTACTGGTCTTGATGATCTTGATCAGAGGTGTCAATGTGTCCACAGGCTGGATCATGAGACTCGTGGTTCGTACCGCAATCTTCCATTCGCAATGGTTTATAATTGTTTAACCCCTCTTTAGCCAGGCGTTGCCATCCTTCACACACTTTACGGAATCTATCATCTAGCGAGGAAAGCTTCTGGACGGACTCCAGCGTCTTCAGCGTCATATATGTTATTTGCCTCCCTTTTCGACGTATCCATTGTCCCTTTCTACGCATTCGGCGCTCTGGTAGCGAAGACCGAGACCGGATGGGTGACAATTCTCCCAAATGGAGACTTGGTACCTATCTTCTCAAAAACTGTGTTCCTTCTGGCAACAGTTGGCGGCGGTATGCATCTGGTCTCTGTGATCATTTCATTGTATCTGGCAGTCACATTCCGCAAAATTACCAAGTTACCACCTGATATGAATCCTTTGGAAGACCACCTCACATCCCGCCACAAACGCAATAAATCATCAATATCAGTCGCCGCCACGAATAACGAAAAGCGCACTTCCACCCCTCTAGAGGGCAAACGCGCATCAGGAGCTGCATATGAAGACCTCTCTCGACCACCTACGATCCCCTTCTTCCACACGCGGACTCAATCGACTGACTCCTTCACAACCTACAAATCCACTCCGCCTCCATCCCGAGATTCACGTCAAGATCTCCCAAGCAGACAATATCAGGTGGTTCCGAACTCCAATCGCTCTTCAATGGTGGAACTCAAACGATCATCTGGATACACTCCCTCTCCTCCACCAAAACGAGCATCATATACCGAGGTTCCAATGTCAGAGAATTCGTCCCAGCGCTCTATTACTAGAGCCAACGGTAAAATGGCTGAAGCATGGTATACCTCTGACTCGATCCGCAATCAACAAATTCGCAGCAAAAGCTCCCCCAAGAAAAACACCTACATACCTCTACATCAAGATCTTGATTTTGATGAGCCCTCCTTCAGCCACCCCAATCCCTTGGAGGCTCACCCGCCAACGCCCCGCCTGAGTCGTTTCCAGGAAGCGGCTCTCTCAGAAGTCAGCCTCAATCGCCGCGTGAGTGGTACTGGCGATATAACTGACGTATCGAGACATGGAGGGGACGCCGACTCGCGGACAGATGCCTTCAAAGCTAAGTCCTATGGGGAACTGAAGCCTGGAACACCGCCGATTATGATTGGGACTAGTAATAGACAGCTGTCAAGTGGAAATGATTATGGAAAGAGTAAAGGCGGGTTTAGAATTTTGGGAAAACGGGATGTTAGCGGGAAGATTGCAGAAGAAGGCCGAGGGAATACAAATAAATGGGGAACACGGTGGCGGAATATTAGTGGCTCAGGCTGAAGGGCATATCTTGGGTATTAATTTGCTATTTTATTGGCGTGAATTGGGCAGAAACAAATGGCTATGCTGAGGGTTGGGTATCTGGATATGCTGCCTGTGTACAAATATAGAGTCAGATAAGAGAGTAAGGCCTAACATCTATTGTTCCAAAAGCTCTGTCGGAGCCGAATCGCCCCGACTTTGTCTAACATAAGCCGCCCAATTAGTAGGTTCAATATTTTCATCCTGAATTTCGTTATACTCCTTCCAACCTAATTCGTCCCAAACACCTAGAGCGCATAAATGTCTCATGGTAGGTCGGCCGTGCGGACAATTCCACGGTTTGTCTAGCTCTCCAAGATGTTGGACTACCTTTCCCATTTGTTTATAGGTCAAGGTCTTGCCGATCATGATGCTACTTCTACAAGCCCTCATAGCGAACATTTTTCTTGTTTTCGAAGGTCGGGGAATAGCGCCAGGCGTTTGTTCGGCCAGAAGAGCGAGCAATTCTTCCAGATCTGACAAAGAAAATGTCGTTTCCTTGCTCAGGGGAAGGCTGACAAGTTGACATCGCTTCCCGACAGGAGATTCACCAGATTCATCGACAGTGACAATAAAACCATTTGTCTCCAAAGAAGCGAGATTCTCAATGACAATTTCTTCTTCAAGCGCGGTGAGATCCAGAGTCTTGGGATAGACCAGTTTTTGTGACTGTACGATAGTGGTAGCCTGTAAGCGCTCAAAATTGTACTTTTCATCCGAAGCATGCTGGTCGATAATGAATAAATCGTCGGCTACTAGATGCCCTTCATCGGGTCTCCGCTCTGAAACTCGAGAAGCTAATATAAAGCCGAGGTTGAACTGTCCAACAATTTTCATCTGAGCAAAGTCGGTTTTAGAGATTGTCAAAGAAAGTTTTTCCTCTGCCTGGTCGGAATTCAGAGGTTCATCTTCTGGACCTGTTGCCGCCGATGCTTGATACTGTGCCAGGGTTTCTTCAAGAGTCCGAAAGATCTGAACAATTTTTGACGCAGCCGTGTCTACATGCTGTACAAGATTAAGAGTCGCATCTTTTTTCTTTGTTCCTCCTTTGAGTAAAGATTTGGCCCGAATGGCCTTTTCTTGAGGATTTATGGCAGCAGCTTTCTCTACACCTTCTATCATTTCTTGGACTTTAGCTTCTTCGAGCATCTTTTTCTCGTTCTCATCGATATATTCCTCATCTTCTTCATTCTCAGATGGGGTCAAAGAAGGGTCAATTTCTCCCTTAGCTATACTTCCCGTAGATGATCCGGTTTCCAGAGTTTCGTCTCCCTGGTCTGAATCATCGTGGCCCATCTCGACTGATTCGACGGGAGATTCATCTCTTGCATTTGGAGAAGGAGAGTCATCATCTATCTCATCTTCGGCCTCCTCTTCGCTCTGAGAATGTTGTAAGAATGCACCTGGCGCTGCAAATCGTTGGCTTAGATTACCACCAAAAGACGGCAGGGCAGTAGCTAAGTCTTTTGGCCGCTTTGAAACTCGAGATGCGCCAGCCAGATGCTCTATTCGGGGCCGCTTGGGGCATGGAGTACCGATGTTGCTTGTGACTGTATGGTCTCCAATTGTAATTGTAGCCATTTCAGCTCGGTTTCGTTGTGTTCTTGTGGAGCTTGAGAATCTATCAGCAATCGAAGGAGAGGGTTTTGCGGGATACTGGAGCGCAGGTATTGGAGCCTCAAGTCCCGTGGGAATAGGGCGTCTGTGAAGATGGTCTTGATGCCTTGGGGGTTCAGCACTACTTTCGTCCGAATCGGCAACGAGAACGGCTGTTTTTTGAGACGGAGCAATGGTTGCAGATTCCGTAGTGATAGGTGCAATGTCTCGGCCGTCGTCAGACTCAGCAATAACCTCTTCATCTTTCCTCTCCAGGACTTCTAGAGGCCTCTGCTTTTCCTTTGAGAGACCCGTGGGCCCTTTTTGAGCAAGTCTAGAGACGTCATCGTCCTGTCTGGGGCGGTCCTTTGTATTTCGACTTGCCCAGTTTGATATCAGATTGGGCACTTCACGATCTTTGCTCATCGGCTCTCGAGAAACAGTGACGTTTCTGGATCTGGGATTGTGCGACGCTTGTTCGTCTTCAACATCTGCACTTTGTTCTCTTGTTGAGGAGTCATCTTCTGACTCTTCTCCTTCCACAGATTGTGCTGGAGGTTTTGGAGCCTCTGTTGTGGGAGATGCTATGACCTCACGATTAATTGTCAATTGTTTGTACGACGGCTGCTTTTGTGCAGGTAACTGAGTGATAGGTACAGTATAATCTTGAGATTCGAAAAGCTCTACTAGAGCAATCTTCAAATTCTCCAGCATTTGATTTTGATCGTGTAATAAAATGGTCCGTTTATCTGGGCTAACATTAACATCATACATATGAGTGTCTAATTCGATATTGGCGAATATAAAGGGCGATTGTGAAGTATTATATGACTTGTAGACTTCGTTGAAGGCTTTAGCAACTTGCGGGAGCCCACAAGGCCTGGAGTTAACAAAGAACATCTGTCTATCGGGCAATTGGCGGCCATCACCAGAAGCTGGACGCGAAATATGGCCAACAATATGGATATCATTCGTGCCTTCGACTTCCTGCGGGTTCCATTTCCTTCCAGGGCCACCGGTAGGCTCCAACTCCAACTTTAAATCCAGGGGAACCAGTGCCGTGAGCGTCTTAGCCCCAAAAACGTTGATTAAGTTTTCTTTTGTAGTGTGATTGCCTTTCGTAGAGAACAGAGTTGTCTTCTTTCCCTTGCCCGCTTGCTGGGTTACAGAGAACTTTATGCCGGTCTGAATACATGCATATTGACCCAAGACGCCAATCACACGGCCCCATTCTCTTTTGATATTTCGTTCCAGCTCCTTTCTTCTTACTGGCAAATTTTTAAAGAGGTTCTCGACGGAGACGGTAGTTCCCTTTTGTGCAGCTATCACATTTGTTCCTTTTAATTTCCCAGATACTTCGAAATCAAGTTTTGTGCCCTTTGGGGCATCTTGTGCCATACATGTTACAACTGAGAACAAAGAAAGCGCACAGAGTGAAGACAGAGCCTCACCCCGAAAGCCGAAAGTCTGCAGTGTTGTGAGATCGGAATATGTGGAGAGTTTGGAGGTATAGTGTTTCAGAGCGAGTGTCTCGTAATTCTGTGGAGAGATGCCGTCGCCATTATCTTGGACTTCGACAGAGTCTAGCCCTTGATTCTTGAACCGAACATCTGGATAAATAACAGTTAGTATCAAGCAGTAGCGTTACTGCGTGAATCTTACCAATGCTGGTGGCCCCCGCATCAAGGCTGTTCTCCACCAATTCCTTCACCACTGAGCATAGATCAACAATAACTTGGCCGGACTGAATTTGATGTACCTAGGGATATAAGCAGTGTGTTTAAAGTGTTCTTGTTTGTGTGGATTTACCGTCCGGCCCTCAATGGGTTTTATAGTGGCCATGGCATTGCTACTTGAGGAAACGCGGTCATGATTGAGACGCGAGATTTGCTAAAGTGCGTGCGACGCGACTTTGCCTTTCCCGTCGACATCACCCATTAAGAATCCGCCATTATATATTCAAGCCAACTTAATTTGGCTAAGTGACGGAGTTCAATAAGCTGTTTGTGTTACTGTTCTTTTTTTTATTTTTCAGGTAAGTGTCCTAATTGTAAGATATTGCTTTTCGGCATTGCTTGAGGACTGCGGTTAATAAAGATGCGACAAGATCATACTCTTAGGTTAGACAACGTCTAAGACGATACAACCAGATACAAGTGTTAAACGAATACATACATGAGGGCCATAACAAACCTTATGGTTGATTGTTGATAAAATATCCGTGAGCGATTGCACAACACTTTTAGAACCAGAAACCCAAGACGCCAAGTGTTTAAAATTGTCCATAATACTCTCGTATTTAGATATCTTTTTCCTATTGCCACTCTTCGACTCAAGTTCTTTCTGTCCTGTTCATGGCTGTCACTTCGGTTATAATGCTCACCAAGTAATGAGGGCACGCTTTAGGATAACAGGTGATCCATAATACTGGTAATATATTTTTTTATTTATCACATTTTTCCTATCACTCAGCTTTAAGGCCTTGTGGGATCTTGGAAGAAGATATCCAAAACAAAGGCCTCTCCAAGGTAGTTCCTGATAAAGTTTCTGATAATAACAGCATTAGTATCAAGCACGGTGACGTATAATATTATAGCTTCCGTCTGATCTTTTCACTAGGATGTTAATATAAGGAACGGAAAAATATATTAGCATTCTCGCTTATTTTTCTACTTCAACGGTATGCTATATAGCAAGAGGAGTGGTATATTAGAAGAGAAATGGCATTTGCCATAGTCTCTAGTTACAGAGCAGTGAACCCTGAGTAGGTTCCCCTAACAGCTGTAGCAAAGCAGCTCTCTAAGAGACGCATACCGGTCAGTGGTTTCTTCACAGTACTGTACACCGTGATATGGATTATGATTTTGATTAATACAGCTACTAACGGGATTCTCAGTGACAATTGTCGCCACTATCCTCCAAATAAGCAAATCTCAAAACCTTTGCTGTTCTTTGTACTTTAACATAAAGTCATCAAAGCTATTAGAAGCTGGTCTCAACCTCTGAAGATCTAATTCGGTCTTTCGCTTCAAGCTTTTTCCTATGATTAACTGCAGGTGCTCATTCATTTCATGCCACAACACCATCCCACATCATCTCTTGACTCTTGAAATGTCCACTGTTTGTACTCCTGCGTTGATAGCATTAGTTTTTGGATGCCCACCAACACTCGAAGACACTTACCTCGAGCATTTGCTTTCTATCGGCATGTCCCTTGGCTTGAACTTTCGAGTTACCCTTCCTGCTACTCTCCTCTTGCTTAATTCTCTCACGGATCTCTGCCTCCAACCATCTCGCAAGGTCGTCCTCAAACCCAAGAAGCCTCAATTCCCTCCCAAAAGAACCCACACGGATTAGCAATCGCAGAGACTGTCCAGTGAACCAGATTCTTCCAGTTGCTTTCTCTGCCGGTGAGATGTTGCTCAAGCTTGCGATACTTGCCAACTTCCGCGTCTGGCGGCTTGGTGGGGGTGACGGGTAATTAGAAAGAAGATACCGGAACCACGCTCTAACATAAGATTTTGATGCGCTGGTTAGAGAGGTTCGAGGCATGGTCGGTGTTGACGGAGTCGAGTTGAAAGTTTTGGTGGACCAAGAGCGCGGGAAGCCTGAGAGTGTGCCTTTAGTCATTGTTGCTTTCTGAGTGGTGATGTTCTGATAATCAGATTCATGGCACAGGAACTTTGAGTATCCCGGCTTCATGATCTCGCTTCTTAGATATTGCTGCAAAGGCAGAGAGTTTTGGATCATGAAGGTGAGTCCGTCACGTAAACAATCAAAGCTTGAATTATATGCCCACGTAAATGCGGGGCAAGAGCTTAACTTAACGCGCAAATGAATTAATGGAAAGAGAACAAAAAACACAACGCAACAGCCACAAATTCTTCACTTTCCAAAGATCAGACGTTGAATTAAACATAAAGATGAACTCTTAAATTTCATGATATGCGAACTTTGCGGAGACTTCAATGATCGCCGAGAGTAACCCCCTTTCGGATGGTTCGCTAATGCTATAGGGCTGATATTGTTTCAGGGAACAACCCTGATTGGATGAAGTAGAACCGCATAGGTTTGTTCTATGGACCGTGTCAGATTGCGTTATGGAGTAGAGGAACCGTGAGGCCAGTGGGGTTAGTACTGAAGTAGCGATGAAACGGATGCATAGGTTTCGATAAGCGTTATGATTTCGTCAAAATCGGACTCAGATCCTGTGAATTCCAACCTTATTTACTAGTGAGGAATCATAATTCGACCCCATAGAAAATTTAGAAAAAACCATATTAAAATCATTGGGCACAGTCATTATGTGGCAGGACCTGTTCGATCAATATGGCTTTTGAAATTGGCTAGCAAACAATCTCGAGCTCAACAGGTATTGTTGATTTCACTCCTACCACAAAATTCAAGCGTTAAAGCAATCTTCAGACGTGTAATTTTAGATGCCTCTACCGCCATCAATCTCAAGGCAGGTTCCCGTAATAAACTTAGCTTCATCAGAAGCGAGGAACAGTGAGTAGTTTGCTACATCCGCAGGATCTGTCAGTCGACCAAGAGGGACATTGAAGAGGAATTTCTTAAAGTTGTCTTCAGTCGGTGGGACCCCAACAAATGTTTCAAATCTGAGATGGGTTAATTGCGTGCCAAAGAGGAAATATAGAAGAAAGGTTTGTCATAGTACTCACAAGCCAGTTCCACTCAATAAAGGACAAACAGAATTGATGCGAATATTGTTAGGACCATATTCAGCTGCTAAGCCTTTTGTAGCCTATTGTTGGTGTTAGTTAAAGAAGAAAGCAAGGAAGGGTCAAAAATGGGAAAAGAAAAATTAAGAGGAATAGTTACATTGGCAACTGCAGCCTTGCTAGCATTGTACCACACGAGGCCTGGTCTTGGCCTTGTGGCACCAATTGAGGCAATATTAATGATTGAACCTCCCTCGCCTTGATTTATAAGATTTGGGATAAAGTGTCTAGTTGAATGGAATATGGATTTAACATTCACATTGAAGACTTTATCAAACTCGTCTTCTGTCACCTGAACTGAGTCCTATATTTAGTTAGCCCCCTCTTCTTACTGATGCTATCTTCCACAAGGCTAAAAATTTCAAGTAATGGTCTGCTATAAATAGCATGATTCTCACATACCTTGTTTTTGTAACTTGTTCCAGCATTATTGACTAAAATATCTACTCGTCCCCATTTGGCGAGTGTATTTTCCATACATTTCTCCCAATCCTCCTCATTGGTCACATTCATCTTGATGAAGTGCATCGAGTGAGGATGAGTAGTATTTGCAACTCTCTCTCCACCAATAGCACTATCAACTTTATTAGACCAAAGTCTCCCGGCTGTCAGATGTATAATAGGACACGGTAGGTTGGAAAAGTAAAGGAATGTATCCAGAATGAAACAGTCACAGAGCCCCTAAATCCATCAGAAATGGGAAGTGCATAGTAAAAATACGTACTCCATATCAGCCACGATGACTTTGCATCCTTCTTCGGCAAAACGCTTGCAGATTGCTTCACCAAATCCGGATCCACCACCTGTGACTATGGCAACCTTGTCTTTCAAGCGAGCCCCGAGAACTTTAGGTTCACTTTGCATTTTGCTCGTCAATACTTTTTTCTTTTTTGATTACACCTTTGTTGGCTATGTTGATGGATGGTAAAGTAAGTGTTCGTTGGAGATGCACTTCAAGTGATCAATGGACTGATTTCGTGCCTGTCCTTTGCAGCTTGGTTGTATGATTGCAATTTGATATGAGGTAAGTAGTTGTTATCTGTAGGTCAAAGTCTCAGATGAAACTAGAATTAACTTGAGAATAAATAAAGATGTAGATCGAGCGGGGAGGACCGAGTCAAGTGGGGTAATCACGTGAATAAAGAACTGCCGCAATGGAAATTTCTCCAAAACTGTTAATAATCTATTGTGAAGTAGGACAACAGGATAGAAAGTTGGAACAAACGAATCAACTATCCTACTCTCAGGTCATATATATCTTCAGTACTCTATTGTACTCTTCTCGAAGAAGCTTTTTATTTTATGTCAGCCGCCCCCGCATCTCCACTAGCTCCACTATTTTCCCTTACCCGCAAGGTTCCTCTATACTTGTAAAGTTTAGGTCTCAGTTCAGTTGGAGAGCCAAGTCACTCCTTGCTCTCCGTCCGCGAAAGTCTCCAATCGGACGTCTGGCGAAACGTCCGCACAAATACATTTAGACACTGGGATTTCCAAGAGCTTAAATCCTCCTGTCGGAAAGTCGGAGATGAGGTCGCGACCCCACTGATTCGGTATAATTTTTGCCAAGCGTTTTGATGGAGAGAATTCGCTTTACAGATCTTTTGTATGGATGGACTCACGATTCTTATGACGCGGCAGTGTGCTGGTACTCGTATGTCTGTACGCAGTACTGTGAAGAATGTGTGTTCACAGCTGTCAAACCTCCCCACTACTAAAGGCCACTAAGTGGGTGGGATTTGACAAATTTCGCACAGAGCGCCACTTGTGGAGTGACAGCCGACAACGAGTAACGCGAGACATGGATATTTCAGATCCACGATAACAATTGCTTTGTTGGACCGTTATCAGACCCCCTGGCTTTGCCCTCAAGCCGGCTTGGTATCTAGTCAAATAGCGTCACTTAGGACATGTCATGAGGTTACGGTTTGGCGAGGACGATGGAGAATTTGGGGATTAGGTGACAACAAGTGAAACAAGGGACAGAAATGTTCTCCATACCTCTGGATCAAGGTTTAGTTCAGAGCTCGCTGCAACGTCATCATTGAATGCGCAGATGCGGGATGCAGCCAGACAAGATTGGATCGCGCGAGGTGAACAGTCATGGACAAAGGCGGCTAAAATCGATATTGGAAATCAACTAGGCAATATCTATCATCACTGCAGGCCGACACCGTCTCGCTTCTATTATTGCGAAGTACATCCCTAATGTACTGGGCAATACAGTTTGTCAAGTACACTTGTTGATCAGTGCGGGACGGAAGATCGTGCTACTGTTCCACTACTCAACCATGTTGGCATGTTGACGCGAAGCTTTAGTGAAGAGGCTTGACCATGCGCCAAGGTGGATCTCAAGGCCGCAGGCCATCGCAGAGGAAAAACCAAGATCCCGACGACAGAATTCTTGGAAGTTGGATTCTGAAGCACGCACTGCATGCGCCTCATGCTCTGCCCAGTCTGATCTATTCTTATGGCAGAAAAATGAAATATATTTGTTATCTCATCCAAACATACCTTAGATGAAGCAATTTTATATTCGAGCCCTGGCGCCGGGCGGAACCGAATAGCCATAGTCAAACTCATCCACACCCCCGAACATCCTGCTTCTTCAAGCTTCCTTGCAAACAAGCGTTGGAGGTTCCGTGACTGTAGAGCCGTGCTCTATCTTCGCACAGTACTGTACTCTCAAAGTGCTGTAGTGTAGTGTAGTGTAATGTACATTACAGTGGATGGTTAGATTAGCAACAAATCCTTCACCCCAGCCACATCTTTTTCCCACTGTCACTGGTCACCACGTCCCGTCTCCGATACCGTAATGGCAAAAATCGAGGCCTTTGGCTTATGAGACACAAGTAAGTCTTGTGTGACCATGGTGAATCAGAACGGCGTGACGTCCCGTTTGAAGGTTTCCCGGAAAAGAAGACCACATCAAATTGAAATGTCCTGAAAGGCGAGCTGTGGTGTTGTGGGTGTGTTGAACAGCTGCACGGTACTATATATTATCCCCTGCACTTGCAGCTGCACCAACAGCTTGAGAGAAGCTCTCAAATCCCTGATCAAAAGATATCCTACCCAGCGAACCAGCACGCAGGACCGTCCCGACGAGTTGAAGCAAGAGGAAGAAATTTGTACTGGACAATATTCCGGAGAGATAGCAATCCCCCCACCGGCCGTTCAGATCAAGATTCGACCGCCGCCGGTACTTGTCCATTTGTCCAGTGGCATTCCGTAATACAGCCCCCCCTGGCCCCATTATCGCAGGCTGCAATGCACAGTGCGGAAGCTCACTCGGTGCGCTTGTTACTATGCCATAACACCGAGATCTCTGTCATCTCTTTCTCTTCTCTTCTTCTTCGACCGAAGTCCTCAGTTCCAACCCACTGTCGCTCACTCTTGCGGTACGGGCCCTATATCGGACGCATTGTTTGACCCGGCCAACACCGCCGACCTTAAAACGTTCTGCACTGTCCAGGGATTCGATTAAAGGTCGGGTCATTCGTTTGGTTGCTTTGCGTTGCGTTACTTTGCTTCGTTGTGTTCAGAGGTGGAGGGAAACGACAGGACAGGATAGGACAGAACAGAGCAGATACCTGAGGCGAGATTCGTCAGCCAAGCCAGCCTATCATCATCACTCACTCCCGCGACATCGACCTTTCCACGTTCCGTCGCCAAATTTCCTGAACAAACACACATCCCCTGAAGAGCGATTTGCGATTGGGAGCTGGAGAGTTGTGCAAGCCAGCCATCTAGATGCGGCTGGAAGGCGAGGATTCAGCATCGAATGCCGACGTGATTCCAACCTTTGAGGGATGCAACACTGACGAATCGCAATCGCGGAGGAATCTTCACACGACCGCACGACCGTCCATTGTTCAGAATACCTCGCATGAGCTCGACAGGCGCAAAAGCCTAGACAAAAGACCATCGACTGCCCGAAGTCGACGGCCGAGCAACACGAATTGGAAGTTGATAGACACTCGAAATGGCCCTTTGGACAAGAATCGATCTATGGAATCTCCTCTAATCAGCCTGGCTTCGAAAGACCCCATCGCAGCCGACAAGATGCCCGATTCTCGACAGAATCTCCGTCGGCCGAGGCTCCGAAGTCCATGGTCTTGTTCTCTCCTCACTCTCGTTACAACGGCTTTGGCCATACTTTCGTTGAGCTCGATAATACACTCTTTTGTTAGTCGACAATTGGATACCAAGGGATGTCGCATGTCATATATGAGACCTTCGTTCGCGAAGCTCTCCGACTTTGATACGGAGCATACGCGTTTTGCGAGCAAATATTCCGTATATTTGTACAGAGAAGGAATGGTGGATGAGGATACAAAGGTACGGATCTATCGGTCTGGAGCTAATAATACTCACTGACTTCTCTTTAGGTTAAAGGTGTGCCAGTCCTTTTTATCCCTGGAAATGCTGGGAGTTACAAACAAGTTCGTCCTATTGCGGCCGAAGGGGCAACCTATTTCCATGATGTTTTAAGGCACGATCCTGCTGCAATCAGTGCTGGGGCTCGCAATTTGGATTTCTTCACTGTTGACTTCAACGAGGATATTACCGCTTTCCACGGCCAAACATTACTAGACCAGGCGGAATACTTGAACGAGGCAATAGCGTACATTTTATCGCTGTATCACGACCCTCGCAGATCCGAACGGGATCCAGATCTTCCAGATCCCACATCCGTAATAATATTAGGACATTCTATGGGAGGAATTGTGGCTCGAACAATGCTGGTCATGCCGAATTATCAGTCAAATTCTATTAATACGATAATCACCATGTCAGCACCTCATGCACGACCACCCGTCTCTTTCGATGCCGAGATTGTTAGAACATATAAGGAGATCAACGATTATTGGAGGCAAGCATATTCTCAAAAGTGGGCGAATAATAACCCGTTGTGGCATGTTACGTTAATATCCATTGCCGGAGGAGGTTTAGATACCGTCGTCCCGTCTGATTATGCTAGCTTGGAATCTCTGGTACCCGATACCCACGGCTTCACAGTTTTCACTTCATCTGTACCAAATGTCTGGACAGGTATGGATCATCAAGCTATTCTCTGGTGCGATCAGTTCCGAAAAGTGGTCGTTAGATCTCTATACGACGTGATTGACGTCAACCGACCAGCTCAAACGAAACCGCGAGCAGACAGGATGCGAATTTTCAAAAAGTGGTATTTAACAGGCATGGAAAATGTTGCTGAGAAGACGTTATCTCAAAAGGAGCCAACAACACTATTAACCCTAGAGGACAACTCAAATTCGATTATTGCCCAAGGAGAACGTCTAACGTTGAGAAAATTCGGGGAGAATCATAAACCCCGTGCACATTTGTTACCAATACCACCACAGGGCACTCCTGGTGGCAAGAGATTTACCCTCTTGACAGATCAGAAACTCGATAAACCCGGAGATTCTGGGAAATTGGAAGTCCTGTTCTGCAGCGTGTTCCCCCTACATCCTGGGCAATCTGCGACTCTATTCTCAATGAATATGGATCTTTCTGGAGACAGCTCCGGATCTACTAGGTTGGCATGTAAGAATGCCGCTTCAGACGTGATCGTGCTACCAGCATCGACGAGGACAACTAAACAGCCTTTCTATCTTGACGACGAAGAAGAGCTCCTGCCATTCTCGTACTTGCAATATAGCCTGGAAGATATTCTCGATCACCAATTTGTGGCAATCGTTGACAAAGCTACAGATCCCACTCCAGGATGGGTCATCGCGGAATTTAGTGACAACGTACAATCCCATCGAGTTAGATCCTTAAGTTTACGACGCCTTATGGCTTTTGGTATGAAGATCAAGCTTCCACCAAATCGACCAATGGTGGCCGAAGTTAAGATCCCAGCTTTACATTCAAGTTTGCTCGCATACAACCTTGAGATGGGAAATCAAGTGTGTGGAGACGAAGCAGAACTTTTCACGCCTCTTCTTCGACAATACATCTCAGATCCATACGAATCCAAGTATTTTGTGAACGTCAAGCAAGCAAATATCAATCTTCATGGGGTCTCGCCTTTCATGCCACCTCCACTCAAGTACAAGAGTGCACAGGATGGCTTGAGTCTTCAATTCTGGACGGATCCTACATGCAATTCTAGCCTCAAAATCTCTCTGAAGGTTGATGTTCCTGGTAGCTTGGGGAAGCTTTACATGCGATACCGGACCGTTTTTGCCGCCTTCCCACTACTCGTTGTTGCATTGGTTTTGAGAAAGCAATTTCGACTATATGACGAAACAGGTATATTCATATCTTTCGCTGAAAGCCTGGATCTGTGTCTGCGCCAGTCTTTGCCCCTTGTTCTCGCGGCCTTGACGTGCTTATCTGTTTCTCTCGCCCAGGCAAGCTCCGCGCCACCTCAAGCTCCGTCGTCCGGATTTTGGGGCTGGGGAGGTAACTACACAGAATCTATGATTGACTTCACTAAAAACGATCTTCTCGTGGGCTCACAGGACCCGTTTTTCTGGTTCATGGTTCCGTTGATAGGATTAGTCTGTGTGGGGGTCTGTGTGGTGATCAACTACGCAGCACTTGCAATGACTCACTTGTTTACCATTTTGTACTCTTGGTTAAGTATCAAACCTGCATGGCTACGAAATGAAGACAAGAGAAGAGCAACATCACCAGCATTTGCTCCATCAACACCACGACGGCGTATCCTGACAACAGTCATCCTTTTGTTCCTCGTGTCAACCGTCATCCCATACCAATTTGCGTACCTTGTTGCATGTCTCGTGCAAATAGCAACCTGCACTCGCGCTCTTAGATTTGCAAAGGAGGCTCGATCAAACACAAATTATAATTTCTACAACTACGCACATTCGATTCTTATACTCATGCTCTGGATTCTCCCTATCAATCTTCCGATCCTTGTGGTTTGGGTGCATAACCTAGCCGTTCACTGGCTAACACCATTTTCCTCTCACCACAATGTTCTCTCTATCATGCCCTTCATTCTCCTGGTCGAAACACTCACCAGTGGAAAGATGGTCCCTCGGGTCACTTCTCGCCTTCGTCACCTAACGAGCGTCTTTTTCTTCTGCATCGCAATTTATGCCGCTGTATATGGAGTCACGTATGCCTACATGCTTCACTACCTTGTCAATTTTGTCGCAGCCTGGCTCGTGGCAATCCATTCGTCTACTTCCTCTTGGACATTTGCTAGCCTTAGCACCATGTTTGAGCAAGACGGCAATGATGATACGCGGAAGCGTGGAAAAACACCTTGAGACTATATGTCATTCAATTCACTTCACTTCCATACCCAGCACCAATAAACGATCCCGATGATTCGACGCAACATTTTCACCTCTAATTCACGAGACGAGTTTCAACCTTTCTAATACCAAGCTAGATTTTCATTCATCAGATTACATTCCCGGCGTTAACATCAGCATACATTGAGCGCTTTCTAGATTTTCACCAGGGCGGGTTGGCATGTATTTGCTACCAGCTATGCATAGGGTTTTCGAGTGTGGTGTTAATACTTTTCTTTGCTTCTGCCGGCTCACGTTTAGGCTTGCGCTTGCGAGCGCTGGCCGTCTTCGTCTCCTTCTGCTTGTCGAAATGAATTTCGTAATCTCTTTCGGCGGGATAAGGAGCCTTTGTCGGAAGAAACTATATAATGTCTATACCTCTACATGATGTAGGAGAGAGGGCTAGCGCGAGGGGGGGCAAGAGGTGGAAGCGAGAGCAAAGAAAAGGTCTTTGTATATTTGCCAATTGGAAGATTAAGTTCAAGAGTTGAACCTAGTTGCCTTTATCGGTCATACTGGCTTTGCTGGCTGAGGAGAGCTTTACCCAATTGATTATTATTGTTCAGGCAAAGCATGCTATGTTTTAGATTGCATGCAACAAACAAGACTTGGTAACAGAACCGAGCAGCTGGTGCTGAATATAGAATCGGAGGTTTTAATACATACAAATTAACAACTTTATGCAAGCAGAACCTAATCGGGTGTGTGCGACTCCTTCGAACTCTTCGGAGTTTTGAAGTATTTTAAGGATCAGATGTCTCGCTCGTGCTATCTCACGTCAACCATAACGTTTAGGTGTTCAATGTCACGTGTAATAATCCTTACACCTAAATATTCGCCTCCGCCTCGTAGCTCGGGAGTTAGACATCAGACGGTGCACGTCAGGTCTATTTTTAGAAGACCAGGCCACCAGAAGGATGTCTAGAAAGTTGGATTGGGGTCTTTTCTTTTATTCCATCCAGCGTGTTGATTTCTTCCTTTCCACCATAATTTTATTTTTCCTTTTTGGCTTTCTTGCTCAAAAAGGATGCCTCATGTTTCCGCTTCATGCTCGCTGCAAATATTGATATGCGAAACTTCACCCCGACAGCAGTTACTGATATCTCCCGGTCTCGGAGAACAGAAGGTGAAAATTCCCCAGTTGGCGTGCAAGCCGATTTCCTCTTCATATCCTCGAAAGATTAGACCGAAGCTCTGTCTCGAAATTCCTACCCAACTCGGTGATGAATATGTCCGCCCACGAGAAATCCGGAAGGGAATATCACCGTTTCTTAACCTTCCCAAGGAAATACTCTTCTTGATCTTGGAAAAAGTCGAGAAGGATTTACTCAGTCTGGCTTGTCTCCGTCTCACAAATCGATACTTTCATTCTTTGATTCCGCAACCGGATCATGACGAGATCTTCTCCTTGGAACGGCACGCCTTTTTCGTGGATAATAACTGGTGGGCGTGTTCCGGCTGTAAGAGACTGAGGTGGATGGATGCATACGAAGATTGTTTGAGGAAAGGTGAGTATGGGAAATATGGTGTCGAAAGAGAAGCAAGATTCTGCGTGGATTGTGGATTAAAGCCGCTGGCTCTTCCTTCTCGGCTAGCAACAAGATTAAATAAAGGAGTGGAAAAGAGCAACTTGTATAAGACCAAAGAAGTTGTGAGATACAGGAAGAGGATGAGACTGTGCATTCTAGGAAAGACTTGGGTTGTATGCTCCTACTGCAGAGGGATAGGGATGCCAGCTAATGAAGGAGGGAGGGTGGCTCCTGTAGATTGCTGTGCTAGGTGTTGGAGTGGCGGACGGGACTGGATGGGATTAATGAGGTAGCAGAACGAGGATAATTACAGATGTCTGTTCGACATGAATGGAATTGCAGAAGGAAATCTTCCATCGCGGTAGTCACAATACTCTCGGAAAGTATTGCTCGCATGGGCCTGAAAAGGAGGCAAAGCAGAAACAAATTATGGAAATCAGATGAAATCAAACTCAGATATAGGAAATTCGCTCATTTTCTTCATGATATTATGCTCTCCTTCTTCCCAACTGGTTTTCAAGATGTCTTGTCAAGGAAATATAACTTCAATATTTTTTGCACTACGTCACTACACATAAATGTCAATGTCAAGAATAGGGGGTATTAATCAAATTTATCTCAAATGTAGGCGCGAAACTAACGCCGTGTTTAAACGATGCAACAATTATTGATACAACAATTAAGCAAATAGCACTTTCCAGTATCTCTGTCAGAAGTCAAATCTATCTGGTAGGACGATTGGAGCAACTAAAGTCCAGGTATAAATGCCATAGCAAACCCAGGCACTGATAATCTTCACCCAACTAGCCCAATAGGTTCTTCCGACGGGAGCAAAATCATCAAGTGTGCCATCATTGGTTGATTCCTTAATGTTCATTGTAAGGAGTGTTGCAACCCAAGCTGTTGCAAGGAAAAAAATTATATGGAAAAGGGCGTAGTTATACTGTGTCGAGGATCGCTCGTCATCCTTGCTAGTATTGCCTGAATCACTGTCGTCGTCATCGTCCAACAAGGCATCCGCAGGAAGACTTCCTTCTTCAACTGCTTGACGAAGAGCTGCGGCACGCATTTCTCGGCGACTGTCTGGTTGTTGGGTTACAAGGTCATGCTCATCATCATCAGAGAGCCTGATACTCTTTCCCTTGCCTCCTAGTGCGATTCCTTGGGTAGCTGCTCTGGTTGTAGTGTATGCAACTGTTAACATGGTAACAATGGCGCCAATAATTATAGAAGTTGTCCGTGTACCTTGGGACCGAATGAGAGGATTGCATTGTTTGTCATCTGGCTCCATCGATACAGCAGACATTGTGAGATATGTGCAGTAAACAGCAACCATGGCCGATTGAGCCAGACCAGCCTTCGAGTTGTACTCTTGGATTGCTGGGTGCACCGAAAGAGCCGAAATAAAGAGGAAGAATATCAAATTGAGCGTAATTGCTGCCTGGTTCATTGAACAGCCGTGGGCCGCAAAGAAGATATATTGGACGATCGTCATTGCCAGTGAAGCAGCGTACATTCCCAAAGTTGAGCCTATGAGAATTCCCCTCCAAGTTCGAGAATCAGTCGCTTCAATTTGCTCGAGACAGTATTCAGCCCAAGTATGAGCAAGGTCAACCAAAAGAATAAGACCGAGAAGGAGAAAGAATGTAGCCCCTGCAAAAGATATGTAGTTGCCCCAGAAGAAGAAGAATTTTTCTGGAATGAGGAACGAAACCACAATCAGGGCAAGCCATGCAATAACCTTGGGTCCCCAAAATCCATTCTGTATGCTGGCTCGAGGGTTCTTTGAAGAGTTGACGCCGAGAAGGAGAACAGCCATGATAATATGAAAGACACCGAGAGCGAAGTTGATTCTATGCACTGCGACCCATCCATAACAGGGACCATCAGGGCAGCTTATCGTCATATAATCTAGGGTCAAGTGTTGGAGCTTGTTGATCGCCCATGGTGTGAGCATGATCCACGATAATATCGAATTTACAAGAAGGATGAGCGCATAGGCAATTCGAGTGGCAACGCTATAGATCGTATGAGCTTCGAGAACGACCGGAACAATTCCGGAGATTGACAGACCTATTCCCACATTTCCCGCAAGCACTGCATACTGCAGAGCAAGTAGCCGCACCGCAACAGCTCGCCGCAAACCCCAAAACCTACGAAGTCAGTTCTGCCTGTCAATAGTTGTGCTTGAAGATCCTATGACGTACCGTTCCCATGCTGGGCACAGCCAGCAGAGGCAATGAAAGGAGTGCACCCATTTTGTAAAACAGTTCCTGCGGCCGTAATATAAGATGCCAGATCGATAAGCCAACGGCTGGGTGGTTCTCGCGAACTCGCGATGGTCGATGAACGTGTGTTGAAGATGAGAAGCCTGGTTGAGCACGAGACTTGAAGAAGAGCCGCGCGGGTGTTGGAACGCCGAGAGACGGGCCACTAGTGTGGTCTGCGTCGCTGCCCGTACTTGATCCACCCGTTGCGATAACGCAAGGCCCATCTACAGATGCGAGTGTTGTTCCGTTACAACATTATTATTTCCCAGTGGATCATGACACCTCGTTGCTCTGTCCAAATTTTGTGATTTCCGCGACATCTTAATAAGTTTGGAACATTGACATCGCCGCTTCGATTCTCTAGAGAGGCACCGTCTCCTCGCGATGACAAGGAAGTGATACGCTCCCCCCATCTTGCACAACGCTATATTTTGATAACGACACTATGTCGGAGAAATCGCTGCACAGAGCGAGGATTGTGTCGAGTATCGCCGCAACATGTATCTCATTAGCATGCGGGACCAACGTATGTTAGCTTCATGGAATTGCAATAAATACTGACAATCTCAGTATGTCTACTCTGCATGGGGTCCCCAATTCGCGGAGAAGCTGTTGCTTTCTTCAACAGAGCAGAACCTGATAGTAGGATTCCTCGCTTCGAATCACATACCATGGCTAATAAAGATAGGGCCTGTCTGGTAATCTAGGGATGTACTCTATGGGGATACCTGTTGGGATGTTAGTTGATGCGAAAGGGCCACGGCCGGCTGTCATTATCGGCGTCCTACTGCTAGCCGCGGGTTACTTTCCTTTACATCAGGCGTATGATAGAGGTTCTGGCTCGATGCCGTTACTTTGCATGTTCTCCTTCTTCTCTGGCCTTGGCGGCTGCGCTGCCTTTGCTGCCTCTATCAAAACATCAGCGTTGAATTGGCCACATCATCGCGGGACTGCAACGGGATTCCCCCTTGCAGCATTCGGGTTGAGTGCCTTCTTCTTTTCCGTGTTCGCACAGTTCATCATGCCTGGGTCTACGGGAGATTTCCTTTTTCTCTTAGCATGTGGGACCTCCGGAATAGTCTTCGTTGGCTTCTTCTTCCTACGAGTTTTACCTCACCCTCATTATACTGCCGTACCAAGCGCCGCTCCCTCTACGAGAGGAGACTCTCAACGCCTTCATAGAACAAAATCAGAGGATAGCAAACACCGTGCAGAGCAGGCTCTTTTAGAACCAGGTAAGCATTCCGTTGGTTTCCCTTATCGCGACTACAAATCATCCTAAATCAATATGATGTAGGAGCAGAGGCACCTGAAAGCGCTCTGCCCAATGACACAGACGAGACCTCCTCCTTAATGTCGTCTAATTCCACCTCCTCGATCCTTGGAGATACTATTGAAGAGAATAATGTTAAGGATCATGCTCATCGTGTAGATATCCGAGGTATTAAAATGCTCCCACTCCTTGAGTTTTGGCAATTGTTCGCCCTCATGGGAATATTAACAGGCATTGGGTTGATGACCATTAAGTAAGTTAGACAATGTCTCATCATGGCCATTGCTGACCGTTACTTAGTAACATTGGCAACGATGCTATGGCGTTGTGGCGACACTACGATGATTCTGTCACAGAAGATTTTATCACAAAACGTCAAGCCATGCATGTTTCGATCCTCTCCGTTGGGAGCTTTGTGGGTCGACTTTCAAGCGGTATGTCTGAAGTTTCATTCTTTAGGTCGGTAAACTAAGAATCTACAGGCGTTGGTTCCGACTTTCTTGTGAAAGTGTTAAAAGCTTCTCGATTATGGTGTTTGACTTTTGCCTCCCTTATTTTCCTTGCTGCCCAATTGTTCGCCCTATCAATTGAAAACCCGCATTATCTAGGACTTGTTTCTGGGCTTACTGGCCTGGCTTATGGATTTTTATTCGGATGCTTCCCTTCGCTTGTGGCTGAAGCTTTTGGAGTTCATGGTCTCAGCACAAATTGGGGATGTATGACACTATCTCCTGTTATCAGTGGAAACATATTCAACCTGTTCTACGGCCTTGTCTACGACAAGCACAGCATTGTGAAACCCGGAGGAGAAAGAGAATGTTTAGAGGGGCTGGCCTGTTATAGAAGTGCTTATCTAGTCACAGTAGTAGCATGTTTGGCAGGGTTACTAGTGAGCCTGTGGAGTATTTGGTATACTCAAAGGCTGAGACAAGAAGAAGAGAGGCTCCGTGATTTGGAAGATCGAGAGGCTTAACTTATTTGAAAGAGCAATATGAGTATGTATCTAAGATCGAGTTTTAATGACACTGGGAGAAGTCTTGTAGTATAGAAGGTGGGCGCTAGGGTAGATTCTTTCTGGTTTTAAGCGCGGCAATTTAGAACTTTCATATACCCGCAGATATATATACAAGCTGTGGGTTTCAGTTGTGATGTTAGACGCTCGCTCTTCTAAACATATTAGAAATTACGCTCATCCTTAGATCCCAGCTCCAATTGTACTATATAACTTAAATCTGTGAAATGTAGCGAAATCAAAAAGGAATCTATACGCCTTTTCTGGTATTCCATATCTGGTTGAATAATTGAATGAAGTGAGAGTTTAAAAACTGGCTTAAAATAAAAATGTGACGACTATTAGCAAAAGGAAGCGTGCTCCAAGCCCCCCTTAATTAGCACTAGTCTCGCTTAAGCCCCTTTCACTTCATTCTATTCTGCTGAACAGAGTTCCCAGCCTCTCAGAACTCTCTAAGTCTTAGCTTATATTCTTCTATCAATAGCGGCGAATCTTGATCTGGTAGCACGTCATTTGAGTGCAAAATTTGGTAGCGAACTACTAAGTCATCGGCCAAGAAGACCTTGTGACCTATTCTCTTTAAAAGCCTTTTTGTCAGAATAAAATTCTTTGATATTCAATGAGATTATAGATTTAAGATGTTAAAGAGTCTACCTCTAACATTACAGTCGTCAAGCTTGAGACAATCTTAGCCCAATTCCCACACTTGAATCCTGGGTTGCCACATAAACCAATCCACAGTCATGGATTCGGCATCCTCAAACTCTAGTACCATAAATTGGACGGCCTCGCTCTCAAGTAGCTCCGACCTCATTTACTTCCCCAAAAGATTTGGCATATATCGCACCTTGGGAGGGAACGATCTTGTAACCGCAAATTCCTACAAAGATCATGAGCCACTTAACTATATTACCATCCACGAGAATTTAAACTCTCAAGACCACATAATACTACACAATGGATTCAAGAAATCTGACTCATTCCTCGCCTCAGCTCGATTTGATGGCTGGGCAGGAGGGGCAGTTATCACACTAGGTCACCTCAGCCAATATGGAGATCCCCTCTCTGCGACACTTAAAACGCAAGGATTCTTCGGCAAAAGTCATTCCTTCTCCCTTTATGTGGGCCCACTAGACCATCGTGAAAATTTTGAAGGGAGATATAGCAAGGGCCCGAAAGTACGAGCTCTGGGACATTCCAGCGGTATGGAATTTCTGAGTATGAAAACGAACGAGACAATGGCCGTGTATGCACAGTGTTCCTGTGCTTTGAAGAAGAGAGGTAAGATGGAATTTTTGATTGATGGGGAGGATATGGAGGTAAGAGGGCTGGAGTTTCAGCTCATGGTTGTTATGTCGCTTTTGACAATCGTGGAGAGTGAAAGAAGGAGTCGAAGAAATATTGATCGGGTTTTAAGGTTTATTTCCCGCCGTTGTTAATCATGTCTCTGCCTAATCGGAGATATAGAGCATTCGCATAAATAGACTTTTCTTCAGATCGTAATTCAAGAAAACCTCTTGCGGAACCAATAATAGCTTGCTAAAAGGAATGGATTTTGAAGTTCCGAGGAGATTAAACCAAGGCTATACTATACTAATAAAGAGAAATAGAAAGAATATCCTACGATCGTGTTTCTAAATAACTTTAACACCCTTTTTGAGAATTGTCTTTGAACAGAATTACAGATCGTTTAAAATATTTTGTCCCATTCTCACCACCCGTATCAGGGCAGGCACACTTACACAACTGTTCACGACTTTTAGGGAGAAAGACGTGGCTAAAATTCTTTGGCTTAGCCAATACCACATTGTCAGGTGTTTTCGGAAGTGACACTTCATTTTAGTAAGCTGATAAAGCATAAAAAATTATGTCAAATCTTGCGGCTGGAATTTATCGCCTTCAAATATGTGTTGCTTTTGAGTAACACAAGAGGATGTTTAAAGAAGGTTGTGAAATATGACTCGACCTTGCCACCTGCATCTTCTAAGCGGGCCGCCACCGGCCTCCCCCGTGAAGCTTACTAGACAACAGCCGGAAGTCTCTCATATTTAATTGAGCTTAGATTTATGTTACTCAGCCAAAAGAAGTTTTAATTCTCAAGGGATACCAAATAATGTATTTTTGCATGACAAGTGCATTCTGGCTAGAATTTTCCATTTATATAATAGGTGAGTTGGTTCTGTGGCTGCTTAGCGGGCATACCGTAGATTGAACGAGACCTACCAATACATGTACTAGCATTCACGATACTATCTCGTTACAGTTTTCATTGGAGTGGTGTGGAGTTCTCTTGACCTCTTTGCCCCTCATTTCTTCTGTTGAAAATTTGCTTGAGTAATAATCTCACTGCATTTCTAAGTTTACCCTCTGCACACAGTCATGTCATATTGAATACTAGAATCTGCCTTCTAAATACATATATAAATCAAAGGATTTCCTTCTCAAAATGAATATTTAGAATCATCGTATCGTATTCCTCATTATAAAGCACTATCTTTAAGATTTGACAACGGCCTTTTACTTATGAACAAATATATATCTGGCACAAAAAAACAAAATGGGTTTCCAACAATATTCTGGTCCACCTTCGTCGTTCCCACCGATGGATTCATGGAAAGACTTCACCACTATCTTCAATGCCAACAAATCCGAGATGCTTCAGACAGGTGACAGCGGAGAGGATGTTGGCCGTATATGGAATGCTATTATCGAGGCTGCTAAGCTTGGCGTTGAAGAGCGTGTAATCTTCTGTATCATTATGCAGGAGAGTACTGGCAATGTCGGCATTACTACTCCCAATGATCCGGATGGGAAACCAACAGGAGGGTTGATGCAGTGTGAAGAAAGCCCTGCATTTCCCAACCAACATAATTTGTCACAGGTACTGCACACACCTATATGCAACATATGCCTAATACTTACTGATTGATTAAAACTAGGACCAAATTACTTCGATGATCATGGCAGGCACAAAGCACTTCAAGGGCAACCTGGAGCAGTGTGGGAACAATGATGACGCACCAACCATCTACCGCGCCCTCCGGTTTTACAACTCCGGCTCTATTAATGAAGATGTAAGTTGAAAGAAAGAAAAAAGTTTTAAATACAATCTGTTAATGACACTGAACAGAATCTCTCTGATGGAAAGGGTGCAACTGACAGCTATGTCTCGGATATTGCGAACCGTCTGCAGGGGTACACTAACTAAATATTTCATGATAATAATCAAATCTCAAAGTGCTGAAACTTGGCTGGTAGTAAATTTTGTGGCGTACGATTTGCTTTGAACTTAGTACTCTTAGATAAAAATCATTCCTGATATCGTTCTGCAATTCGAAAACTTCTCATGGGTGATGAATATTTTTGTCAAGTTGCACTTAAAACCTCTATTGTGGAGATTGGAAATGGAGAACCATTCCACAAACTTACAAGACGCCAATTCTCAACCCAATGTCCTCAGAAAATGTAGCTTATTGGGGGAAAATTTAACAAACTCATGAGATATAAATAAATGCTGAGAAGAGTAGCTTAGCTTCGCTTTGGAGCTTAGGCGGTCCTCTGACAAGGTTCCGAGTTTATATTGAGAATCACCCCTTCACGAGGAAATAGTCGATACTACCCTCCAACAGTAACAGTTGGATAAAGCGACAAGAGTGCTACGTATCCAAGACGCGTAGTTGTAAAATTAGTCTAAACATTTCAATCAAATCTCATTTCAGATTTTTTCAATGAGGTGCGCTTGACATCCGCTTGAATCCCTAACCTCCTATGTTCAGCGGATTGCAGCTGTACAACTACTCCACATACTAGAAAAGCCTTCATACAAGAAAAAAATGCATCTCTTCAGATTCGCCTGATAAGCCTGTACGAACATGGGTAGCTAGATAGCCAAGAGTAATCAAAATTATATATCTGCATCGTACAGAGATGGATCAAATTGAGACGGTGGCTCATATGGCCGGTGTTGAGCCGTCTGAGAAGTTTCGCCTGACTCTAGTGAAGCGTACTCTGTGCTGGAGAGAAACCCCGCGTTCGGGTATTGGAAAGGGGATTCAGAGCTGCTGGTCTGCACCATATTCATTGATGGTCCAGCCGATGAGGGTCCGTAGCCTTGAAAGGCGGTAGGTGACTGATAATTCGCTGACTGATAATTCGATGGCTGATAACCTGATGACTGATAACTCGTTGGTTGATAACTCGGATGGGTGAAACTATTAGAAGATTGATAGTATTGAGAATTCGGTTCATAAGGTTGGTAGCTGACGTCCTCCTGCTCGGTATTCCGGTCAGCCCAAGGCCTATTCGGAAGTGAGCGATGAATGTCATTATAACCATTCACAAGTGCTTGTTCAGATCTTCGTGAAACTGCCCCAACAAAACATACTCTCACGTTATGCTCAACGGTATAAACTTTAGCGTAGTTGATTCGAGACTCCTTAGAAAGATCTTCTCCTTTATAGGCGGCTGGCCTGAAAAGAATTGACTCTCGCAATATGCTTTCACCCGGGAGTAGCCTAGGACTCCTACTTTCGCAGTATATTATCGCATGGTGTTCAGGATGGACACCATGTTTCAAAGTTCCCTGGCCTCCATATGTGAGAATAGGAAGACACAGAGAGTGTCCCGGCTTCGTATCAATCACGACAAATCGCCGAATCTTGGAAAAGACCGGCTCTCCGTTCCTCGCCCTCGACTTTTGATATTCACTTTCGTCCGCTCCATCGCTTTCCATCCCATCACTCCCTATGGGTTCACTCCAAAGGACTTTAAAGACCCGACCAAACTTGAACTCACTTGTTCTATGAATTTGAAAGTCTATATATGTGTCAGTAAAGCCTAGGGCACTAAATGCATACACTTACTTTTATCAATAATCTTTCGAGTACGGGCATCGCTAGTTATAAATCTTTCAGCTTTGCTGGACAAGTTGGTTTCAGGTGAGAACAAAGTTGACGGTGAACGGGTGTGCTGCGCGTCTTGACCGGTTGAGCGTAAGTTGTTGAGGCCAGTCGAGCTTTCGGCTGCTTGCAGCGACATAGATGTAGTAAGTTCCTGGGAAAATTCATTTTGCCTGACATGGCTTTGGGTTGTATGGCTATTAAGCTCCCGCTGGGTACCAAAGCCACAAGGAAAGCCTCTAGAACAGCCTGGTTCAGCACAGTGGTAAGGACCGTGCCAATTTTTATTATGCAGCCTGAGTTTCGTTGCAGTAGTCCAGCTTGTAACGTCTGCAGAGCAATTATCTACCGAACATTTGTAAGGCCGATCACCATTATTCCCATGCACAGTCTTGTAATGTCGATCACGATCAGAGACTCGAATGAACTTTCTCCCGCATGAGGGCCAAGTGCAGTCAAACGCTTCATCAATGCTCATAGTTTCTAGAGTTGGAACAAGATCTTCTACCCCAGAAAGTGGTTCTTCAGTGGTCGGAGGGTAGATCGAATGGCTTTCGTGATCACTATGGGTGGGTGTAGCATATTCCGTATATCGACCTGAGGATTGAGCTGAGGATTGAGCCGAATAGGGAGTATATCGTGGTACAGATTCATTCAGACCGCCTTCTATTGGCCCATAATCATATTGATATTCATATTCACCTACAATTAAAATTAGAAAGGTTTTCTTTAGTTGACTATTTGGATTACCGTTTCTATCTTGTCTATAACGGCAGGAACAGTTGCCCTCGGCATCCCATATCCACTGTGACCACGAGGTAAGATCTTCTTCCCGCACTTGGCGATAGTCTTTCAAATTTTTCCTCATCGGGCCTCCGGTTTTCTCCGCTGCAATTCGTGGTCGAGGCTGAATTCGCAAGTCTGGTCCACCAAGTTTTGGTAATCTGCCACACAGCCATCGCGTTCTAGAAAATGCGGAACCTATCTAATAGCACCTGGTACCAAGTTCCATCATTAATGGGGCTCGAAAAAGTTGAAAAGGTTGATGTACGCCAGAAATCTCTTCACGTTGGTTGCTATGCAGCCGATAAAGAAAGTTGACTGCGGATGATAACTTGGAGGGGCAAATGCTTAGTCAGCTGGGTAGCAACGCGTGGCGGGTAACTTAGTGACCTTTACGATGGATGATGCTATGCATTAGGCGCGACACTTAATTGCCTAAGGCTTAGACCGAGTTGAATATACGGCTGGACTAGACATACAAGGCAAGGTTCAGGGTATCACTTCTTCAGGACAAGCCATTCGCATCCAGCCCGATCCTTCTAAGCTGGTGATTAATTTCAAGAACTTGAGCCGCATGAACAAGGCTCTAAGTAGAAGAGAGTCCATATGCTTATAAGATAGATAAAATCCTCCTTATCCGTTTGTTCGCGGCCAGCGGGTTACAGCGTGAAAAGAAAACCCTGGCCTTCGATACAGTATTATTATTAATTCTAGACTCATCCTTTGCTCTTCTACTACTCCTCGCTACAAATCCCCATATATCTAATTCATCGAATGAAAGGGCGAGGTAGATCTCAAAAATACTTGTGGCGTGCAAGGGACTACTCAGCCAATTATAGCAATGAACGACCGGCCGCACGCAAAATCCCCCTCCCCTTCAAAGCTTCAGCTCCTCCTCCGTCTATCCAACATTTCTATCGCTTGCCGACTTGATTTTCTTCATCGATTCAATGCATCCAAACATCTGGGCCCCGAAAACCTTACAACGACGGTCTTTGCACTTCTAAGAAATTCCAGCTTTGTGCTAAACTGCCACCCTGAGATCGTCGAGCACAGCCTTGTATGGGTTCCCCGCAACAGATCATGCCTGACAGTTGCCCAACTTGTTGGGACATAAAACAAGAGGTTATTATTGACAATTCATGAATGCTGAGATAGACCAACTCTAATTCTTAACAGTGCATTAGAGACTACTCTACCGGAAATTGTCGGAGGTGTAAAGGGCATATGAACGTAATCCAGAATGATTCAAGCTTTGTTGAGAGTGCGATTAAATTTAATTATGCCGGTAGTCTTCCCATTCCGGAATTCATAAGGCCAAAGTCTAATAGTCCTAGATGCTCTTTCCCAACTTTACAAAGATGTAGCCATCAACTCCTGCCCCTCAGTCGATCCCCCTTTGAAAGGTTCCACTTCTCATACTTTCAAACTCATTATTACCACTCCGACAAGCGAAAATTCGATAACGTACACATTCCATGCAGGTGAACAATTCAGTACCAAAAACCTGGGGTTTATCAGTACTCTTGACAGATGGGTACAAGCAAATCTTGCTACAGATTTTAGTGATGGGGATGGATTGTCCCAGGTAATATCGCGGGTCGCTCTTTCCGGTGGCTATATGAATCTTCTCTGCTGTATGGATACGGTGTTAGAGACGGTAAACACCACAAGATACGACCAGCAATGCGAAAATTACTACCATGAGTATAATTTGAAAGTCCACCTTCAATATCTCACACTCTGTCGTCTCATTGAGCTCCTCCAAGAATGCCTTGCTACTATTTGGTACGACGACACTGATAGAGAGTTTCTTTCCCATAATCTAAACGCGTTCGCAGGCGCTGTTTTTCTCAAGTCGGAGGTCACTTATTTTAGGCGCTACCTTCGGGACGGTCTCCTTTCTGGCCATGTGAGTGTTTACTCCAATAGCTCTCCCAAGCATATTTGACTGTTGTTAGTTGCCTTATGGCTTTAAAAAACTACTCATCGAGAAATTTGAGTGGTTTAAGACTGGGCTACAACAACGTGTTCATAATGGCTGTGGCCGCTATCCCAACTGGCGAGACCCAATCCCCGGCCGTATAAAGAGAATTCGGCGCAAGGCACAAGATGTTTCTCTAGCCCTGACTCTCAATATCATCGATTCTTCAATATTCGAAGACCTACAGCTACTCCCAATCTACACCCCGCAAGGAGGTGGTGATAAATATCTAATTTCGCCACAGCATCCTTCGCTGGATGTCTTAGAGATTTCAGAAGATATACATAGTGAAATGGAACAGACGCCTTCTCACGTCTCCAGCCTGGTGTCATATAATTTGAGTGACAGCTGGGTAGATACCTCTGAGTTACCGACTGGCGGTGCTGATTCCCAATTTTATACGTTTAATTTTGACGACAGCCTCACTGAATAAATTTCTCAACAAAATTCATGACGGAAAGTTCAACACTTTCCGCCTAATGATTTTATCTATATATAATGTATTTAAAAAGAGAAATTAAATTATTAAAAAAAATCGTAGGGATGCTTTTCTCTATTTCATTCTCGCTTTGACCCGTGTTTCCTGACTTCGTTTTTCCTCTTTGCAACTTTGAAAGGGATCTTTCAAAAATTAGCACCTATATACACGCTTAACAAGAAATGGAAGGAAGAGTGTGCAGGAAATGAGACGAACAGGAGGGAGGGCGGGTAAGACGGTTAGCCAAAGCAATGATCTGGACGAAATTCAATGCCATCTCATTCTAACTGAACAGTTCCCTTGCTACTTAGAGTTCATATATGACTAAATCTATGTTTATAACAGAAGGTCATAGATCGTCAGAGCACCTTCCGCCGCCTTGATTCTATTATCTGGGTGTGATTTCTTTTAATTTAATAGTTAATAAACCTAGCTATCGCAGGTACAAAGAGATAATAAAAATTCAAATGCAAAGGAAAGGAAATACAATAGCTATAAATAAAGACAAAGGTAAGAATTATCGCCCAAGTATGAACCTGTAAGGATGTTATTTGGTAGGCAATACACACAGGTTTCAATAAGTAGAATATGATGATTGAACTGATTGTATTGATATAGTAACTAATCTCTGAACCTCCTCTAAGGTTCAGAAGAGTCTACTTATAATCCCCTCCATACGCTTTTCCCATGTGTATCTCTTATTCTGGAGTACGTCATTCTGTCATTATGAATCATGATGATGGATTGTGGATAATCCCTTATATCGTCATGAATCATGACTATCGATTAGCGTTGGTCAGTGCCTGAGGCGATGGTATTGCAGTCATGTGATACAGCTGTATCACAGAACCAGTCCCTCAGGACAAACCAGAGGATACTTTTGTGTATCCTAGAATATTGTCGAGTTTCGAAAGGCAAAAATTAAATTATGACTACTAGCTAGGTATTAAAAAAGCTTTTTCTCAGCAGGGTGATATTGCACTCACTGCAGGTTTAGCCATTTTCTGATCGAAATGTTGGAGATAGGTTTCCATGGGGCTGGCATTCTTCTCTGCGAAGCAGGAGCCGCTTTGTTGAAGACGCTCGTTGACACTTGGTACTTGATAGAGATAGGAATTCAATGTCCTAGATGTCCCTTCTTTGCTGTAACTATTAAATCAGTTATTAGGTTTCATTTAGGTAGCAGAAAAATACTTCTTGACCTGGAAAATGTAAATCTTTGGTTTTGAGAAGAGGATATATTCTCCATTTGTTTTTTGTCGTTACTAAGCTTGTATTTAGTAAAACTGCTTCAGTATTCAATACTCCAAGGATATTGCTGCTAACATATGAGGCATTGTGCCATGGTCTGGATCGATTTTACTTTTGTCTCTATTGTGGAGAGAAAAGGTTTGGGAGAAGCTCGATTTCATACACATTTTGGAAATGCAAATTGGAGAACCTCGGTATAAATCTATTCAATCTAATGGAGTCTCAAGTAGCACTTTTGAGCGGAATTTCAATTTGGAACCCAGAGAGCCCGTTATCGCCCAAAGTTGGAAGTGAATCATTATCACTGGATAGATCTTTTCCTAGGGGATATACCTGAAGAGTAAAGCTCAAAATTTTGCTCAATCTTTAGGATGACCAGTTATGAAGACCAGATACAAATGATAGCTGTGTAGTAGCAAAATCAACCCTGCTCGTTACTTGAGAATTACCAAAATGCTCAAACTTCCAAACGCAAACTGGAAGAGTTCGTTGTTAAAGTTTGTTCACTTCCAGATTGGTTGCAGTTGCCCCTTGCAACGCTAAAGCCTTTTGATGCAAGGGTTAGAGCAAAAAAAACACTAGAAGACTTGCTCAATTAATTTAGAATATTCAAAGGTATGGCTGGCTAATATCTATACTGTATCTACAAGGTTCTCGGCTCCACATCTGGTCGTGCGAAACGGCGTTCTTCAAACGTATGATTGGCGTTTGGCTTAGCCCGCAGACCTTAACTTTACTTGAACTGTGACTTCGGGGCACGAGTAGAGTATATGGCTGTGAGAAGCGTCCAAAGGATTTAACGGCGAAATATTTGTTCCAAGCCGAATTTATACATATCAACAGAATGCAAGCATTTAGAACCTTCGCACTGTCGTACCGTATTTATGTCGACAACATAGACACAAATTCTTCGCTCGATTCGGGGATTTGTAGCCTGCACGGCAGTTGGAGCCATCTCATTATCATGTCAAAATGCCGAAGCGGCAGAGTAGGAGCACACCATTCCAGCGTGGCAGCTGTTGTTTGAATGCCTAGCAAGCCTGTAGTCATCTCTCCCGAAGACTGAGCATTGGCAGTTCTGCATCATGCAGGTGTGCAACCATTCCCGGCCAGAACCAACAACGCTGTATAGCCAACCCCACTTCTTCAACGCCACACCCGTCCCTATCGATTAAACTTACCGAGGAAACTGGTCACAGCTTGGGCCAACAAAGTGGGGAAATCTCTTGGGATAGCCCCGCGGTTGGTGTATTTTCCTGCAGCTTCCCTCGGAACCACACCGTTGTCAAGCCACTCATCAAACACTGAGCACTTTGCTCATTCTTTTGCTCATTTTGTGTTATGGTAGGGCGGTTATGGCGTGGGCTCTGGCGCGAGCCGAGGGCACACCTGTATCATAGCCGTATCTCGGCTTCATCCTCCTCCTCCTTCTATCAGGAGATACCATGCACGAATACATTATCATTCGAGTCGATCGTCTGTCTTGTTGCCGTATTCTTCTTCTGCCCATGATAGTGAAGCTTATCGAAGTAGCAAGGAAAATTCGGCTCTGCCCGGACACCACTCCGTCGTGCTTTCTCTCCATGGTGTTAGTGGCATTTTGGTTTGGACTGAGATCAACGACATAAAACCCCGTTTTCGACCCTCCATCTTCTTTCTATCTTTCAAAATCCCAATCCCCAGCCTTCACCACACCATGGCATCTAGGCCCCCAATTCCCGAACGCTATGGTTCTCTCATTCCCCCATCCAGTCTTAAGGAGGTGGAAACATTAGCTAAGCGCTCGGTATCCGCAATGTCTCGGATATCAACCACAAGCTCTACCAATGATTTTATTGATGCGAAGATTGAGAGCATCGCAGCAGATCTTGCTGCTAATAGCAAGTTCAGAGACTATTTCAAAGATGCTAAAAAAAGAAAAGACTTTGATAATAAAGAATATGACGACGCTACAAGAGATTTAGAGTCGGAAGTTTACCAGAAGGAGCAAGAGTTAATAACTCTTAAACGCCAGAAGAAGGCAATCTCGGATGATATTGACGAGGTCTTGCAACGATTCTCTACAATCGAAGGTGCATACTCTTCTGTGTTAACGGCGAAGATTATGTCTGCGTCTAGCAAACAGAGGAAAGCAAAGCCATTCGATCAGAGGGCATTTTCAAAGGCAGTACTCTCATTCTACGGCGCAGTACGGCGTAGAGATAATGGAGACGTTGAAAAATACTGTCATCTTCTTGGTTGGTTGCCCGAGAAATCTGTTAAGTGCGCCCATCTTGTCCCGAAATCCCTAGAGTCAGACGAGCTTGCATATCTCTTCGGCGTTCGTGAAGCTATTTTATCTGAGCCTCGTAATGGTATGTTCTCGTTAACTCCTATTGAGTATATTTCTAATTTAGACACGAAGGAATTACGCTTAGTAGTATTATTGAAGGCGGCTTGGATAATGGTTGGATTATAATCGTTCCTGACAAGCCGAAGGAAGAAGAAATAGTATGGCGATGCGTGTTGGTGGATCATTCAAGAGCCTCTAATTGGATTACTGATGGAACTAAGTGGAGGGTATGTTTATTGTTTCCTTGACCCTAGTTTACTAATAATTTCTTTAGGATATTGACGGAAGGGCGCTCAAATTCCTTACACCCAACCGGCCAGCTCGTAGATATTTATATCTACGATATATAATTACATTTTTACACCAACAGAAGCTGGGAAATGTAGGATGGTTAGATCGTGTAGAGGCAAGAGGTTACCTCTGGGCAACACCGGGCCCATACCTTCGAAAATCAATGCTGCTCTCCCTGGCAAGGCGAATTTCTGACCGGTATTTACCTGACGTCTTCTATGACTCGACATTTACTATTACGGACAATTGCCCGCAGCGCAGCCCAGAAGATGAAGAGGACCTTGCCATGGGATTTGATCATAAGATGCAGGTCGCTCTAGCTGAGAAGGGTGAGGATTCAGAGGAGGATTCAGAGGATGATTCGGACGAGGATAGTGACTAAAATAAGTATAATCAGAGTAGCTTAACTGAATAAATATTGCAATTGGCACTAAGAAGTTTGTTGCATTTTGGCCTGTAACCCAAGGAGCTGCCGCAGATGAGGTGAGGGAATACTCTGCAACTATTTGGACGATTGATTGTAAAAGTCGAAGTGTTTTTTCAAGCCCGGCTAAGAGATGGCCGTCAGAAGGTATACTAGATCATCAGGATGAATTCCTGAAAGACTCGCTTATTTCACATGTGAATAGGGGCTTGAAAGAGCTATGCGATCGCTTTACAGAGAGCCACGGCACAAATACTCTGCCGTTATCCGAAGGGAGTGGAACCAGAAACTTGTTATCGAATTCATTCCTATACTCGTCCGACTGTCTTCCGGAGTCCCGGATAAGTGTACCATCAGAAGTTCCTTTCTCTGGCCCGTCGTCCCAATTTCCACCCCCATCAAACCCCAGTTGCCCCGGAATGGACCCAGCCGTTTTGTGATGGTCTCCCACACCAGTTAAAACCCCGTCTTATAATACAGAATGCCACTGCTGCCAGTGCCGTAGCATTGTAGAATATGACAACTGTCTCAACGTTTTAAAATCGCCCAATTACAAACCTAGCCCATGTACCCACGTTCCTGGACACTTTTCTTCCATGGACAGTCAAGGATTCAACCCAAATGGCACTATACCCGGTCCATTTGAGCAGGGCAACACGGATTTTGGCACCTTTCCAGAAATGAATCCACTATCAGAGAACGCCCAATATTTCTATTTGAACCCTGATGACAACGTTTCCCAGGATCCTAGGCCACAATAGAGTATTCGATCTATTTTAGAAAGATATCTTCCTAATCGCTTTCAATGCATTTTACCTCCCCCCCTCGGCCAAGGTTGCGCGGTAAGGCTTTTAAAATGCCACGGAGACCCGAGCACTGTTCATTTAGAGGAATCTTTTCTACTTCTTATCTATGCAAATGCTCCCATTGCCTTAGAGGAGGTTGGATAAACAGTATACAGCCTCCACATCAATACCAACGGAACATGGCTTCCAACAGATTATGACCTTTTAACAGAGGATTACGGTGGTGGACGGAAGTTACTGTGGACCATGACCTGAGCTCATGATTGTTTTATGAACAAATATGTTAACCTACGTTAACGAAATAAATGTTTACGCCCCCGACTTTTCTTTCCCGAAAACTTTGGTTGCTAAGTGATAAATAATGTTTGGCTTAAGCCGAATATTTCTCCAGTTTTACAAAGATGGTTTTGCGAGAAGGGAATGTCTTGTGAAGTTGGGGTTGATAGTATAATGCACACTGCAAGAGGGTTTTCAGATGTGGGCCATTCACGGATCACGAGGTTGAGGGGAAGGTATATCTATGGGATAGAATGTTTTTGGCAAAAATCAAACTTTTTTAATTCAATCTTTGGTAAAAATACCGGGGTCCACTCCGACCTTCGGAGGTATCCTTTCAACCGGTGCCATTGTGGAAAGTATGTATATACAATCCGACAAGAGCCTCCTCAAAGAGTCATATCCGATCTGCGAAGAAAGAATAGACAAGAGAGTCTCCACGGGTGACTAAGGAAAATTATCTGGAGGAACGATCTTTAAAGATACGTCCGTAGGTAAAGAGCGAATTGAGAACGTATCCGAGAGAACGTATAACCAAATAGCAATGACAAAAAGGAAAACCAGCCCTATAATATAGACTCCCGCATTGGGATCTATTCGTAGGGTGGTTGGCTCAATATTTGAGTCCACGGAAACACGTATTGCTCAGGCCATGCAGTCCGCTGGTCGAAACCAGGGTAACCTAAGTCTTGGAATGCCATCTGTCCAGCGGCACCAGTCTTATCGTAATGATCGGCTGGTGCGTAGAATGGATTTTGATCGGTGGAGTCTTTGATGAAGCCCGTTTCCAAATCTTTTGGTTGAACGGGGCTCATAAGTTGTGAGGCGTCCGTAACGGGCGATGCGTCTTCGAACATGTCCGGTGTTGAGGCCATATCGACATCCCCGTAGGGAAACGGCTCGAAGAAGGGAGTGAACTGCGATTCATAATAACATTTTTCGAGCGTCAGCACCAGGCTTTGGATCTCGATGTTTCTTCGTAAATTCTCGATAGGCCCCATAATATGCCCAGCCCAGGGCTTATCTTTACAACAAATTGATATCTGACGGGAAAGGTAATAGTTCGAGACGGATGTGATTCGTTGTAGAAGAATACTGGCAAGTTCATCGCCACCCTACTGTCATTAGTAAGGGAATCAGACATCATAGGATATTAAACTTACAATTATCGGTCGTAGTCTGCTTGATTCGAGTCCCTCTCGCGCATACATTAGCCCGGTATAGACCATCGCAACAGCGGCAGATACGGCCATGTCATGCTCAGCATCTTGTCCTTTCGGGGTCAGGTCGAGAAGAGCTTGTAATTCATCCAGCAGTCCCTCGAGTCGGGCGAGGAGTAATCCCATCAGATGGATACTTAGCGCATTGTCGCTGGGCCTAGTAGTTGAATAACTTCCTTGTCCAAATGTCAGATTATGTTCCACGACAGCTTGATCCGAAAACAAAAGGCATAGGTAGGCTCGAGCGAGGGCTGCTTTGAAAGTAAGTTGCGAAGTGGCTCCATGTGACTTGGTAATGAGTGAAAAGTTGTGCCTAACGAACTCGTCCAGTTGGGCCACTAGATGCTCGTTGGACAATATGAAATGCCCATGCAGCGCCAAGTGCGTTGAAGCCGGCATACCATTCTGCGTCATGAGTTGTACGTTGAGTGTGTGATAGCCAGCAGTGTCGGGTTCGAGCGAGTACAGCCCAGTTTCTTGGGCAAGCTTCAGCATGAACATGCCCAATGCTAGAGAGGATTAGAATATGGAAACGTCTGGATGAATATAGTACTTACTCTCATTGAAGAGATTCACGGAGTGGTGGCCGAGATTTACACCAAGCTCGCCGCAATGAATGCACGATCCTCGAAGTGTGCCATGTGAACACTGTTCATCACCGATGTTAGACGGAGCCCAATAACGACCGTGAAAAATATCTGGGATCTTACATTTCGATTCTTGTACAAGCAAACAACGCAAGGGATCTTCGGCTGTTTCTTCTGGCCTGTTGGCAGGGCAGCCTGACGATAAGGGTAAGGAAGGTAGTTGGAATCGGGATTTGTTGTTGGAAAATGAAAAGAAATATCACTCGTGAGAAGTCACCACGCAAGAACGAAGTCGAACAGCGATGAAGCCTGGAGAACCAAAAAAATCAAGAACGGTCGCGGATGAGGACGAGGAGCTACGTAAAAACAGGGCAGACGCGGAATCTTAAAGGAAATTGTTGGGCTCGCCCTGTTTCTGCGCAGCTTACGCGGGACGACATTGGGCACGCCTTGGGCCAGTTCATTGGCAATGAGGCCCTTGGGCAAGGCTTGTGGTTTTGGCCCTGATATTCAGGAGCGAAGAAAAAGAACTCTCTGGCCTATCTGATGTCCCGCTCGGCGCCAAAGCGGTCAGAGGGCTGGGCTGAGGGCCAAGGGGCAGGGGGTTGATGCATCGGAGTTGACTCTTCGATGGTTGAGGTCGGAAGACGGGAGAAACTCGAAACACTCACCATCACGTGATTTAGGCCCGACCGCTTTGCTCTGTTTGCTTCATACCTTAGCCTCTGGCCAAGAAGAAGTATCAGATCGACATCACTGAGGCAAAACAACAACTGTCAGGCACAGTGCCAGACTCCTTCGTCTACATGCCATTTGCGTAAATGGGATCATGGCAAGGCAACGACCTCGAGCCATATGTTTTAAAAACACACCCGGCGCCGATCTGATCAGCACCTTTCAACAACCTGGGCTCCAGAAATGTCAACTTCGCCATGGATCTATGAGCCAGAGAGCGGCAGGTACTATCAGGGAGGGACAGATGATAGTGGACAGATAGTACGACATTATTTAGATGGTAATGGCCTGGAGCCAGCTTCTTTGTCGAAGCCATTTTCGTAAGTTAAATCTGGTATATTGATCTTGGCCACCCATTGAATTGCTAACCGTCGATTTTAGTAGGCATGAAATAACTTCACCAGAGAATAACCAATATCAATCCTCTCCGTCCTCACAGGAGCCGATTATTGAAGTTGACAGTCAAAGAGCCCATCGTTCCCGGGCACAGCCTTCAACAATTGGCCTTGGGCGAATCAGTAGGTGGCAAGAAGAAAGATGGGGTGAACATGAATTAAAGGATCCGGTTACATATCATATTCCCTCATCAAACAATTATGTTCCACAGTCGCATGACACAGACACAGAAGGGTATCAAGATCACTATTTAGAAGAAGGTGAATATGAACTTGTTAAGAAGGAGAGTGGACAAAATGATGAACTTGGCCAAGGTTTGATAATTAGATCTCAGTGCTAACTGACCGAAGCTGATGTGCTTAGATTTCGTCAAAATAGCGAAGCCTTCTCGCTTTTTCCGGGTCGGGCGAGTAATTAAAATTCTCTGGAGTGAACCAGCTAGTGCTAGTACCACGCAGGGGAATAAACTCTTTGTCTCAAAGATTGGATATGGACAGAAGAGTTTTTCCAAATTTCGTCGATTTATTGTTATTCGAGAAAGGCTACATAGCTGCTTGTGCCTTCCTATATCCACGTATGGGGGGCAAGGGGCTACAAAGAATGACGTGCGTTCTCAAGATCTTGCTGTAGTATATGCGTTTGGTGAACCTCAACCAATACCACTACCAGAAGAGAGGATTGAAAAGGACGCCATCTCAATCATAGTTGAGCATCCAACAGAAAAAATTGATCCGATGTCACGCCTTGATTTTAGTCGTGTCTACACTGTTGAACATAATATTCGGGTTTCAAAGATAGGGCGAGTATCTCCAACAAACCTCGCACTTCTCGAAAAATATTTTATTGAGAGTATAATTGGTACAAAGCCCTCAGCCGATCTATCAGATGTTCTTCAGAATTCAGATGAACTGGACATTACTCACCGGACGATACGGCTCTGGTCAAATTCTACCAGTGAATGGATATCTGCTAGATCTATCAGTGACAGCAGTTTCGAAGAAAATTGGATTTCCCGGACAGTATCTTTACGATTGGGTTTAGAGGAGGTGGAAGATCCCATCATAAAAAGTCTGTCATATGCTGGAAATACGTTTCCTTCCTCATCAACTGTAGTAGTTAGATGGAGTGAAGAATTGTTGAACAGTCTCCCCGGTATGGGTGTGTCAGAGACGGCATTCTTCGTCATCGATCACCCTCCATTCGATCTTCTTTTTGGATCTAGCCTAGATTACACCCGGACTGTTTCTACATATCATCCAGAACCTATTACAGGTCCAACGGACTCGAAATTGTACTCGCAAATTGCGGATCTAAGACGTCTCACGGGAAGTCCAGGCAGAAGTGACAAATTGGACCGAAGTTATCGAGTCAGAAATAATGATTACAAGAAGTTTTTTCGCCCTGGCCGAGTATTCAGTACCCTGTGGACGGACCCATACACGGGCAAGTTTAACGGTAGCACCGAAACGTTTGGTTCATCTGTTTCTGTGGTTGCCTACAACGAAAAGGTTCATTCCAAAGTCCGCCGCTTCGTAGTTGTTCGTCAAGGGGATAAATATTGTACGTGCTTACCAGTAACTTCCTACGACGGTCAGGGACATAAGAAAGGGGGCATCAACCTTGGCGAACACTGCTTTATTTATAGCAGCAGATTGCCACCAAAGGAGGTTCATGGCTTATCTAAAAAGCCCCTCAAGTTAAACCTCTCCAAAGGCGCGCAAAAACTTGCGGATAACACTTTGGTGAATTTCTCAAAACCATACACCGTGGAGACAAATGTCAAAGTGAAAGATGTTGGAGATCTTGACCCAGTCTCTAAGAAGTTACTTCTGGAATACTTCAGAGAAACTCTTTTTGAATCCGACGATGAATTAGACGCACCTCCTCGCGGATCAACTGACTTAGTTGGGGTGGGAGCGGCTATGGAAGATGTGAGTGATTACAGCTATCCTCGTTCCTCCCAATTAGACCTGTCTTATCCACCATATCCATCGAGCTTTCGGTCCCAATACGTGGATCCACATGGTTATTACACGTCTGGATCATCTTACGGCTCGTCTTCTTATAACTCGCTATCTTACAGCAGTCAGCCTGTTCCCACAAACCTCTCATATGAATTTTCACCGCAGAGCTCACCTTCGGCGAATCCAGCTACATTAACAGCCGGACTAGGTGCACTGTCTATGTCGCCCTCGCCATATGGTTCTTCTCACTTGCCTCGCGGTACTAATAGAACTCGCCCAATATTGTCTTCGGGGACCTCGGAACAGCCCACGTGGCCCACAATGCCTCGAAGTAGGCATTCGTCTTTGTCCCTGACTCAATCCGCCCAGTCCGACGATACTTTGAAGGCGAAACGGTAGATGGATGGATTTTTGGAGATTGATCGGCGCAAGGAGTTCGATAATGAAGATACCACTCAGGTGCATTGCAGGGGCGTTTGCTTTGGGATTCAGTAACGGTTGGGTTGGTTAAGACGGCGCGGATGGGTTATTGAGAGGGAGAAATTGATCATATGGGAGATTCGAACTTGTCAAACTAATATAGAACCTATGTATTCTTTTTGTCCTTTATATCCTTTGTCATAGACTATTCAATTTAGAACACCCTGTACCAAATTCTGGCAAGAATGCTTGAGATTAGCTCTTTCGCTCCTTTCGCCAAGTTGAGCCTGTTTACTGAATCACATCCAGGTTCGAATCCTAGTTCTCCTTATTCTACCTTGGTCTTCAAATTTAGAACTAGATAGAGATGCTCTTTCACTATTGGGAATTTCCTACGTCAAAGAGAAAGAAGCACAATGAGAGAGCCGAATTCACAATATTTGCAATATGACTAATTAAGCTCGCTTTTCAACGATTTAGCCAAGCGAGCTGTGCACGTGCCGAGACACCAAGCCATTTCCCATGGCAGAGCAAGCAAGAAGGAGCTCGACGCTCAGATCGTTAACGAGCCAAAAATGCCATAAACGCCACGCTATACATTAAGAGCAACCTGGATCTACCTCTTTGGTTGCATTGTATCCATCATTCATTTTTATTTCAAGAAACCGTCCAATTCTTGCCAGATACAAAAGAGGCAAAATGGAGTTTCTTTCATATAGAAAAAAAATACATATATACCTCTTTCCCACCATTCTGAACAGAGTCATAGGAATCTAGAAATTCCCCGTCCCACCGAAGAAAAACCCGTCGAACAAATCCACTCCCCCATTGCCACCGTCACTGAAGTCGTGATCCGTTCCGTCCCACCCCATACCCATTCCCAGATCTCCGGTCCAGGTATTCCCGCCATTTCCATTCCCTGGAACTCCGGCGTCCCACCCGCCGCTCTGCAGGAAATCCATGCCTGGCGCATTCTGAAATGGGAATTGTAGTTCCTGGTAAGGGTTCTGAGCATAGGCATGCACGCTTTGGGCGTAGGCGCTACCTGACTGGGGGGAGGGGAGGAGGGAGGGGTCGATGGCTGAGTTGTCGAGCGAGGAAAGAGGAGGTGAGGTAATGGCGTAATCGGAGGGAGATGGGGCGGCTGTGTGTTGGTCTGATTGGGACTGGCCGGTGTTTTGATGGACGAGCCCTGTCGATGGTGTGGCTGAAGTGCTATACGGCTCGAATTCTGCTTTTATTCCCGACGTTGAATTTGAGGTAGTAGTAGCAAAAGACGGTTGTGGGCTGCCGAGAAGATCGTTAAGACCCATGTCGAATTGGGGCTTGGGTCGGTGGGAATTGCGGCTTTGACGTTGGTACTGCTTTCCACTATTGCCGAAGTTGTCTGATTCGGAGTTTTGAGAACGGCTGCGAGACTGTCGTGCGGAATTCAGGTTATGGACAGTAGAGCCAAAGCCGGTAGTTGACATGCACATTTGTACTGTGGCTTTAGACATGCGATCAAAAGCGTCCCGGCAGGCTTCTGCAGGTGGGCACTTCTCAATCAGATCTCCGAGGACAGAAGTTGCGGCCAGAATGGTGAAATCGACTTCATCCATAGTCTAGAAATGTCAGCAGCGCATTCCGTTACAAGAAATACTAGAGCTTACCAAACGACTCCTGACAACGGGAGAATGCCAGATCGCGTAGAGGAACGATATACCCGCCATAAACAGGTGGTGCGTAGCTAAGAAAGTATAATTGACAAGGTGAACACGATGCAACTGTCTATACAATCTCAATACTCTCTGTCCGGCTTCTGCCACCTTTAAAAATACTCGCTCCTCATCTTCCCTTAGCTCGGCACTATATATGCTTGGGCTATTCACTTCTTCGCTTGTGTTGAATTCTCCTTCAAACATAGGCGGCACACTCAAGCTTTGCCTATAAAGCATAATCACACATTGCCAATAATTTAGCTCTAAGAATTCGACTGAAAAGCCAACGCCCGTCTCCCGCTTTGTGGGAGCAGAACTCTTCCAATCCCAAAGGCGTTTGTCGATATCGATGCGCCATGAGCGGAAGCTGTCAAACTTGGATAAGAACGGCGATGGTAGTGAAGTGTGCATATAGCGATTTCGTTGATTGGCACCACCAGCTCGAGCTTGTTGTGCCTGTTGATGCTGAAGTACCTGTAAAATCTCAGATTGTAATAGTCTCAGCCGGAAGTAGTGGTATGCAGCATTTTTATAGCTAGCCTCAGCGGCGCCTCCTGGAGGTTCTTCGAACCCAGCTGGCGTGATATACTTGTCATCTAATAAGGACGGGAACTCGGTGGTAATAACTTGGTCGCTAATTCCAAAAGGTCGGCCAACACAAGTTGAGACGAGGCGGTCAAAAGAGTACGTGCACCACCACAACCTTCTCCTGAAGTCGCGGACCCACTCCCTTCGGCCACGTTCTCGAGCGGTTTTCTCTCGTTGCATTCGAGCCATATCGATATCACCAGATTTCGTGGCCTCAACGAGTTCCTCAAGTCCGACGTCGACGTCTTTCCCATCCTCATAATGCAGGCCTAAATCGACCGCTAACCTTACCGCAACTCCAATAATATACCACAATCCCGGAGCAACTGGCCTCAATAGCGCAAATCCAGCCAGTAAGAGAACGGCTTGCAGCTCTTCCAGCCCTCCACCGAACCCGTCTGGCCTATCAATTACGCTGGGGGAGCTTAAGCAGGACTCCAAATGAACAATTGCGGAGGCATGATATTCCTCAGGCTGACACTGTCTGCTAAGCCCATACTTCTTCTTTTTTTCCTCTTTGTCTTCCTTTTCTTCTCGGTCAACCGAATCTCCCAAGAAAATACCCGCGCCAATGGCAAACACAATATTAAGCATATAGAGCTCTCTTGGGGTCCGAACTCTAGCGTCGCCCTCCGCGTACGCGCCCTCAAACATTTTCATAAATTCTCCCTTGTGGAGAATGGGAATTTGAGGATTTGCATGCTCGAAATAGAAAGTAACTAGCCTCATGCCAATCTCTTTTGATGGGAATGGTGCTTGCTTAATGGTCGGTTTTGTATGCAGGCCAAAGAATGAGTCTCGCATTGAAGTTCCGCCAGTTACTGGGCCCTTGTCTTTGGTGGGCGGCCGAGACGGTCTTACGCCACTCCTATCACTATTTGTCCCCGATACAGATGATTTGACTGCTGCAAATACAACTCTCGCGAAGGAAATCCCAGATGTAGAACCAAGGTAACGTGAATCAGATGCCCCTTGCACTGATACGCTGCCAATGTTTGAAACCAGCTTATTGAGTTTGTCAGACTCATCTTGTTTCTTATTCCACGCCACTTCTTGAGAGGACTGCTTGTGTGAAGTGACAGCTGTCTCGGTCCCATTGTATATTTGCCGTCCGTCATCGCTGGGCGTTTGAACAGTGGATGGATCAGCTCCGGGTCTGGAAGCATGGTCGAGGACTTCGGCAGGCGCAAAGGGGATATTATTATCCTGGAGAACCTTTTCCAAGTAGCCTACTCGAGTTTCGAGATAGAAGACGTAGCTATAGTTACCAGTTGGTTAGTTTAACCCTGGGCTATATATCTCGCAGGCCCACTTTCTCGAAGTCACGTATGAAAAAAATAGTAGGCGAAACTCACCTTCGGGGTATCTCCCTCTTTGTAATAGGATCATATCCCACGCACTTCACGCTCGCCTTCTCACAGCTCGCACAGGATGGCAACCTCTGATCGCATCGATTTTTGCGCAACCTGCATCTATTACAGGCACTGACATTCCTAAAACTGCTGCTTTGGCCGGCCTTCCCCCCTCCCGCGCCTCCGGCGGCGCCGCCCCCAATGAGATCTATATCTTCAATGCTTTTAGGACTCGCGGCTTTAGGCCCGCCATGCTCGGGCGAGGTATGTCTCGCGCGCTTGTGAGGATGCCCGCTGGCCCCAGTGCCTGTTGAGGTCGTCGATGTCGGAGACCGCTGATTCATCCTCAAAGCTCACTCAGCTCCCATGCGCCGTGTGAAAAGATTCACGTCAGGGATGAGAGCTATGCTTCAGTGATTGGACGGCGTCGCTATCTCTGCTTCGATAAGTAGTCGCGGTGCGCCGCTCTGTTCATGGTGGTATCCCCTCTCTCGGTCAGTTGAAACGATTATCGTGCTTGTCTCCGTTCTATTATTGAACCCGCTGGGCCTCTTTCGCAGCAGTCGGTGAGGAAAGGTCGGATTCAGGAGGGAGGAGTGATTTCAAAGGACGCCTTGATCTACCTGGTGTAATTGGAGGAGGAGGCGCAAAAGGAAAAACACAATGCTCAAAGCAGACAAGGACTTAGTTGACCAGCTCTACAGCCGCGTGGGATATTGAGGGTTGCTGTGTCGCACAGGCGGGAGTTTGGCCTGCTCTGTTAAGCTATCGCTACCGTATATAAAATTCGCTAGAGATAGCGAATGATAAGGAGCTTTGGCGAATCAGGAGCGGCGGGCGGCATGGGACGCCAGGTGCGATGACTTAGCGTGGACGTCGATTATGTGTAGCTATCGAGTAACAAGCGTGCGGGAGGTGGACGACGAGAAATATATCTTCCGGGGTCCCAACGCAGCGGACATACTGTACGCAGAACAATGCGCGACCAATTCATACTACATACCACGTACAACAAGTCTGGGATGTGCTTGCCGAGGTGCATCTCGTCCCTGAGTCCGAAGAGTCAAAGCCCTCAAGCTTGTGATAGAGCCGCAAATTCCGGTAACCGATTGAAAAGAATAACTAGAGAGATGCACACACGAATTAGGATGCCTCACTAGTAGACGCATTGATTTGCATTCAATAAATAGATACTCTTGATATGTATTATGTCTGAATAACTCTCTTCGAGAACCAACCATATACTTGTTGCGACTTTTGGAACCACCCGCATAACGCAGAATTAATAAAGGTATCTCGTGAACGCCAATTGAAAATGCGAGTCCCAGGAGAGCCAAGGCACTGGTTGATCCAGTCCGAGTCCAAGAAACTCCAACCCAGCAGATCTGATCTGATCTTGAATCCTTCTTATAAACTCCTTCTGATCGGTGTATCAAAATCATGTCGAAAATCCAATACGCCTCATTAAAACAGTAAAGCTGGAAACCAGAACGTCTATAAGAGACAACGCACCACAATTAAAGCCAAAACTCTTCTTTTTATACAAATATCCTCCCAGAGGAAAACCCAGAATCGAAATCTTTTTTTTTTGATTTTGTGAATGGAAATCGTGATGACGTTAGGTATAAGGCTTCTCTTGAGAGAAGTCATCACTTGATGATATTATTTTCTATTTGACCAGCCTCCCTCCTTGGTTCCGCAGCAGCGATAGCAGAGTCCAATGCACGGTGGTCCAAAATGTGTTCGCCAAACCCCATTTCTTGGTCCTCTTCGCCCTTCTCGTCGGCATCCATGCGGCCGCCCTTGTCAGTCATATACATACTGAGGAGTGCTCCAGCAAGAGCAATAACTGCACTGCACCACCATGCGAGTCCAGAGTATCCTAATCGCAGGCCTGCTGAGAAAAGGAACCCGGAAACGGTTGGGCCAAATGCACGAGACAAACTTGCAGTAGAGGCTGCAACACCGTTGATAGTCCCTAGCATCAAGAGGGAAGGTGCCGAATTGGTGAGGAGGATGGCATTACTAGGATATGCCATTGTTGCGAAAGTACATTTCCAGATAACGAGACCGTAAACCCCAACCATCTGGAAGGGCTTTGGCAGCAGTACAAAGTAAGGGGTTGTAATATAGAGCACTGGATATGAGATCGCAATTAATCTGAACATTCCAAGAGCACCAAGTCGGCGAACGACGATCGGAAAGAAAAATATAGTAGCAATCATAGAATATATTCCCTGGACCGAGAGAATGACTCCGATTTGCTTGGTGTCGAGGCCATATCCACTGATAAACTTGAAAGGTAAATTCCAAGGCTCGGCATTTTCTGGAATTTCGGTGCTGAGGAGCGTTGGTAACATTGCATCAAAAGTCATGGTGTGGCTGATCACCCGTTAGCAATGCACGAAAAACGACAGATGAAACTCATCGTGCATAACTTACTAAGCTAAAATGCCATAACCGACAATGTTCAAGACGACCTGTCTCGTGAACGCTTTGGTTACGGCGGCTTTGGGGCTTGGCGCATCCTTATTGGAATCATTCAAGTTTAACGATTCAAGCAATTCCCGAGATTCTGGTGATGGACTGGATGGGAGACTGGGTGATCCTTCGGCTGTACGGTATCCTGGTGGCTGCTCATCGTCATTTAACAATGGCACCACCTCTTCCAGCTCGCCGTCTTTCTCACATCTTGACATTTTGGTCTCAGCGCATCGTGTAACCCGCCTCAGGATCCACTTCCCGGCTTCCAAACCCGGATCGCGTCGGTATTTCTTCTCCTCGTGTGTTTCCTCAAGGAATAAGATTCCTATGCCGACTCCGAATGAGACGATTACCGTGCATACAAGGTTCGGCAGAAGATAGGGAAATCGCTCCCATATTGTTCCTGGCGCAAAGATGGTTGGATAACTCAGGACAGGCCTAGCTAAAGCTCCTCCAAGCGTTGGTCCCAAGATTGATCTAAAAATTTGTTAGCCAAGAATATGAAAACTGACAGAAATTCTTAGTAACCCACCCGAGACACCACACAAAAGGCATTATTGTATAGGCGCGGGCTTTTCGACTTGTCAGCAAGAGGCTCCAACACGGGACGAAATGTGATATATCAGAATTCTCTGTAAGACGTACGTTGATGTTCCTTGACTGTGACCATTTCCGCAACAGTGGTCTGCAAAACGCCAATATTTCTAAATGCACCATGCCGTCAGAAGGGATTTCAGGTTACTCGACCCTGCTGCATGCAAGAGCTATGAATTCACATACCCATTGAGAAGACCACCTAGTGCCCGTGCCAGTAACGCAACTGGTAAATTCGGCGCAAATCCGAAGACCAACATACTGAGTGCCGTACCAGCTAGTCCTGTTAAAAGAACTGGTTTTCGTCCGATCTTGTCACTCAGTCTGCCCCATGCTACACCTGACGAGAACTCTGCGAATGCAAATGCAGATGTGACCATTCCCGCATACACTGATATTTCCGAATCGTGTTTCGTAATTCCAAAGTCCTTGATCATGTAGTAGACGTATGGGAAGATGGACATGAAGGCGATTGGCTCGCAGATTCGACATAATGCTATCGAGGATTGGTTAGGAATCGCAAGCCCACCTATGAAACATATATTACAGAAACTCACCTAAAATTGTCATCTGCCTTGTGGGAAATGGTGGGGTCCGCTTCCGCGAACCCATTTGCTCTGTCCCGGACATGCTGAGCGCTATAATTTCTCACGCTGATCTGATTATTGTAACCGGAACTCTAAAATAGAACTTCGCTGCTATTGTGAGTGAAGAAAAATAAGGTGCCTGGGAAAATGCTGAGGGAATTTGAAATCCAAGCTAGAGACCATGTGCGGTTTATACGTTGATATATGTATTCTAGCGTATCTCTGATGCTATATAGCATTCCTCGAAGGTATGGGTAAGTGCAGGTTCGAATGAAAGATTGCCAACTGAAGAGGTATGTATTAACTGATGTAGGTAATCTGGTGTATTGTGAGGGAGCAAAAAGTTTAGAAATCAAAGAGAAAATATGCACGGGAAATGAGTCGTTGATGTAGTTGACCGCCGGGTAGTCTTTTCAAAGCTTTACGGAGTAGTTTTAATGTATCGGGTAGCGGCCGCGTCGATTATTATTCTCTGATGGGCGGTGACGCTGGGTAACAGGTAACAAAAATGCCATGCTAGACGGCCTAAATTAGGGTCATATGCGTAGGCCGGTCGTCTTCGTGGCATCGGTGCATGGCCTCGGTGCGCCGTGGGCCCACAGCTGGGTTGTTCCCAAAGCCAAGTTGAAGGCGTCGTGTGGACTACGCTGGAGGTCATCCTGGAGGATTTTTGCACGAGGATGAGACGGTCCCGTACAACGAAGAACTCCACCTCGCCCCGGCATTTGGCTCCGTGATCCGTTGATGGTGGAAGATGGGAAAAGATGGGTGGGACCGTTCGGGGATTGTTTGCAGGCAGCGCACATGGAGTCAAGGGCGTGGTAAGGACAGAACCCTGTCACTCTCCGGGCTAGGGTTTGCACTGTCCTGGTACTGTGCTATTGTACATCCGTACAGTAGTAGTAAGTAGTGTGGATTTTTATTATTGAGGATTGTGAATTGGGACACTAGCACGGGCCTTTTCATCCGCGGTGGCGGTGTGGAGAGCAGCAAGATTTCTTCTAGGTAAAACACTTCGGCCGCTGCACGGTAGTTGGTATGACCGTAGGCAGTCTACGCCGCCGTTCTGTATAAGTATTACTGTATATTATGGGCGTAGAGTAGACGCAAGCCGCAGATGCAGCAGCCCGAGCACGCCCAAGATGTGTCGGGGCGTCGATGCACCTCTCCCACCGCCGCGGTCATCATGCATACAGTATATACGAAGAAGCTTCTGGTGGGCAGAAAATAGAACACCTCCATGCTGCAAGAAGAGCAATTCTTGGGTCGGGGTCAGGGTCGGGGGATGGGGTTGGGGCGGGGGCAGGGACACTATCTGCTGCGTGCAGTTCAACTTTAGGAAACAAGGTGACATCCTAAAACAAACTCTCTGCGTCTGGGTTTGGGTTTGGGTTTGGGTTTGGGTCCTGGCCTCATGGTAAACCTACCAGGATCCCATATCGGGACAAATCTGCCGTAACATACTTCATACAGACAGGGCTTGGAGCAGTACAATATCATGAGCAGCATTGGAAATACTTGGAGACGGCCATCATTGGGAGGCCTCGTTTTGAAGGGTGGGAGCCAGTAATGCCTTTTAGGTCGTATGTTTGTTGGTTTGCGATAATAACGCATCCGATATGAGACCCATTGTAGGTGGGAATGAGCAGAGAGGCTTGAGGCGAAGCCCCCGTTGGGTCTTAGTCAGTACATACTGTAGTATCAAATCGATTGGCGTAATTAGATAAGTTAAATCTGCCACGAGTTCATTACAGTACCGTACGAAGAAACCCTGCTGGTTGCCTCCGAACGGGGAGGGATGGAAAAGTCGAGAAGCTGTGGTACCATACCATAAGGAGAACATATTCAATCATCTTATTCGCACGGTGCATGCTCCGGTGAGGCGACAATGCCAGGGAAATTCTACACCCCTCCTAGCCGGCCCCTCCGTTCGAGGAATACAGTACGGTATACTGTACAGGACTGACGGGTACCGGAGAGATTCTGGTAACAAATTCGATGGTATAGAAATCTGAGCCGGATAGCCCGAGTTCGACCCTGAGCCCGGGGAGGTCCATTCTTGGAATGAGGGTTGTGCCTTCGTAAATAACTTGAAGCACGTAACTTCGCACAAGTTAAACCTAGAATAATGTTACCTGCCGCAGGCCGGCACAGCGATTTCCAAGCCCTACGGAGGCTATTCCTCACCAATAAAAGCCGGAAAGCCAACAAATGCAACTATGCTGGATGGGTCTAAGAATCTGCTAGGATGTCTGGTGATGGTGTCCCAGTACCATACCTGTGGGCTCGTCGGTTCCCCGGGGCTGTATCCATAAGCTCTGACTGGTTCAGAGAGGCGCCGAAACGAGGATTCACAAGTCCTGTGACCTCCATCTTGACCGGTACCGTTCTTTGCCAGGCCTCATCCTAGCGAAGGAGGGGTCAAGGGTCTCCAGATAGTCAGGGGGAGGCGACGAAGTTGCCCGACCATCACCCAGATAATGCGAATTTGTGTACAGAGTTGGAAGCTAGGCTGTGGCAAGGCCAGAAAAAAGGGATCAACTCTGTTCCTTTTTTTTCGTCACAAATGTAAATGGGAACACATCGTTACACATGGCTTCTCAAGGTCCGTCGATCATGCCAACAGTAGAGCTTCGTCTCGTTCGAAGTGGAGATTGGGAAACCAGGAGGCTTGTCACCGTACGGAAGAGAAGACGGGGTAAACGAAGTAAGATACCTCACTTCCAGCTATATCTTTTTTGGGGGGAAAGGAGGTCGTCGTATTACGATATTGTGCAATTTATGCAGGGAGCGTCAACACAGTTGGTGTAGGAAATAGGGCGATAGGAGATTAGCTTGATAGGGAGGGTTCATCAGCTCAGCCACTAGAGGAGAGAAATTGATAACCTGAGCCACCAACCGCGGCACCGGGTCAGACAACATGGATTAGAGAACCACGGAAGGCCTTCCAGATGAAAACAAGATGTTCGTTCAGTGGGGCAGTCCGTACGCACTGTACAGTAGTTCAGTGTGGAGGTTGGAACAGTTCATTGGGCGTTTCAGAATAAAAAGGGATGGAATCGTACGAGGCACGGGCGCTAAGGAATGAGTGGTTTTGGGCCCTCGGGCGGGCTGAATGATGGAAAACGGACAGGCTCACTGTAAACGGCGTCTGGCCACCAGTCTAGCCAATAATAGTTGCGAAAGAGGCCCTGAATTGAACGACTCGAATTTCCAGGAAAGTTACCCAGGCGGGTACGAAGTCAATACTCCGTACCGCTTTTACATCTGTGCTCTGGTACTACTAGGTGCTGTAGACCTTGCTAATGAGTTCGTACTTTCCCAGTACTGCTCTGCTCGGCTGAATGGAGTCCTGGTATCGGGTACAGAAGTGAGGTTTTATGGCTTGAGGCTGTCGGTTTGGGCCCAGGGACTTAAGTCAGGCAGGGCTCAGGGCTCGACTCCGGCGATCTTCCCAATGGACAGCACGTTGTTCTCCGTCAGCACCATTGCCTCAGGAGCCAGTGTTCCGTTGACTGGTTGGGGGAAAGGCTTGGGACTAGGTCACTAGGGAGAAAGTTGTACTGGATGTTGTTAGTGAACCCGCGGAACTGGCTGTCGAGTGCCGTCGGGGAACTTGGGAAGAGGTTTAGGGACTCCAGGGCCTAGCGACTAAAGCCTAAGCCTAAGCCTAGGGGGCAACGAGCAACGAACGACGTGCGACTCGCGACTCGCGGTTTGTAAGTAGCGACTCGCGACTCAGCGATCGCGACGGGGCCCCTGGCACTGACTACTGTAATTATGTGGTGGACGGAGCTGGGTCACTGCCGGGTTGCGATTCGAGGTTGAGGGGTTTTGAGCTCCCAGCTGAGAAAAATCGGCATCGTACTCTGTCCAGTGGAGTGGGATATTTCAAGTTTGGATGAACTTCTCGATACAGGGTAATATTCCAGTGCAGTACTCGTCGGTACTGTGCTGTACTGTACCGTACCGTACCATACAAACGGAGCACAATAATATGCCCCTTGAAACCGGTCAGTCGGGACTTTCGGAAATATCGCTCGCAACGCAGCGCAAGCAACTCACTATCGATTCGTCGAAACTTGTTTTTGCGTTTGGGCGACTACCAGTATTTGCGTGCTCGTGACGTGCCCCATTCCTAGGCCCAGCACACCGCCACTTGCTGTGGGCCTTCGACAACTACTATGAAAGACTATACGATACTATCATACTGTGCTGCAATGTAGAGGCAATGTCGTGACCGCTTTTCTAAGCGTTTAATGCCTTCGCCGTAGAGGATGGGATGGGATGGGATGTGATCTGACGGCGCGAGGTGGGGTGGTGTGATGTGATGTGATATGATATGATGCCCGACGTTGAGTGTACAGTACTTTGTACTGTACCAGGTAATGTATTGTACTCGGTACTGAGTAGTGCAAATACTCGAGCTGAATGGAGTACTCCACGAATTGGGCGGCGTTGGGACGGGCCAATCACCACCCACCTCGCCAAAGGCTCTGGGCACCGATGGAGAACAAGCTCTAGCTCCAGCCGCAACCACCAACGCCCAGTCTTCAATTACCATATACGGCGCTGGATGAGTATACGGTATCGATCATCGCCATGGACCAAGCTTTCTCGGGGAACCAGGACAGTTGGGACGCGCTTCGGGATCCCTGTGGCGCCTGTGGGAACCAGACACTTTCATGTCTGACCTCCGAATAGTCCTGGAGTAGCAGGTAGGAATATTCGTTATTCGACTTCAGAGCATGCAAGGGAGAAGAGATCCAAAGCCAGAACCCCGTGGTCACGCCGCCAGCGCCTCCGCCTCAGCCCAATGTGCTGTCATGAATCCGGGCATTTGTCATGTCATGACCTGTAGGGAGTAGATCGATCTCTGCCCTGCGTTTTGTCAGGACGCCTCCTGACATCACAAGATCGTGCCACCAGCTTTGGGACGAGGGGGATCCCGATGAAACTTTTCTGGCATGCCGCATGCCTGTAAGGCCGTGGAAGATTTCCGAGTCCCCAGTCCCCGGTTCCGCCCCGATCAAATAGAGGTGGCGGTTCTACTTGCTTGGTTACGCAAGATATCTTCGGAAGAATCTAAGTGGAGCTAGATCGGAAAAGTCGTCCTTCCTCTCCTGACGCCTTTCCTTTCTGTTCCTGGAATGCCTGGAGTGCTTCACGCTCCATATCCGTGTGACTGGTCGGGCCGGTACAGTGTTACACGACCGAAACTTGGCCGGGACCTCGTCCGGTGTCGGTGGAGACACCCTGTAGCCTCTGAGGCTCTGGATTGTGCCATCCAACTCGATTTCAAGGCTGTCGACATAGTTTGCATGTCATACGGTAGTACTATAAGATTGGGCTGCATGATGCTGCACCCAAAGTTTGAGCTCTATCTGACTGTTCGAAGGACAATTAAGAAGGGTCAAGCAATTGATCGTCAATTCTGACGGCTTGCAGCATGCAGGGGCCCTTCTCTCCAATGATACTGCTGTCAAAGATGGTCACATCCATATTTTTTTTAATTGATTCTTCGTTGCATGCAGTCATGCCGTGTAGTGTATAGCTCAAACGCATATGCACTAAGTACACTGTACATCTATAAAAGTACTTTTGTGGCATGACTACTGTATGTTTCCCTATCACAAAATTACCTACCATTGGCCAGAGACCTTCCAACCAAGAGCCATACTTCGGATGACAGCCTGTGTTACATTGGGCATCATCTCGAGTCTAGTTGGTCATAGCTTTCAAAGCTTAGGAGGCTCTTATTCTCGTCTTTCGGAACCATGCCCCACTAGTGTGATGACAGAAGGGCTTCTTAATCTGCACATATGCCCTGGTGATATTCATATCACGGCGTACAAGTTGTTATTGATTACACAATTATCCCCACTTCTCTTGTTTCAAAGGTCTAAGAATACAGGCTCTCACTGTAGTGGAATGCAGACAGCCTTGCTGATGTCAAGACAAGCTCGGTTTTGACATGCCGAGAATGTCCGTATTGTAGGACCCATGTTGAACGCTTATACCGTTTTATGCCGTTTACACACCGAGTAACATTGAAACCTCCAATGGAGCTTAATCATGTCGACGATGGCCGAGAATGTGACCAAGCGAAATGCATTGACAGCTTTGCTACCGTACTCCATTCGCGTCAACAAGGTCCCGCGGAAATCAGGTTGATCTTACTATCGAATCATTTCTGATATTTTAATTTTCCCCGAAGCTAAGATAAACCTACAAAAGTTGTTGTCATGGATCAGTACACTAAGAGAGATCTTGATAAGTTGATAGTGAGTTTCGTATTGCACGACGTGGCATTTATTGATATCGGTCACGAGTGTATTGGCCGGAGCATGATTTGCTTCTGTAAACTCAATAGTAATCAACATCATATGACTCCTCAAAATTTACACCTAGCTCCTGCAGTAAGTTTCTCACAACGGTGACGTCGCGGCAAACTGAGACACATCTAAATTTCAAACCTTATCAGAAAAGAGTCAGGTTCTAGCTCTATTGATGGACCATCATATCTTCCAATATTTGCTCTTTGTCTAACGCCCCTGTAGTGTGCAGACTTAATGTAGGTAGTGATCTGAATCTCCCTTAGCTTCGCCCAAGAATTCGAGCATTACCACGAAAGGCTCATTGTCTCAGCTCCTTGACGAATGTAGTTGAACAATTTAAATCTTGGTTGATAGTAGGCGAACAGAAAAGGACCCTCCGTACAGTACAATAGAGCTACCTCAGGTGGTAGGTAGTTGGGCGGGTATGAACTCTTTTATATCACGTGACAGTACGTCTTCGGTCCTAAAATGCAAGGCCACAATCACCTTTCTATCTTGCCCCACAGGGAAATCAAATTGTGGCGGGGTATGAATGGGCTCAGCTTCAACTTCAGACATTCAACTCATACAATTTCTATCAAGTTTCCACAAATAACAATAACATTATTCCTCAATACAAATACGTGATCCTTTGGTTACACTTATCAGCTGGTACTTCCACGAAGAATATAAGAATGGCAGGCAAGAAAAACGCTGGTGAAAACAGCAAGAAGGCTTCAGGCAACGCAAAAAAGGCGGAGGCAGCCGCACAAAAAGCAGCAGCAGAGCAGTCGCAGAAAGCAGCAGATGAAGAGCAAGACTGGAGCAAAGGAGCAAAGAGCAATGCTAAGAAGTAAGTTTAACTTTGACTTTCTGGTTTCAGATATAACTTGGCTGTATCCACTTCGGCAAGCTACATATGCTAACTAGATTTCAACAGAGAAGCGGAAGTAGCCAAGAAGGCAGAACAAGCACGGAAGAAGGCAGAAAAAGATGCTCTTCTAGCGGAAGAAGAGCGGGATTCTCGTCCCGCCCCGAAAAATTCAAAAACGGCCGTGAAAAAGCCTAAGGGTCTCGACTTATCACAACTTGACGGTGACGCGCCATCTGCAAAACCAACAGCCCTTAATGCGACTGGAATTGATAACGCTCTTGACGCGCTGTCTCTAACCGCAGATTCAGCAGCTAAGATTGATAAACACCCAGAACGGAGATTCAAGGCTGCCTATGCAGCCTACGAAGAACGAAGGTTGAAGGAGATGGACGAAGATGGGAGTGGACAAGGCTTAAGGCAGAATCAGAAGAAAGAGAAGATCAAAAAGGAGTTCGAAAAGAGCGAGGAGAACCCTTTTAATCAGGTGTCAGCAAGATATGATGCGACAAAAGACGAGTTGAATGAACTCAGGACGCAAGAGAAGCAGAAGATTGAGACGAGGTTAGGCGCGAAATGAAGTCATTGAATTGGGACTTGTATCTAGAACTAGACGGAAGCCAGGAAACAGACTGAAACACAGAACCTGGCTCTCTCATTAATAGATAAGGAGAGGCACACGATAGGCCAATGATTTGATGTAGAGGATAGACAAATATCCATAGTTCAAAAAAGACGTGATGCTTCCAAGATTAAATTAAATCACTTGCATCATGGTGCTCACTTGACACACGGCAGAATTCCCACCGCCTTCCAAGTATTCTGTATCAACTTCGACATGAGACGACTTCATCTCTCCAAATTACCACAACAGAAATTAAAATGGTTCCGCGGCCTTTATCACAACTCGCATCTGTGCGGAGACAACATTTACTAGTAGAATTGTACGTAATTATTTTTATCCAAGCTTTTAAAACTTACTAAACCCCTCACAGCACGAGTCTCAAGTACGCGTGCCCTCATGGAGTGTTCATGAGCCTAACTCCTGGAGACCCAACTCTGTGGTCCGGAGTGATATTTGTACGAAAAGGTATTTATGATTCTCCAAGCTAGTTGGATTATCTTGAACTAATTTTAATTGCAAATATCCAGGACCCTACGCTCCAGCTATCCTCCGGTTTCAAATATCTTTTCCTCCAACCTACCCATCTCTCCCACCTCTAGTCACATTTTCCACGGATATTTTCCACCCTCTAATCACCCCACTCACGACATATATGTATACGACCGACATCCAAGACTCAGGGACCGTCTCTGCAACCGATGATGAGCGTCTCCCACCCGGCGGGTTCTCTCTTCGACATGGATTTCCAGATTGGTTCGGGCGAGCAAGTCGACGTTCGGCAGAACGTGCGAGAACTGGGAGTGGAGGTTTGCAAACACCAAGTAGAGGGAGGGGCATCGATAGTCCTGGGTCTGGAGGGAGCTTGAGTCCTACTCCTAGAAGAACTGTGGATAGTAGCGGAGGTGGCAGCGCAGGGGGGGGCAGTGGGAAGGCAGAGTTTAGCACATACGAAGTTCTGAGATATATCCGGAGTACATTTGACGAAGAGGATATTCTTGATCAATTGCCCTTAGAGGCAGCAGGAAATCCGGGGGCATGGCACGCATGGAGGGCACATCAAATTAAGGCTGGGAAGGTTGAACCTACCCCTGAGAAGAATAATTGGCATGATGGGTTGAGCGATGAAGAAGAGAGTCTCAGAATGGGCCCAGCAGGGAGTCAAAAGTTAGCAGGAGGGACCTCAGCACCTGTGACGACCAGAACACCTGGACAGTGGAATTGGGATGGTGTCTGGGAGGTTAGAGTCAAGAAGGGTGTCGATGCTAGCTTAGTAGAGGCGGCCTTGTTTGGCAAAGATGCTGGAGATGATTTAATTAGGTTCTTGAACATGGATGGTGGAGAGGTGGAGAGTATTAAGGAGAATATAAAGAGAAGTCTAGAGGTTGTGGATTCACAAAGAAGGGGCGTGGTCTGAAACTTTACGAGTAGATGAATGAATCCCATCATCAGTTCTACTCAAACAAGTAGATCCATATCCCAGGGAGCCTGTAAAAGGTTCAAGCCGGGCGCCGTGGAAGAAGTAGTCAACGGACTAAGAACTTCAGGTAGAGTCCTGTTTCTATCTTTAAGATCTCAAATTGGATATTTGTGAAGGGCTGGGCGAAGATCGTGTCCTTCATACGCCCACCGTTGTCATATTACTTTTTAAGCCTGTACCGAAAATCGAATAGTGTCAAGGTCGCACCTGCTCGATCCCCCGAAGGTAAATAAAGCACTTGTTCAGATACCACTTCCTCCACCTTTCACGAATAGCACAAGGCATTACTCCCATTCTAGCACTTCAACATTGCTTCAATCTTGGCTATGAGTAACAGTAGTTCAGCAATCGGTGCACTTATACTTGTCCCAATCATTATCGCTGGATCCGCGGCATACATCGCCCTGAAAACCGCCGAATGGTCCAAGTACCTAGGCCAGCTCTGTAACGACGTCTGGGACGATTGTCTTCCCTGGTCCTATAGAAGAACCCGTCGAAGAAAACAAAAGCGGTCAAACCTCTCTTCGACTCAAGAATACGCCGACTCTTGGTGTGACCTCGAAAGTATTCATAACAATCAGGAATACAGTACGTTCATTGGGCAGTCCTCAAGAACCGAGTTATTCGAAAGCGAAAACGAGAATCGGGTTGATACGCAGAGACAAATATGGCACCCAACCCGCTCAACTCGTCTGGTATGGACCTTCACAGGCCCGAGATCACGAAGCCACACCCCCTTCGAATTATCAAGCGTAGTCAAACCATCTCCGGTGGTTTTTCGTCCGGAGACGATATCTATGGAAGACGAGGTACCTCTAATTCGTCCGATGAGAGTAAGGGGAGCCCGCCGTCAACGCCTGACGGGCCTCTAACTATACCCAAAAGACGGCCTCGCAGGAGAAGCACTCTTCATATTACTCCACAAGAATCAGGATCAGAAGCGAACCCCGGTCCTTTAATTTCAGACTTGGTCAATAAGCATCATGGTCAGTTCCTAGTGGAGGGAGATACATAATTACTGACTGTGTTTAGAATGGGACGATTCACAAGATGACCCGGATCTCACCCCAAAAGCCATTAAATCAACAACCAGATCTGTCAGTGCCGGAGCGTTTCTCAAATCGGAACTTCACCAGCGAAACCTAGAAGTTGAAGCAGACAGATACTCCTTTCGCGACGAAAGGCACTATGTTTATCCAATAAGTGATCCCGTTAAAGACAGTGATCCTTTAACCATTTTTCAAGCGCAAAGTGCTCCTAACATACCTGTAAGGCGGGTCTCAAAGTCCAAAAATTTCATACTCCGAGCCATTGGAGGCTACCGCAATAGCGAAGAAGCAAGGCAAATACAACGAGCAGATTCAACGATGTCAAAGAGAACATTGATCCGTCGTTTTTCACGTAGTAGCAAGAAGAGCTCTAGCACATATGACGGCTCTTATGCGAATAGTGCTGCTTCTGCAAGCACTGACCGTTCCTTTATACCGGAGAGTTTGGACATCACCGATGTCAATGCCAACTCCAGAATGTCGTCCAATGGAACTGCGTCTTCTTTTTCACCTTCAAATGCGCTGTCTACCACCAATTCTGAAGAATTTTCAGTCTTATCTCCACAAATAATTGTCACGCCGGAACTTTCTAGTGTCGATGGTACTGTTTGCAGCCTCTGGGTTGCGATTGAGGTGAAAGGTACTCTTCAGAAGGCAGATGTATTGTACGGTTCTAACCAAGAAGCTCGAATATTCTCATGCTACTCAAAAAACTTGAAATTCTCCGGTACGTATGATAAACTGTCCTTCTTCTCCTAAAGTCTAATCAAAAGGGTAAGATTTATGGCGTTATGGCTGTCTACATTCGATGCATATCGAGCTCCAACCTGGCCGAGGCTGTCTAGTCTTAGATATCATTGGTGACCTCCATCGTACAAAGACAATCCGGGCAGGCGACATTCATCTCATTCTCGCCAAGATAAAGCTTAACAAAGTCATTGCTCCACGGCAGCATATTCGAGAAGCTTCATCAGACGACCTCATTACAGAACTAGAAACCGACCTCGGCGACTCACTTACGCCTTATCTTACTGTCAAATTAAGTTATCAGCACTCAGGTTTCATAAGTTTTGAAAACCAGGGTATGGGTCCTGAAAGATTAAGCGCCCATTTCACGCGTTTACAAACTGAGGCAAGTGCTGTCATCAAAAGACACAACTCCCAGTCGGCATGGTCACCACGTACCTCGCAAACTATGAGCTTCCCAATTGTTATGAACCCTCTAGCTCGTCTAATTGAGATGCATTTTTCAATTGATCGAGCTAGGGAAACACTGAAGAAACTGGCAGCTGATCGAGCTAGTTTACCATTAACAAGATTTGGAAATGGAAAATCAAGTGAAGAAACTGTCAAACCTGATGGCTCTGGGATTTTAGCGAGGCTTGACTCTACTTTTCATTCTTCTCTCAAAACCACTCCCCTAATTGCAAGTGAAGAGTACCTCCATATAAAAGATCCTTCTGGATCACTTGCACAACTCCACTCCTCACCTGAATCTGAAAACTCAACAGAAGAGATGGACCCAGCTCGCAAAATATGGACGGAGATGCGTCTTACATCTCGTGGAGGTCGCCTGCGCCGTCATCATCCTAGGAATGAAATTCATGTTGACCAATACATGAGCATGGAAAGGGTCGACTCTCAATGCAGAATTAGCTCTGGTGGGACTTCTATTTCCTCTATATCTAGTGAGAGGGATGACTTTACTGTCAGAGAAAGAGGCAAGATTATGGAAGTCGCTTTGAGAAACAAGCGCAGCGTTGGAACGGAGACTTTAAGGAGCATGGCGCCAAGTGTTGCACATAGTGTCGGCAAACCAAAGATTGGGACGATTGGTAGTGTAGGCTTAGGTCGGACATGGGGCTGGGGTCCGTCTTGGTGGTGATCAGGGACGTAATATTGACTTAAGAGGTCTGGGATTATACAATTATTATCGCTTTAGGCGACTGCGCGTCCTTTATTGTATGCAGCCGATAGATTAGAGTAGCGAATGGCTCAAATATTTGGTTACGAAGCCAGTTAAGGAAATATTATATCACCACCCCCTCATGTCACCAAACATCTCTTGTCTGGTTGCCATCACATATCTCCTCGCCTACTTCATTAACCCGCAGAATATTTGCTCTTGACATGTTTTGCCTAAGCAGTGATCAACGGGAATGAAAAAAGGGGACTACTGGAGGCCAGTTACATGACCTGTTCTTCTATGGTGTACTTCCTACTCACGATTGATGTAATGGGATTGGGACAACGTCTTTTGAAACCCCTATCACCACACAGTATTTGAAGTGAATTGGAAATACCTTAGCAGAATATATGTCATGTTTCCGAAGGGATATAAATCTGTGTCAATATAGATCAATGAAGGTTAGGAAGTGCTTTCAAACTCCATACTGCGGCTCAGCATCTTTGCAACTCATCTTCTCGACTTTGATGTCGTCCCACTCTACACCATTGAAGCATCGAAGGTTAACGGGCATCGTCGACTCCCACTCCTTTTGATCTTCATTGCCCCCCCACTTTTTGAACTCTTCTGGAGAAATAGGTAGTCTCTTGACATATACAACGACGCCACAGATAGCACAGAAAGAATAAGATCGAAATTTCTTCCCGAAGCTATAGGAGGTAATTGGAGACGTATGCATGACCTGGACTTGATCTGCTTTGGGGCAGGCGACAATTGTACCGGTCTGTAGAGAAATAATACGTTAACATAGGAGGCAGATTATACAGAGAAGAGACATACACGAGCACACATGCTGCAATCACACTCCACAATGCGCTCATTTCCCTTTGATAAAGGACCTTTGGTTTTTAGAGCCATAGTGACGTTGCCACAGTGGCAAGAGCCGGTATAGATCTTTGCATTTTCGATATCGGCTTTGGGCTCAGGTCCGGTCCATTTAGCTGGGACATGGTGGGGCTCAATTGCTGCACCCTCGTACCTGTACGTATTTTAGTTGAATGGCAATTCTGATATCCAAGTCAAAGCGAAAGAGGGCATACTTTTGGCTTTTGAGAGATCCGAGTTCTAGGTCTTTGAAGGTGCGGATCTTGGCCATGTTAGCGAGCGATATAGAAGACCCCAGAGCAGAGACAAACATACGTTGATACCAATACCCTGTCCTTCAGGTTTTGCAGATTGTTTGCACAAGACGGAAATACCGCAAACTGGACAGAACTACAGATGGTTAGCCCTATTAATCGTTATGTGATGGAGAAGGAAATGTTAGCAATAGTACCTTATGGATCATGTGTCCAGAGTTAAATCGATATTCCTTCAAAGAACCCTCGCCCTTCTCAACATTCAAAGCTCCTTCGCCTGGAAATGCCCACATGTATGCCTTACGCGAGCAGATGCTACAATCACATTCAAACGTAGAAGTCAATTCAGGGAGTTTGGTGGTAAATCTAAATGCCCCGCAATGGCAGTTTCCATGGTAGACTTTGAGAGCATCGGTTTGTTCTGCCATGATTGAGGAAGATCGTAGAATGTTTGTGAGGAGTGATACTAATTGAACGGACTCAAAAACTAGAAGAAAAGCTGAGTCCACTTGGTCTCTTTATACTTGGTGGGAAAAAGGTGATTTCCCCGCTTCGCTCCTTGTGGCTTTAACCCATGCAGCTTTCAGAAAGGGAGTGTCATATTACTTTGTTCGGTCGGTTGATTGAGGATGGTCGGAGTGATAACTTCCCGAGCCGTCGGCCGACCAATTCGAATTCTTATCGACCAGGCGGCGTCCTGGAACGGTGAGGGCAATAATGTCTGTACTATCTTTCACGGTTGACGCGTCAACGGTTAATGAGAGGCCATGGCAAGCCATCAACCTATAGAGTAGCATCTGATGCCGTGTGAAATCAGTGGAAACCCGCATATGCCGCAGAGCGTTGAGTCATCATAGCAAAGGTGGCGTAGGTTAGGTGTCGGGCTTGAGTTGTACAAGACAAAACCCCGCGCGATTAATATGGATCGACACGAAAACACGTGCCCACGTGTCTCACCGACAATCTGCAACAGTTTTCTTCTGCCAACATCGAGAATGTTCAACTAAAGGCTCTGGAAAGGGGCCTGTAGCCTCTTGCCTCTTGTCTCTGTTCAGAAATGTAGATTTTGGTTCTGCAGTGTCAGGATTTTTTGATTTTTTGATTTTTACGTTAACCATACATGCGTTACCATGTACTTACTGTAAGGGTATTTTATTGCTCCGGAGAAGAATGGAAAGCTGATATGTACCTTAAGTAAGGAGATCATACATAAGGTACGTTTCTCAATTGGTATATAACTTCGAAATAGTGTAGGAAATTGCGGGCAATGTGTTACATAACAGAAGATGACTAGAACGAACAGAAGACGGATGTTTATAGGGTACGGATTTAATGCCGGCAGTACGGATGTAGTGTTAGTATGATGTAATGGGAAGGCCAGGTTACGAGTATAAAGAGCAGCCTTCCCATTCCATAAATCCCCAATTTTCCAAAATTCCCAGCACAGGAGACAATTATCGCTTGTTCACTTTGGGCTTGGAAAAATTTACCATAATCAGTTATGGTACGCATGACGATTGGAGACCTTGGTTACACTCCTGGTCAACTTCCGGCAGGCCCAAAGAATTCAATTCTCGACGTTAAAGGCAGGAAATCGACCTTGGTCACACAAATTTATTTTACTGAATTATCTAAGGCGTTCAAATTGGCCAAGTAACACTCGGCCAAGATGGAAATGACGTTAGACATGGCGTGACTGTTATTCTCCCTCGCAGCCCTAGAGAAATTCATATTCCTTGCTACGCTGGCTTGCATACGCTCAATGGCAACGGAGAAGTCACTGGATCCTACCAGATCAAGGATTGGGGTTAGTTACACGAATACAGGTCGTCCCTCTAGTACTTCTGCAATGCTCATTAGTTTGTCAGATGGCAGCCTCTCGCATTGACAAACTCGGTAAGCCTTGGTATTGTGTACCACACTATCTGGCAATGGACCCTCAAACAAGCTCGAGAGAATGACATCTCCATTGAAACCGTAAGCCACAATTATGGCACGCCCGTAGTAGGTGAAACTGCCGACTGGTGGTTGAACGACGTTCACAACTCTGCACTAGAAGCTGAAAGTGTTCACCAGGCTTTCACGAACGCCTCGTCTCAAGAAGAGGTCCAGGAGGGACAATTCGGCGGCGGTGCTGGGATGACCTGCCATATGTTCCCAGGTGGTACTGGGACCAGTTCAAGAGTGGTGTACGGCGCTGGCGGTAAGACGTATACTGTTGGCGATTTATGCCAGACAAATTATGGAAAGATAGATGATCTTCAAATTGGAGGAGTTCCAATTGGAGAGCTCATCTTGAAAATGAATGGCTCGCCCGTTCATGAAAAGACGCCTGAGATGACCGGTGGAAAGGCAGATGATGGGAGCATCGTGATTTATCTCATGTGAGTCAATTCCAGATTGATTCCTGCCGGATCCCACTTACTATTTTTGACAGCACCGATGCACCAATGCTTCCACATCAATTGAATCGCGTTGCAAGGCATTGTGCTGTAGGGCTGGCTCAAGTGGGAGGCCATGGGGTTGGTGCTAATCAGTCAGGAGACATAACTCTCGCTCTTTCGACTGCCAACAAACCAGACGAAATAGTGACGACTCCTCCAGTTCGTGGAATTGGACCGGTGGAGCAGAACCAGATAGAGATTATCAGAAATGAGAGCATCAATACTTTTGTTCAGAGCCGCCTCGGAGGCCACGGAGGAGGCGATTCTAAATTCCATGATTGCTGGTAGGGCAGGAAGAAATGGATTTGACGGGATTCGTTTGGATGGGTTTCCGACAGACCTTGTAAAGGAGCGACTTGCGAAGCATCGAGTCCCTTCTTGGCGTTGATAGTTCCGATTTAGATATTTCAACTCTTTACTATGTTTTCCAAGAAGTCCAGCTAAGAAATTTTCTTGCACTCCCCAACAGATCAATGAGCGCAGAATTCTGTGGTTAAACACCAACTTTATGCTTCGATTAAGGTACTCTCCGTCCTTCAGGCTACCAGAGCCGCTTAATCCAGACCGTTATTGCTCTACGTGCGCCCCATCTAACATGCCAGGAGTTCTAGTGGCTGTAAGTTTAGCGATTGACTGGTCGGTAGTCTAAAAGTGGGTGGACAGAGCGAGACTCACATACTTTATAACCTCAGCGATATCCCACCAATAATTCTTTTCGGCTATAATCTTAGTCAATCCGTTGCGGAATCGAAATCGTATTATGAAAAAGCTAGTGAAGGCTGGTTAAGCTGGGTAGGTACGGCGTACGGCCTAGGCTTTCAAATCACCACTGGAACGGAAGCATGGAGCATTCACATGCAAACAACAGGGATCATTCGCACCAAGTTCTCAACAACATATAGTTCCGATTTCTTATCGCCATTGTGCTTCCTTCGCTATCCTCCCATTGTCTTTGTCCTTGACTGCGAATTACTGTCTATTGCAATTTACGGTTGATCGCTGTGCTTTCGTCATGATTCCGACCCCCCCTCCTTGAGGCTTCAATTCTATTCTCTTCAAAATCTCTTTCAACCAATTTCGCAGGCGATTATCCTCTTCATATTGGAACTACTTTTGTGATTTCCCTTGGTTGCGACTACGATTCATTATTCTACTTAGATATGGCCCAATTACATCAGAGGAACTCGTCCTTTGGAAGCCAACCTCTTTCTACCAATTTTGAGCCTCACCTACAGGAGCCCTCAATGCTCTACTCAATGCTTCCCTCGCTGTTTCAATCCCGCTTACCCCGCCTTCCTTCTCTCCGTCGCTCTGTCTCGATGTATGGTCTTGCAACAAGACGCAAGTCTACCGACTCTAGGCCAAGCTCTGGGTCTAGGACTCCGGAGGTAGGGTATACATCTGCCATTGTGCTTAGTGGCCTTCGCGGAAGGGTTGGTGAGGAAGATATGACGGGTTATTTAAATGAAAGACTCTCTGTCTCGAGTGAAGAAGATCTCTCACAAACCAATAAAGGGAAGGAGAGACTAGTGCAAAGACTTGAATTGACTGAAATTAAGAGTGGCATTAATTGGAAGTTTGCCAATCAGGGTATGATAGATTCATACATTTCCAATGTTAGTGCAATATATGCTAATTATCAGATAGGTTTGAGTCTTCTAGGCCTTGTCGCGGAAGAATCCTCTATGATATCTGAAGATCCTAATTTTGGGAATGCCAGCTTCGCAAGACAGTTATACCTGCATGCAATAACTTACCTTCTACGGGCTTTACCTTCTGAGCTCACAATCGAGGAACAACTTAGCATCCGTGGTGCTCTTCCGCAGGACATTGTCGAGCCACTTCGCTTTGACCTTAACTCTGAATTCACGCCTCCGGTCAACCCCTCGAGTCAGAGTATCAGGCCATCATTGTTGCATCGAACGCTAGCATCAACAATTATACAAATTTTTATCATCTTCCAATTTATTCTTCCTTATCTCAAGTGCTTGTTGAGTAAAGCATACCAGTACGATCGCGAACATAAGATATCAGAGAAGTTATTAAGTCAGGGACTAGAGACCGTGGACGCCCTTGGAAAGACTGGGGTAGGGTTTACTGCGTCCTTGTATGAAATTGGGGATGGAAAAGTGGGACAATTAATCACAGACATGGCAGCTTGGTTTGTCGAGGGTGTTGCTGGCGGTATTCATGAAGGAGTAGGCGAGGGAATGGCCATCATGGGCGCAGTACCAAGGAAGGCCAAAGGACTAGCCGCTGAGGGGAGGTGATTTGCATTATGTCTTGTATATACGATCTGGTGTTTGTGGGAGGAAGCCGTTGCTTGTGATACCCTAGATACACGACATTGTGGCGTTCTGGCAAATAATTTGGAGAGTGCATATAGACAGGATAGAATTTAACAGAACATGCTTCAGAAGTTTTCCTCCGAAAGCTAGATATGACTTTGTCATGGCCGCCGACCTTAGGGTTCGGTTCAATCAGATGGTTCAAGGTTCCCTTGATGGTGCCGAGTGGGTGTGGAAATGTCTCCCAGTCAATTATTTTTTGTCAACTCTTTTCTGGAGCGAGCAATTCATTATATGTAAATTCCTCGCGGGAACCAGATGGAGACCGAAAATCTTCCTATGACTTAAGGCCCAGAAAAGGGATGTGGCACGTGACGTGCTCATGCATGAGAACGGCCGCGGGAGGCTAGCGCCATTTGAAAACATTTTAGCGTAAAAAAAAAGTTGACGAGAAGTATACCGGATGAGAGGGCCGCAGATAGTCTCAACCTCCCTATCCATTTGGAATTCACGTTCCCTACTTTGTATTTCATCGTCCGCTCAACCCAATTCGATTCGATTCAATACACTGTCTTCTTTAGGATTGTTTTTTTTTAACCAGCGTTGATAATGTACGGAGTCTGTAGAAGAGGCGCTGCCTCTATCTCAACTCTTCTTCGCACCGCGGCTTCAACAACTCGATTGTCATCGTCGAGACCTACAGTCCTGTCTTTATCAGCCCAGGGAAAGGCGAAATCAGCTTTTGAAGCAAGATGGTTTCATATTTCATCAAAACTAAAAAACGAAGCTGTCGCAGAGCAATACAGTGCAGAGAATCAGGATATAAATATCACGAAGTTCCAAGAATTGATTGACCATGATTTAGTTCATCCAAACCTGGTGAACGAGATCTTGAAAGGGATGGGCCATGTCAACCTGACAGACGTTCAGAGGATGACCATCAATGAAGCTTTGCAAGGCCACGATATGTACGTCTCAACTTCCTCTTTACCACTGTATTTTGGTCGATTCTAACCTTTGCTAGTGTCGCGCAAGCACGAACGGGGACTGGAAAGACTCTTGGGTTCCTTATTCCTACTGTACAAAATATTCTAAAAAAGAACCCTGACCTTGCTCACCCACGGGGGAATGACCGATCACGAGCTTCAGATATCAGGGCCATTATCATTTCACCAACTCGCGAATTGGCAGAGCAGATTGCTGTGGAAGCACAAAAGATTTGCGCTGGAACTGGACTAAAGGTTCAAGTAGCAGTGGGTGGCATGAACAAATCTCAGATGTTGCGTAAAACAAAAAGAGAGGGATGCCATCTTCTAGTGGCAACCCCTGGCAGGCTATACGACCTCTTGAGCGATCCCTCTAGTGGTGTCGATGCTCCCAATCTGACCACTTTTGTTATGGACGAGGCCGATCGACTACTTGACTCTGGATTTTCAGCCGAGATAGCGGATATTATGGAGATGTTGCCAAACAGACAGGCCGTGGATAGACAAACTCTAATGTTTTCAGCAACGATGCCGCAGGAAGTCATGCACTTGGTTAGAAGCACGTTGAAACCAAATTTTCACTTCGTTCAAACGGTCAAGGCAGGCGATACCGCAACACACGACAAAGTCCCTCAGAAAATCGCCATTACACCAGGATTTGAAAATTATTTGCCTGCACTTCTTGAACTATGCAAACGCGAACTAGCTCAGAACAGGCGAGATGAGGCGGAAGGCATTGATTTTAGACCTTTCAAAGCTATTGTCTACTTTTCGATGACCGCGGAAGTTGAACTTAATTACCGTATCTTCAGTGAGCTTAAAAATGTGGGAGATGGCAGCAGGTTTGGAAGACATCCGCTTTGGCCTGCACAAGTCACTGTGATGCACGGTCAGTTAAATCAGGCCCAACGAACCCGAATATCTCAAAATTTCCGCCGGGCAAAGAGCGCCATCTTATTCTCAACTGATGTGACTGCCCGCGGAATGGATTTCCCTGAGGTTACTCATGTCATACAAGTTGGCCTTCCTCCAAATCGTGAACAGTATATACACCGAATCGGCCGAACTGGAAGAGCAGACAAGGAGGGAGAAGGGTGGTTAATCGTCAACGGAGGGGAAATAAACGAGGCGCGGAGGCGCCTGCGAGGACTCCCAATCAAACCAGACCAGACACTGGAGGCTTCTCAGCTTGATATGACCAAAGAAGCGCAGCTTCCTTCTTCGTTAGCAGAGACCTTAACTCAAGTTGCTGAAGCCACAAAGATGGTTGATCGCGGTGCGAAGGACGATGTTTATCGCACTCAACTTTCGTTTTGCAGGGGTAGGAATGCCGAGGACCAAGTTCGTCTCCTTAACCAGATGACAAAATTTGGGTGGGGTTATGAGCAGCCGCCGCCTGTAAGCCAGGCATTAGTGAATAAGCTTGGCTTGGGACGCGCCGAAGGTTTGAATATTGGTAGTTATCCACGACAAGAGTCTCGAGGATTTTCGGCTGGTAAGTTCGAGAGAGACGATCCGTTTGCTGACATGTTCGGGGATTCCGGTAATGGATGGAGAAGCCAGCGAGGCGGGAGAAGTGGAAGTGGACGGGGGGGGAGAGGTGGAAACGGTCGATCATATGATCGTGGAGGATCTGGAGGTAGTCGTGACAATCAGCGATCCTTCTTTTAATGAGTGTACAGATTGATGTGTATTATAGAGCTCGCTGGTTGTGGGCCGGGACGATATCACATTTCATTTTCTTGTGCGATGGGAAAAGTGGACTTTGTACGAATACTTGGGTGGCGTTCCTGTCTCTGGCATTTTAGATGGTAGATCAATGTCAAATGATCTAGGAGCTTTAGGATGTCAGAGGCCCCCGGCGCATCCTTCCGTTATTTAAGGATGCGGGATATAACATTATAGTAATTCAACTCTACTTTCTCAAAGGTCTCTCCTGACCAAACCCCATCTGGCATTGTGTTCGAATTCATATGGATGAACCATTCCGCCGTCCTTCCGATTCGGATCTCACAGGCTAAACTCTCCCATGTACCAGGGACGAAAGGCTTCCATAGGCATTCAGGCTCAATCTATAGGTCGTCCATTTGTAGGAGCTTGAGCGTTCGAATATAGGGAAATGATCCAAACCGCCCTTGTGTTCGTAAACAGTCCGAATTTTCTTCTCGCGGTGTGTCGACCCAGCCAAGCGGCTTCATATCCCCAGGCCTCCGAGCCCGAGGAGTTGGCCAGTAGTGTTTATCCAGAGCTTCCTTAATTATCCGGCCAGGCACAACGGCTTTCAATTGGGCGGTTTATTTGTAGAAATAGCTACCACGGTGTTTACGACACCCCGCATCTGGAATTACTCTGTCCATCTCATTTTGTAGGCCCGTGGATTGGTTGAGACTCTCGACGATCTATAAAAAGTGATGCCAAAAATGGCAGACGAAGCCACAATATGGAAGGCATAGATTTGTTCATTTATGAAGTACGTACGATTTATTTATCCCGGAGAAGAGAAGAAACATACCGTGTGGAGTTTCTAAGTGGGAGTTGTACCGAGGAGATTGTTTGTTTCTGAAGAACTTTTTCGCCGCGGGTTTCCCCACCCAAAACATTGGAATTGTGTAGGTCTTTTAATGGGTTCAGTTCCAGATTAAACATCTGTTCTTCTGTTTGCTCTGCGATACCGCTAGGCCATGTCGCTCTATACTGTAGCACTATCGGCCTCGCGGGTATCTTGACGGATGAATAGTCTTTGCTTGATTATATAGTTATTTCGTCCCTTCTTCTCTTCGATCGACCTTGTTTCCTTTACTAGCTGCCTTTCTCTTCTATTCAGTTTTTCAAGTCATCTTTCTTAAGTGAACAAGATGCGTTTCGAACAGGTTCTAGCTGCTGTAGCAGCTGTTCCTCTTGTCCAGGCCCAACTCAACGAGCTTGCTCAAGCGGCCGGGAAGATGTATTTTGGAACGGCGACGGATAATGGGGAATTGAACAATACCCAGTACGTCGAGATTTTGACGGATACAAAAGAGTTTGGACAATTGACTCCTTCGAATGGAATGAAGGTATGGATGTCTGCATATATCTAGATGGGTTCACGAGATAGAAATTATATGACGTTGCTAATAGTTGATTTGAAAAGTGGTTTGCTGTTGAGCCTGAACTGGGTGTCTTCAACTACTCAATGGGCTCAGTCGTTGCAGACCTTGCAACCAAGGATAAGCAGATCCTCCGCTGCCACAATCTTGTATGGTAAGATAAGACTCCTGCAGACTTTCTGAAGCCTGTCTTTCTAACTCGGAATTTTAAGGCACTCACAACTCGCACCATGGGGTTTGTCGCTTGTTTCTCTTCTCATTCGGTGCTCACTAACCTTACTCAGTTGATAATACTACTTGGGATAAAGAAAATCTAACTCAAGCTCTGATCAACCATGTAACCCAAGAGGCGAAGCATTGGGCTGGGCAGTGCTATGCCTGGGATGTTTTGAACGAAGCCCTCAACGACGATGGCACGTACCGCAATGATACATTCCTCACAGTTCTTGGTCCCGAATACATCAAGATTGCGTTCCGTGCGGCAGCCGCCGCAGACCCCCATGCGAAACTCTACTATAATGACTATGGTATCGAGAAGGTGTCAAACAAGAGCGATGCCGCGAGAAACAATATCATTAAGTTCCTACAAGATGATGGCATTAGGATCGACGGGGTGGGCTTGCAGAGTCATTTTACTGCTGGGACTACCCCCAGCATAGATCAACAGATCGAGAACATGCAGAAGTTTGCTGCTATGGGCATCGACGTGGCGATCACCGAGCTGGATGTTAGGATTACTGAGCCCGAGACGACGGCGAATTTGGCACAGCAGAGCAAGGACTATGAGGCGAGCGTGGGGGCTTGCATGCAGGTTAAAAATTGTTTGGGAATTACGGTGTGGGATTTCTGGGATCCAGTGAGTTTCAATGCCCGATAAAAGATTCAAGGCTGATAATTTTCAGGTCTCTTGGGTTCCAAGTACTTTTGACGGCAAAGGATCGGCAACCCTCTATTTTGCTAACTTTACTAAACATCCTGCCTATGACGGCGTTGTTGCGGCACTGAAGAATGGCACAAAGTTGAATTGATGACGGCGGTGACATGGAGAGTTATAATGGCTATAATGATGGCAATGGTGATGGGGATGACGGAGATTATGGGGCGATGATGATGGTAATTGTGAGCACCGTCATGAACGGCCATCATCATCATAATGATGGGTGGGGCGCAGACTTGGTGTTGAAAAGGCCACAAGATTTTGCAAAAAAAAAAACACCCTGTAATTTAATGGATCTCTATTTTGAGTCCTAGCCATGATAAGCAAGTATCTATCCACTGAAGTCTCATGCATTATGCAACTCGAAACGCCAAACGCCATGGTATCACTTTTCTCTGAGTCCTTCTTGCAAGTGCCTCTCAAATATGCCGCCCGTTTCATTCATAGCTCCTCTACATTAGTCATTAGTCATTAAGTCATCAAGCCATAACGTCTCTAATGTCCCAGACAAGGAGACGTTGGTCCCAGGCAGTTGAAGCAACAAAGCCTTCTGCACCAAACAAGCACCAGTCAACACCAGTAACAAACTCTGTGTGATGGCCCATAGATCCAAGTTGGCCGGGGCCTGAATTTCTGTTTTGAAGACCTGGTTGAGCGCCTTGGACTCCCATAGCAGACCCATCAGTCCAAACTCGGCAGGACATGTCATAACTCCCACTGAGTAAAATATCCGACAAGTGAGGGCTCCAGGCAATCTTGCGAACAGCGTACTGGTGACCTCTCAACAACGCTACTGGCCCGCCTCTTGGATTCCTAACATCGAAAGTCCGGATGATCTGATCAACACCAGCTGTGGCAACGATAGTATCTCGGTACTTATTCCAGTCGTGGGTCAATGCCTCAGAGGCTGGGAATATCGGGTGCGGATTCGCAGTAAGCGTACCGCCTGGAGTAGGTGTATAACCGTGAATAGGAATCAGATGAGCCAAGTGATTGGAAGAAGAGCCTGGGGTCCGTAGATCGAAAATACGGAGATGGGAGTCGGAAGAAACGGTAGAAAGAACCGATGGGGAATGAGGAGAGAATTGAGCACTGTAAGTGCATGAATGAGTGGGGAGGGTCAAGATTGATGCTGGGCGATGTGGAGACCACTAGTTAAAGACAATTATGTCAGGTTTTGTCGCTCAAAAGTCTAATTGCGGGGAAGGGGCACATACAAGCTTGACAGTACCATCCCACGAACTAGACGCGAAGGTGTCCTTCGTGACAAGGTTCCAAGCAACAGAATATACCTCTCTCTGATGCTCTTGCCAAGATTGTACAGGGAAGTTGCTCAGGGAAATGTCATAAAGCTTGACAGATCCGTCGCCACAAGCAACTACAATCTGATTCTCATGACCTTCAGACCAAGCGGTATCATACATCGCGTCTTGAGTATCAAAGCTGTTCCGATCTATTGTCAGCTAGTTTCAGATATTGTTTATATCCCGGATGCCGTGTTGCATAATGCGACACAGAGCAGGCTTAATGTCTAGATAGGAGGGCACTTACTGTCTCTCCAGCTGGATACCGTTCGCCGTCAAACCCAGAATGAACAATCGGCCATTGCCAACGAGGCCAAAGTTGGCAGATCCAGCAACGGCAATGCGAGAGTCAAAGAACGGAGAGTATTTCACGGCATAGCCGTTGAACCCCTGGGTCTTGTACTCAAACATCTTGTTGATGTTTGGGGAGAGAAAGTTCTTTGTAGTTCAGGTTTCGTTTCTTGCCATAGCCGTGCTGTTCACTTAACCGAGGCCGGCAGAATCAGCGCGTTGAAAGGCGGTAAATCTCGTGACTTGGTGTTGAGAGTTTTCGCGACCGCGACTAGAGTGGAGGGGCAATAGAAAGTGGACTCTTTTTCAGAGGCTTTGTGGGCTGATCGCGCCCGAGGTCACTTCCACACCTTATCACAGCTTGTTCCCTTAAAGATGGACTCCTTCATTTCAAGGAAAAGGAGAAAACTATTCACACCGCCGCTCCAGACAAATGGAGAGGAGGCAAGCTCGTTGACCACTGCGGATGATGAATCTACAGACTTCAAACTTGCCCTGCTCTCCTCGTTACACCCCTATACTGATCAGAGCATCCTCCTCGACGTTCTTCTGGGGTATGATGGCTCCGTGGAGAAAGCCTCTGAGTCCCTGAAAATACCAGAAACATCACCTAGGAAGTCATCAGCGATAAATGGGTACCAGAGCTCGCTCTCCGGTTTCGTTGCCCCTAAAGATATTACTGGAAGTCCGACTAAGAAGCCAAAGCTTCTCTCACAGCGAGGCAAGACATTGCATCTTTACGATCCCGCGGATGTAGCGTCCCATACTCCTTGTTCCATGATTCATAACTTCCTTCCCACAGAATTAGCAGATGCTTTACTAGAAGAACTTCTCCAAGAAGTCCCAACATTTGAAAAGATGTCTTTCAAGCTATTTGACAATGTAGTACAGAGTCCTCATACAGCATGCTTCTATGTCGAGTCCTATGAAGAAATGCAGAAGCAAAAAACTGAATATATTTACAATGGAGGTCTCGTTGAGGTAGGCCAGTCCGTTAAAAATGATTTTGTCCCTTTCCCCTTTCCCATTTTCTTGTTATGTACCTATTCAAGCTCCAACATGAAATATTTGAATATCCACCTGTGTTCTCCGAATAATAGGGATCCTGTCTAACTCTGTGCAGGACGTCCGCCAACTTACCCCTATAATGCGAAAAGTCTCGCCAATCATTGAAAAAGCTGTCAACTCTGAGGTGACAAATAGAATTAAATCCCATTACCCCAATGAGCGAAAGCTCAAGTACCAGTCACCAAATGCCTGGAAACCGAATGCTGCGTTTGTCAATTGTTATGATGGAGGTTCTGAAAGTGTAGGCTATCATAGCGACCAACTAACATACCTTGGACCTCGAGCAATAATTGGATCTATCTCTCTTGGTGTTGCACGGGAGTTTCGAGTACGGAGAGTCATTCCTCAAGATGACGAAAAGCAGAAATCAAAAGAAGAATCCGACACCGAAGGTCAAATCGCAATTCACCTTCCGCACAACTCCCTTCTAATAATGCATGCAGAGATGCAAGAAGAGTGGAAACATAGTATTGCACCTGCTCTGGCTATCGACCCTCATCCAATATCTGGGAATAAAAGAATAAATATTACATACCGAGATTACAGAGCCAAATTACATCCGAAACTTACACCAAGGTGTAAATGTGACGTTCCAACTGTGTTGAGAGTTGTACAAAGAAAGAAAGAAAATTGGGGGAGATACTTTTGGATGTGCTACGCAGGGAGTGCGCCGGGGAAAGAAGGCTGTTCATTTTTCGAATGGGCGCGTTTCGATGACGATGGAAATCCCATTTGGAAAGATATAAAGAAGCGGGGTGACTCAACCTGAGGTCCAGCACAGAGTTCGTCTTTGATATTATATCTACATGTCGCAGCTTTTATAATCTGGGAATCCTGCTCACAATTGAAATAATTTAGAGCAATGGGAATTCAGGGACCTTGCTCTCAGCCACCAAATCAGGCACTTACCCATTGGAATTAGTTCGTCTTCCAGAAAAAGAATATTTCTGGATCCTTGAAGTAATTGAGATGAAAGTGGTTGGGAGTGTAATGTGCAACATGCGCCGTTAGTGAACACTGCAGCTAAATATTGGGTAGACCAAAACAGTGAATATATAAGTCTTGAAGCTAGCTTGGAGTTTTGTTGCACGTCGCAAATTTTCAATTTTCGTCAGAACAAGATCAAGAATATTTTGAACTCAACCTTCTTCGCTTTCAAGTTTTGTTGCACGTCGGAAAATGCTCCCAACTTTTATGATCTTGATGTGATGTTCAACCCCCAAAATTTTCGACTCCTTTTTTTTCAACCCAACCTTTTTCCACATCTACACCCCACAACTATCCGCACTCACTTCACCTATACTCAATTTCACCACAACCAATATCACTATCGAGCTTCGTACCTAGAATATGATTATGGCCAGGTGATTAAAACAAAAGAAAATAGTATGCGAATTTATTTCAAAAACAGAAATTCTAAACTGAAGGTTATCTCCGGAAATATGCGTGTCATAGACATGCTAAATATTACGTGCATCCTATTTGTCCGGCCATAAGTTTCATGATCAGCCTCAGAATATATCCCAGGCTTTCGTTGTCGTAATTAAATAAAATTACTTACTTATTGTCGATGGCCCTCGCCCTCTCCTCCACACCATATCCTTAGCGAAGCGACCCCTGAAAAACTTGTTCAATGGGGTGTTAAATGGCCTTAGGATTAGAGTTATCAACATTTGGGGCATTATCAGTGCTGTCACACTTCAGCTTCAATTAACTTATCCACCAATTGCTTATGATCATGCAACCACGCCCAAGACCAATCCGGTGCGCCAAACAGATACAACAGAAACATACGCACCTATATCTAGCAATGGGTTGTGACTACACTACGATTCCTAAAGCTTTATGGGAAAGGCATTTATAGCCTTAACTTGTTAGATTGAAGTACAAGGCTTCGTGTTGAAATCCGCTCGTGTACAGTAAAACGATCAAGTGTCAAGAGCCATGTTCCCCACTACAGCTCCTCCCGGGCTCGATTGTCCAAGGTGCCTCCAGATTTATTCATGCTTTCTTGCGATTCGGAAGAAGAAGCTACCCGAACTGCCATGTTTCGTTGAAAGTTTGATAGAATTCCAGAAATTCTCAAGTGCCGTTTCAAGGGATACTGAACGTTGTCCAATGAGCAGGGATATCATACATGATTTTCAAATAAGGTTGGCGAGCCTGAGCACAAGACCAGAAGTTTTGGTAAAGTCTGAGTTCCAAGGGATCTGACGGCTGTGGAAAGAGAAGTTTGGTGTTTCATAGAGAGTACGATATATCGAACGCGAATACGAACTTTGTTTTGCTCTTTCGGACCGGCCAGTAAATCATGTGAATAGATTTGGATTACTTTGTGTTTATATGAAGTTTGGTTTGCTGTATCATTTCTACCTCATACGGAGCAATGGTGAAGCTTCTTTTAAAATCATATTCTTGACATTTTATCGTATACATTTATAACATTTCAGTATTTTCACCCTTGAACCATCAGCCAAAGTCTCACACTGTTACAGCTACCATTTTCAATGCTTCTAAGAAGCTTTGATGCCAACTTCTATCTAATTTCAACATGGGATTTGGTGCCAAGATCAAGAGCAAAATCGCAGCTCTCAGGGTAGACCCCAACCTCACTAGACTACGACATGGAATCATGAACCGTGCAAGAGGTATTCGTGCAGGCACTGGGAACTATCTCAGCAACAAGGTTCCAGGTATTCAGTGGATGCCTGCGTATGTGCCACAATGGATTGTTGGAGATATAATCGCTGGAAGTTCTGTCGGCCTCATTCTTATCCCACAAGCAGTTTTATTCTCAACCCTGGCGGGAGTATCCATCCAACAAGCGCTACTTGCTAGCTGGTTACCAGGCATAATTTATTGGGTAATGGGGACTACGAGAGGTATACACATATTTAAATATTCACCTTGCTGCATTTGGCTGATGTGAGACAGATATCAGTACTGGACCTACGTCTACCACTGCACTACTTACTGGCCAAATTATCCTGGCTCTGGCTCCAGCAAAAGTACCTCCTTTTATCGTTGCAGGAGTTGTCTCCTTTTGTGTTGGCTTCTGGTCTCTCATTTTAGGCCTCTTGAATTTTGGATTTGTTTTCGACTTTCTTTCGCTTCCAATGATCCTAGGCTTCCTCCAAACAATATCTCTATTTCTTCTGCAAGATCAGATTGCAGGAATTCTTGGATTGGAAGGAATTAGCCAAATTTTCAACAAACAATTCCAGGAAATTATAGTGAAGCTGCCACAATCAAAACCGCTTTCAGTCCTTGTCTCCGCAACATCAATTGTGGTGCTTGTTACCCTTCAATTTGTTGGGAAGAAATGGGGTCATAGACATCCGACTATACAAATCCTTTCTAATCAACGAAATCTTATGGTTCTGGTAACTTATACTGTTATCAGCTTTCTTATCAACAAAAACCGCGCACAACCCCTCTGGGCAGTCCTTGGTTCTATCACTACCCAGCTTTCCGCTCCTCAAATACCGAACATACAACTGATTCAAAACCTCCTCTTGCCCAGTGCTACTATATTTTTCACTATTACAATAGAGCATATCGCCCTCGCTAAAGCTTTTGGGCACCAGAGAGATTACTCGATTAATCAGAGTCAAGAGATGGTTTACCTCGGAGTAATTAATATTGTTAATTCTCTCTTTGGTGGTATGCCTGTTGGTGGAGGGAATATGGCACTCGCATCTGTCAACGCAACTTCAGGAGTGAGAAGTCCTCTTGGTGGTCTCTTCACTTCTGCAACTGTGTTACTTGGAATTTACGCGGGTAGTGGGTTTCTCAAGTGGATGCCTCAACCTACAATTGCGGCAGTTATCTTGGTCGCTACCATCAATCAGAATCCACCGATGGCCATGGGGAAATACTGGATGATTGCATTCGTAGACTTTGTCGCATATATTATGACTTTCAACGTAGGCTTGTTTGCGGGGCTCGAAGGCGGCCTTGGGTTGGGCTTTATAATTATGGCTATTTACACACTCCTTCGCGTTATGTTCTCCCGCCCAAGAATTATTTTAAGCATCGATTTTGAGCATCAATACAGCTCTCATATACCGCCATGGTGGGCAACTGGTGATCGAATCTCTCCAGGAACTCAAGTTATTACTCTCGAAACCGATGTCATTTTCCTCAACGCAAATAGGATCAAGAAACATATCATCAATACGGTATTGACGTATCAAGCAGCTCTGCCATGTGATAGTGCCAAAAATATTGACCGAACATGGAACAAGCGCATAGACAAACAGATTTCATATCTTCGCCACAAGGCCAAGATCAACATTGCGGATACATTCTTCCCAACTTTCGCGTCTTAGTTCTTGATCTTTCTTCTACTTCTTTTGTCGATGCATCGGGAATGCAAGCTTTTGAAGACATCAAGAAAGAACTAAGAGCCTACGGCGGGCCTGATATAGAATTCAGGTTTGTAGGCCTGAATTCGGGCGTGCAGAGAAGGTTTAAACGTGCTGGATGGGCTCTGAAGAATCCGTATGATTATAGTGGAGTTGTAATTGGGGAAGATGGCGGAAGTGTGGTGGAGAAAGAGGTTCAAGATATGATATTTGAGCATTTACCACATGCCATTCAGTTCCAGGGCGAGGGGGTCAAGGGGGATATTTCGGATTTCACTGCATTTGTGTTTGGGGAGATGGATGAGCTTAAGAAGCGCTGAGAGGGATAGAAATGATATACCTCTTTGTGGAAATATGGGTATATCGCTGATCCCAAATCTGTTTGTGAACTAGGGCTTTATTTTTTGGGCTATTCTGCGGAGGTTTCAAATTATTGAGCGTGCTTGAAGTAACTGAATATACCCATATATTTCTTTAGACCTTTAACTTCCACTAAAGCATAGGTATCCGTGTATCCCTGTCAAAGTAGTTTCTGAGAGATTTCTTCGCCCTAGCTAGCAAGGATCTTGTTCTTACGGTATTGAAACAAGCATTGCCACAGACCCAACATGACTCGTAAGGGCGCATCGCGACTGGCTAGGCAAGACTGTCTGAGTTGTGTCTGCTATCAATTGCGCTTAGTTAGAGTTTGAAGACTTTTCAGTTCTAGAAAGATCATTCCATTTACGAGAGTTGAGATGCCGGAGACAAAAAATGGCACTACCCCACGTCGAAACCCGGCAGTATTTATATATTCATTTCAGAGAGAAATTTTCTTCACGTGAGTTAATGGCATAATAAGAATCGTAATGGCAATGAAAGCAGACCTGTTTGTGCTCCTTGTCCAGCCTTTCGCTAGCTGCATACATGAATGTGAGTCCTGTGCTAGGAATTGAAGGTGAGTATACCTTGGAACGGGTAGAGGGCAACAGATTTTACAAATGTAGCAGTCTACTATTATCTACACTCTAGATCTCATGTCGTAAATTTCCACTGTCCAAAAATTCTAAAGAGGAAGAGCATTCTACAAGATGTAATCGAGTTGGGATTTACGCTAACATGCCTCATCCCCTTGCCTGTACACCGATCATCTCAAACCCTTAAAGCAGTTGGTTTGTGAACACTCCTTTGGGGTCCCACATCTTCTTCAGCTCTCTCAATTTTGCCAGTCGCCCTTCTCCGCGATACCTATACTGGAGATTGTTCCCACGGGTATGGTTCGGGAATATTGACCTGTCAGAGTCTTTCTGGTCTGCATGGTACATAGCAACAAATTCTTCGGCAGCTTTAACGGCAGCCTTCCCAGACGACTCATCTGACGCGCTCATGAATATCATACTACAGATAGTTAGACCATGGTTCTATTAATCCTGGATATCCTGGCAACGGAATACTAACTTCCAACCCGTGCAATCTCTATTGCCATACGCCGTATCTGGCAACTTCTTCATGGCTTCTGTAGAGAACCAGTTGCAGATGTAGGCACTCCCCGCAGCACCAGGGAAGTCATCAACAAGTTTTGTCCAGCTCTCAAAGCTCTTCTCGAGATATTTGCCCTCGAATTTTTGTATGCCGCATGAGGTCACAAATTTTTGTCCTCCTGGACTACTCAGAGCTTCTGTACCTTCGGTCAGATTTGCTACTGTAATTTCCTTCTTAATCTGATTAATGGGCTTGAGAGCTAATAACGGTGCCATTATTTTCTCAGCTTCCCCTTCCGGGCGTAAGTGAAATATTTTGACCATGACTATGGGCTGGGGATGTTTAGTTTCTTACTCTCAACAAGAGTGAGGTGGCACTCATACCTTCGTTTGTCCTGGAGGCGCCATAATACCTACCATCCCAGGAGACTTCGCAGTATCATCTCCATTTGCTACTTCCTCCAGTGCTCTGGAAAGCTCTTTGATCTGCTGCGGTAAGAAAATACACGTCCAGGCAATAATAGGCGCCTCCAGCGGATAAATCTTCATCGTAACCTCAGTCACAACACCAAAGAACTGACCTGCTCCTCTCAATGCCCAGAATAAATCTGGATTCTCGCTCTCAGAGGCTGTAACCAACCCTTTAGTGGCAGTTACGACCCGCGCACTCACAAGGCTATCAACAGCCATACCATGCACACCATTGAAAGTACTGGAACCTCCACCGAGCAAGAACGGGACAAATCCTACAGCGTATGAATTTGATGTTTGAATACTGAAGCCTGCCTCTGATACTGCGTCATTCAATGGCTTGGTGGTGACTCCACTTTGAATCGTTGCGGTTTGATTTATAGTGTTGAGACTGATGCCGTTGAGCAATGAGAGGTCAACGACCCAGCCTTCGGAGCCAATGGATGACCATATAGTATTACCACCTGATTTTGGCACAAAAGGAATCTTATTTTCAATAGCACATTCAACCTGCTCTGATCTTAGTTTGAGTCACAACCAGCACGACGTCTTGGGAGAGCTGTTAGATGATGGAAGCACCTCAAGCACTCACTGTTTTTACGACATCATCCTCACAAGCCACGATGATGATGGCGGATGGGGATTTTCTGTCCATATCACTCCATCTTGTCATTGCTTTCTCATACTCTGGAGATGTCGGATTCGTTAGAATCTTAGCATCTTTAGAAAGAGATGCGACAAGGGTCACTGCTACTTGGGTTACCGAAGCCATCTTTGATACAATGCAGGTAAAGTTATTCTCAGTTGGGGTTCGATATTTTTCTCTTCGAGTTACAGTGTCTGAATGTTCAAATTTTTTCCGCCTATGTGGTTCTATCAAGGTTCTTATTATGAGCTTCTAGTGCTGACCTCGGCCTCGTTCCAGGGTTTCTCATGGATCTTGGTACAGTATTGTACAAATCGTCAGGTGAACCCAACCGAGGGTGAAAGGGGCTAGCCATTGGCGATCGGGATTGACAAGGCCACTATCTGGAGATGGGGAAAGGTGTTTAACACAATTCTTTCTATGCTTTACTAATTCTAACACAAATCACTCGTTTAGTTGGAAATGGCAATAATTTTTTACGCGGCTTACATATTACATACTGCATATTCTAGGTAGATATCAAAGCCGGGCTTTCCACTCAACGAATTTCTATAGCCTTAGAGCCTCATCCGCAGTAATAAATCATTGTTCCATAAAATATCTTTGTCCATTTTTAGCTGATATGTGGCTATAGGGTTTGAATTGGCTGTCTCGGGAGATACTGTATATTCGGTCGATCTTTGGCATTTGGCTGCCATAGCTACCCGTCACTAGCCCCTGGCCGTTGGCGGGGCTGACACGCTGATTGGCTGAAGGTTGGCGACCGGGTTTTGGTGGCAGCTCTGCAAAATTCCTAACGTCCTTTCAACAACCTCATCCTCACGTTCATGGCTTTTGATACCCGGTGACAATTCTGCAGCATCTGCTGCGCTCTCGGACATCGAATCATTCTCATGGGGGCTTCTTTCCCAATTATTCGCGTTTAATAATGGCGCTTCGTCACTTCTCAGTAGGCAAGCTCTGTTGACTTCCATCACATGCTCCGCTGACACCTGTGCTCCAGATGTCCCAATTCTACCCCTCCAGACTGGTCTTGAATCGAGCTTACTCGGTCCGGGCGACTCAGTTCGTGACGCGACGATTCCTATCATCCCAAGCTCCGAACGAGGCCAGAACATTGGGCGCAAAAGACAGCTCCGCTAAGCCAAATTCGCCCGCAGAGTCTCCCAAGCCACCTGAGCCTCTGAAAACTGGGCTACCATCTCCCACTGCAATTCCACCACCAGATTGGGAAGAAAATCCTAACTATGATATCTCAAAGTTCTCCGAGCTTCCGCATATGAATTTTGGGGTGAATCAACACATTACAATCAATGACGAATTCAAGGAGGCATTACGGCAGATTCTATGGCAGTTCCGGGCCCCCATTCGATATGCTTTCGCATATGGATCTGGTGTCTTCCCACAATCGAAGCAGGTATGAATATTCTATGTCTATGTTTGCACATTCAAGAAAGCTAGGGACATTCAATTATTTAGTCAACTTAGGACTGTTGAGATATGTTGCTGCATTGAAAAACGCATAAATATCTACCCCAATTGGTATATCAGGAATGCTAACTTGGCCAAATTTATAGAGCAGCGTGAGTCCCTCAAGTACAACTTCAATCCACCCGAAGGCGCCAGCTGCTGTCGAGAAAGCACAAGGAGGTAGTCCGAAAATGATAGATTTTATATTTGGCGTATCGTACACTCAACACTGGCACTCTCTCAATCTTCACCAACACCGAGACCACTACTCGGCACTTGGATCCTTTGGCTCTGGTGTGGTATCTTCTGTTCAAGATAACTGGGGAGCTGGCGTTTACTTCAATCCTTATGTGAATGTTAATGGGACACTTATTAAATATGGCGTTGTCAACCTTGATACCCTTTGCAAGGACCTTTCTGAATGGACGACCTTATATTTAGCTGGGCGACTACAAAAACCAGTCAAAATTCTACGCGACGATCCTCGAGTGCGTTTAGCAAATCAAGTCAATCTCCTATCAGCATTGCGCACAGCCTTGTTACTATTGCCTCCAAACTTCACGGAACAAGAACTATATGGTATGATAGCCAGTATTAGTTATATGGGCGACCCTCGAATGGTGCTACCAACTGAGGATCCTTCGAAAGTTGCGAACATTGTTGGAAACAATCTACCAAGCTTCCGAAGATTATATTCTCCGTTAATTGATAATCTCCCAAACGTTGATTTCAATGATTCCAAATGCTCAGATCCTGATTGGACCTCAGATCCTTCTGCGAATGTTCGCCTAGCTCAAGATATGGACCCTGTCAAACGAGGCAATATGGTACGGCGCCTACCAAAGGCATTCCGATCAAAGCTTTATTTTCAATATCAGAAAAAATTCGAAATTCCCCGACTCGAATTCGACAAGATGCTTGAAGCATCGAGTGATGAAGATGCCACCAGAATTAATAGGAGAGAAGGAGGCGGATTCGAAAGGAGGATCGCTAGCCAACCACCCGAAGATCTACGAGGTGAAGTCAGAGGCGTGATTAAGAACACTATTGGTTGGCCCAGTACAAGCCAGAGTTTGAAGGGACCATTGACTGCAGGAATCCGTAAGACATGGCGATATATGAACGAAAAGGTTTCGAAATATAGGGAAGGGAAAAGGAAAGCTACTCTTGAAGCTAAAGAGACAAATACCAAGCAGATAGAAAAGGCAAAAGGAGAAAGTGAAAGTCCTTGATCAAAGAACTTCTTGTTCGACGGTTACCGACATGACAATGTGGCGTTTTATTCTCAAGCTCAAAAGGAATCTTTGAATCAGAATCGTCCCACGGAGCTATAAGCTCCTAGTAAATATAGAGCACGGGGCGGAAGGTAGCCAGAAGCTACGTCTGGTGGACCATGGTAGAAATACCAGTCGTAACGAGTTTCTTTTTTTATGTATGAATTTACAGGCTGGTGCATAGAGGTGAGCTTAGGCTCTATCACAAGTCTGGCCAGGGCTAGACTATAGCAATTTCCTTTGTTGGATGCATGGCATAGGTGAAAATCAAATTAGGTTTGTAACAATACGCGCCATTCTAAGAGAAAAGTTTACTCGCGGTCTATGCTGAACTTGAATGATGCATTTCCTTGCATAGTAAATCTGAAGTCCAGCATCTCTACATTGTGTCGTCTCGGATAATCTCCGGGTATAAATATTCCAAACGTCACGTGCTAATTTCAATATCAGAAACAGAGATACCTTCAAAAGAAGCTGAATGGACGGCTGGAGATCAGATATATAAAGACTTGCGGTATCAGATGACTGCGAAATATAGCCTGTTGAGAGGCAAATGCTATCAGACCCAACTTCATTCATATTACTCCCTCGAAGCCTAGTCCACCTCTCTTTCTTCTTCCACGTCGTCTGGTTTGCAGATTATCAAAAGCTTGATAATCCTCTTCGGCAAATTTACGGGTCTATTTCAAAAGCCTTAACAAATCGCATCGTCCTACCGAAGCGTCTGTATGAATCTCTCAAACACCATAGCTATCAAATACAGTCATCCGCAACCCCGCCCTATACTGCATTCCAAGCATAAGCATTAAATGTAGGGACGTTGCAGAAAAAGAACACTTGCAGCAATTTCTTGGGAAGCTGATCAGGATTGTGCGACAAGGTTGTTTCGATTCAATGTGTTTCTAGCATGAGGAAGTCACTTGAATGGCCTCTTCGTAATCGAATGCTGCGTGGGTTCTATCTTTGAGTTCCCATTTGTTCGAATTGGCTTGTGGGAGAATTTGAGGCTATTATAAATATATGCTGACGGGCTATAGATATCAACAGTGCTGAGTAAGATGTGTTGAATATTGCTGTATTACCTGCGCTCTTTCAGCTACGCCGTTAGGCGACAGGAATGAAACTCGTTTTCTTGGCTTGTGCTATTTATAAGTAGTCGGTAAGCATGAGGACCAAAGTTACCACAAAGTATTGTAAGGGTGCCTTAAACTAAATTATAGTTACTAAGCCATGGAATAAAGTTATTCCTTGTTATCAAAATCCGATAGGTACTGAAAAAACTTTCGCCGGTACTCCCAACTGAACCAGCATGATGAGGAGCCTCATGGCTTTCAAGTACTCCAAAGTACTCCAGCGCCTCCCAAATTTTATATCCATCAACTCCAATTCCCTTTCATTCCATTTCCTTAAAAAAATACATATCATGGGCATAATTCGCTCAGATCCAAGAAACTCCATTACTCATGTTAAAGCGCCGTATGACGCCGTCACTCCCGTGAAATCATCAACTCATATTACATCACCACCGTTCCTCTCCAATAACACAAGTCGATTTGATGTACTCTTTCAAAATAGACTCATCTGTTTCTCGTCTCGAGTTGGCCTCAGCGTGAACGTAGTTGACATGACCCTTCTCTAGATCATACTTCTCGTCAATTGGAGAGCTCTGGGAGCTTTCTCCCTTTAGATGTGTTCTGAAGGATCCTTGGTCACTTCCTGGTCCAATAGAAGCATCTGTCGTTTCACTTTGGTGCAGTGATTTGAGTGATCGAGGAAGATCTAGATCATCTTCTAAATTATTTTCTGAGGCGGTTCCGCCCGGATCTCTGCCAGGAGCCGTCATGAAGAAACTTGGGACATATCTAGCCCAAGACGAAAAGTTTTCATGTGAGGCTCTGTTCCTTGAAGTGGTCTTCTGGACGAGGTATCGCGAGAGGACTGGCGATGAAATCAGAAGTGCCCTACCAAAATGAGGATAAAAACAAACCTGGGAAAGATGCGCCCAGCGCATACATAAAAATCTCAATGTCACTCATCATAATGAATGCTGTCTCCTGAAAGAAAGCGTCGTTGCCCACATTTATTCGAGTCTCCCATACCCCATAAATGCCAACGATGCTGGCATTGTTAGCTATATGTATGATTAATTGGAAGGCAGAGGTATTTACCAAGTAATAGTCCCTAATAGGGTAGCACAGAATACCAATTTCAGAATTCTTTTCTCGTGATCTCGTAATTTGGCTCGCTTCAGGATCTGAAGGGGTATAGCCATAAGGACCATATCAATAACAATACTCAAAGATATCCACACTATAAAGATTAGTCAACCGGAAACAGAGAGAGGGTTTGAATAAAACTTACTCCAGCGAAAGTTGTCGTAATTAATACATTCGGTGGAGTCAATTGACCAGATAAAATTACTGAGAAAAGGCTGGCAGCCGAACAACCAGGCCATAGTCATGGTTGTTCCCAAACTTGCAATTATTACACAGAGGGCATATGCGCTATATCTAAGCATCTTGAGATAATGTGGCACTGATTGAGATTAGTAGAAGCAACGATAGAGCGACGTGTGTTAATGGGAAACTACTTACAGATCTCAATGAAGCAAAAGCAAACCGATAATTTGATACAACTCGTGACAATGTAATATCCTACCCATCCAGTTTGAAACTGTCTTTTATTTAGAAAGTGCATAAAATTCCGAAAATAGGGGAAAGCTCACGTTCCAGTGCCCTTCACGCCACGACTCGGGAACGTTGACGAAGTGCAAACCACTGCCGTAATGATTGGTACCAATCTGGCAAGCCCAATATCCAAGTAAGAAGAACTGGATCAGGTCAGATGAGTTCGGAATGTTAGGTTCTGTAAACGTACTCCTGCAATTGCCATCCATCGGTCGTCCCATCGGAATCGATTTTTCCGGGTCCACCGATACCAAATTCTCGCCACTATTACTATCACTACACAAATATATTAGGTGCTGACATATTATAAAGCGTGAGAGGAAGAGATAAATATCCTGAGTCATACAAAGTCTCATAATATAAAAACTTGTACGAGAGTTGTGGAGAAAAGAGGTTCTTACAGGTTAAGGAATTACAGACACAAATGGTGATGAGTTCCATTCTTTGACGCCATCGTACAACTGGAGCGTCGGGATTGAATTGTGCGACAAACATGGTACCATTCGTCTCGCCTCCCGTTAAAATCGGGCATGTCCCCGTGGTAGAACACGCAGTATTATTGAATGGCGTACCCATCTTGTTTGGGTTGAGAAAGCGACCGCAGGGGCTACGCTGTTCAAAGGTGAAGGCATACAGAAGACTAGTAGTTTTGATAAATCTCAACCCCGAGGGGGAGAGATATAGGGCTTAACACATTAGCAGCGTAGTAGCGGGACGATAAGCTCAAATGAGGTGGGTCATAGTTGAGAGATGATAAAGGAAGCACGGAGACACGGCATAGAGGGACAAGGCGAGTAGGTAGGTAATGTACTGTACAAGTAGGATCTTCTAAGCTTAGACCGGACTGGTATGATACGGCAGCAAGTACGGCGAAGGCACTTGCAGGCAACCAGCAACGGCAGCAGGGCAGGTGCCCAGGCACAAGCTCACTTACAGCTCTTTTACGCAAATAAGCATGACATTCATAGTTCGTGTGAAGCAGGAGGGGTAGGCCGTGGCGTAATGACAGCTTTCTGCTTCGCTGCTTCAGCCGCTCCAAGAGCTGTTTACAGCTTGGGCTGCGTCGGGGTGTACCGTAATATGGCCAAGTTTTAAGATGGTAGGGTTGAACATTGGACGTTGGACACGGGACAAGCCCTGTCTCCGAGGCCTGGCCAACGGACTCTCTCCGACTCCCAGTCTGACCGACTGATTACTCGATGGGCCGTGAAGAATCGGAGTATAAAGGTTTCAATGGACGGATGGTACGGCCATCGATCGTGGCGCGGCCACGCCTTTCCCCTTTTCTCTCCGCTGCAGAACAGGATGGGAAGCGAGCCAACCACCGGCCGTATATCGAATGAGAAGCCAATGAACGGGCGCGGAGATGGGACCAGGCTAATTTAGATGCCGCTGTCTGGCAGGTGGGATTCCAAAACCTCCTTCCAATTAAAGACGAGGGCTGGCGACAGTCCGAAAGAAGAAGCTGGTGACCGCCCGAGGTTCACATGTTATCATTTCCCCCATGTACTTGACAGTTCCAGGGTCCAATTACTCTACAGAGAATGATAGATAGAGAGGTTTCTCTGGGAATCCCCATCTTTGGGATGACCTCACATGTGGCTGAAAGTCCCAGACTCTAGGCCGGGAGGACCGCAACGACGAAGAAAGAGCAGATATAGAAATAAAAGAAGGAGAATAAGAGCTGCAAGTTACCTCCAATGACCACCACTTGTGTCTGCCGCAAGCATGCTACAAACCGCGTGTTCCCTTTCTGGAGTGGCCATAGCTGCTACAATGACTTGGACCCCCGAATCCAAGCGGAACTTGCGGGCTGCCTTGAAGTTGGATATTGGATGGTGTAGCAGACAATGGCATAAGGAAATCAAAAGTGAAGGATTCGGACTTGTGGAGCCATGACGCAGTCCTGGGTCCCAAGAACAAACTTCTGGTGGCTTCAAATCTCCAACACCTTCCTTCCTGCATCACGACAATTCTCAACTATTCGATACCAGAACTCGAGAAGCGTCTTCGAGAGGTGGTCACCGACCCTCCTTCGTGGTTTTCCGTGCGAGGTATTCCGCAGCTGATCCCCTTCTGGTATGGCGAGAGGGCATCCCCGGGGGTGAGGGTGACTCGTATGGCATGCGGTTGGCGCTCCGTCAATATAAGATCTCCGCGCCACGAAACAAAAGGGGGGCTTTGCTTCGTAGATAAAGGGATGAGAAGAATGTTTGGTACCCCTAGGTTGTTTATATTAGTTTTTTTTTTAATAAATTAAATTAATCCTTGACGATATGCAATGCTGGTAATGCGTTGTCATTGTTGCATGAGGCCTCCACTACCAAGCGGTGTCACGAGCTTCTATGCATTGACACTTTCCACATCCCCAAAAAAAATACCACGAGGTGAACCCCGGATTCGTCATTCTTCTGCTTCACCGCATATGAAGGTCGATTTAAGCATAATTCATGCCCCCCATAATTGGAGCGTCTTGATACTTGGGAGAATACCTATTCTTGGTATCACACGGAGGCCGGGACCATGCCGGTGTGCTTTTCAGTGTAACCCATGACGAGGAGGTTTTAAATATGTTTGTCGGAACTAAGAAAACCGGGCTCCTTCTTTCAGAAAGTTCGGACGACATGGACTGGGAGGTGCGGAGGTTCGTCTTTACTCAGCGGATGAGCGATCATGCCACGAGGCATGATATATATAGATTGTGATTTCATTTGCATCTCACAGTTGGGGACCGAGTGGCACCTGTGCCATGTTAGCAGAATCATCCACTTACCTGCGGCTCAAGTAGAGAATTGAGTGTCAATATCCACTGTAAGTGGTCAAGCAAGGTGAATAAGATCTGCTATTTCTTACTTGTTCTCTGGAAGACTCTTTGACCGGGAGAGAAGAGAGTAGAAAATCTGGCAGCTTGGTAGTAGCTAGGGAATATTAAAAGGTACTAGTGTGCATATAAGAAAATGATACAAATATGTAAGTGCTTTATGAATCAGGAATATTGAAACCATAGTTCATCTCAAGTTGACTTAGCATCGCTTGCAGCGGGTGAGACTTGCCCTTGGAGAATTAATTGACTACATACTGCGGGCAACTCTATTGTGGATCTGATTCTCAAAAAGAATTGTTTTTGATTTACAGAAGTGTTAAACCACTGCTAGTTAGTTACTCTAGCGATAGATTGTAGATAGCTTTCTCCCACTCATTCTGAAAAGTCACGTTTCATATCACGTGGGGGAGGTCAAATGTGGAAACGGAAGCGGAAACGGAAGCGAGAAGGATCAGATAGTAGTGCTTAGTACGAATTACTGTAGGAATATTTGAATGATTACTACGGTATGTTACCCTAACGAAGTTATCCGCGATAAATGGTTACTGTATGCTTGGCAGTGGATATATTCGGCTAACCGACTTTAAAATACGAGAAATCCTTAGGATTAGGCACTCAGCACTACTACTTCGTCGAGACGAGGTGCAGCTCGTGTCGAAAATGGTGGCTTACCGCAGCTATGGTAAGGCTGATATGAGATTTCAAAGGGAAAAAGAGCGAAATCCGCCTTCCGGGTAGAATATTGGGTATTCAGTACGGGAGGGGACAGCGTACTTTATGTGGTGAATTGAGACAGGCGGGGGCTATCGTCATCGCCACAAGAGCACTGGAATACTCAAAGAAGAGGCTATACCGTACTGTAGTCAAATGTGAACCGCTTCGCAATAATGGGCACAGGAACTGCGGCGAGTGCACTATTTTTACCGAGGCAACTTCTACAGATTCAATTCAGATCGGTTCCGACAATACGCATCCAGCCCCAAACTTCTAGCGGCTGGATAGCCAAAACCATCGGGCGCCTGGATAAAGAACGGGCAGGGAGCCGATACGGGGGTTTCGTGATGTTCTCTCACAACCTGTGTTGCAGAAACATTGTAGTCGGCGATAACGCGTGTGCTCCAGCGGATCAGGAGGTGGAGGGTTTGACGTCAGGGATGGGAACGCGAGGAGCATGATGTTAAGGCAATCGTTCTCGTGCTCTTCTACCGCATGGCAAAGATTGTCTGATGGGGTGAGGGGTACTAGAAATCTTTTGGCTTTCAAAGATCGATACCGTGCAGAGTCCAACAGACGCGCTCCCCGTCCGCTGTTCTGTAGCGCAGTTACTGTAGTGCTGGGTTGATCGAGGGAGAGGGCTGGGTCGAGACCGCGACCACACGCCTTGTTCCTGATTTAGAGTCTTCACTGCAAATCATCCAACATGGGGATGGCATGGGCTCACATCAGGATATTTTGGGCTTTTCGGCCGACCTTTTCGTCAATGGCGTGCAACAGCAAGGGGCCTTCAACAGTTTGGGCGGTCCTTGATTGAATCAAGGTTCGATTTGCAGGCGTGACAATATGCCATCACTATGCATGGGAATTGTAACCGCAAATACACGGTGCAGGCCAGATGGAGTCGCGATAGTCCCATAGTTGATATCATCGATGGCCCATTCGAGGCGCAAATGGACAGAACTCTATACCATCCGTACAGCGCCCGAACAACGCCGCAAGCACATCGTCCCACACACATGATGTCCTTCGTCGGCGTTTCACTCTTTTGAGGCATGGTACAGTTCAAACGAAGTATCGTTATCGCCTCCGCTGAGAATACGGGACTGTCGTGTACTGTACGGTACGGGAGGGCACGACGCAAGCTGAGAGAGGCAATGCCTCAAATGGCTCCAAAGAGTTCAGTCAATACGCCACCAGACTAAATCCGCGACCACGCAGGTGTTCCAGCGAATCATCCCCGCTGATCTCACTCAGATCAACCTCGACATCGGCAGCGCATCCTCCTGCTGCAAGAAATGGCTGCACAGCCTCGTTTCTTGGGTGTGACGCTGGGGGGGCGGCGGACATGGTACAGTATGGTTGTTGGGGGACTGGGAGAATGGGAGAATGGAAGAATGAGAGACAGGATGTGGTTTTTTTTGGTGGAGGCTGGCAGGCAATGGGCCAAACGACCAGCATCAACTGGCAGGTTGGCAACGAAACGACAGCGTCTGCCAGCCAACGGCTCCCCGCCAACCGAGACGGAGGCAGAAACACAGATCGGCCTGGGTCTCGTCCGGCCGGATTCTCGAATCAAAACCATCAGCGGTCGAAACCATCAAACGAACATCACCCTACATCTACATCCACACGACAGTACATCCGTACGTCGACACTACGCTACACTGCGCTACGCTCTGCACGTTCCACGCCGGCCGACGGTACGTACAAGACAGTACCAGATCCTAAATCCAAACTACACTTCACACTCCACACGCTGCAAATACTCTACGGTCCCGTACCTCTCTTACTCTCTCTCAGCTCAGCTCTACGGGTCCGAACGAGCCTCTTGTATAGTATGTATATACCCTGTTCCTCGTCTTCGCCGTCGCTAGTCCTACCATACCACCACGCTCTCCTCCCCCAAAAACAAATTCAGCCTCCTGCACTTTGCTTCTTTCTACATTTCTTCTCCCACCCCCATGAGATATCCCGAATCCCAATTCACTCGCTCACCACCATAATCTAGTACAAAGTACGCGGTCCCCTCGAGAGAAACATTCTGCGCCGCATGTCCGTGGGCGCCAACTCCGAAGCACCGATCCAAACAATCCACACCTCGCACAACAACCGTTTCGAAATAGACCAGCCTGCCTCCACTCTGTAACCCCAACGAACAAGCCAAGGCGTCTGATTTCGATATCAGCAGAGGCTCCTTGTCAATATACCTTTGACCTGCCCATATTCCCAAGCTCTGGTCTGGTGCATGCCCATGCCGTTCTCACGATAGTTCATCACAGTCACCAAAACACCCATTAACGCATGCGCTCCACAACCATCGATTTCTGACGAAACTCGAAAGAGTTTGCTGAGCGCTCTCTTTCTCTCCCTTCCTCTCCGCTCCCGCGCAGCTCTCTCTGAACCAATTCGCAATCATGGATCAAACAGCATATGCCTTGCTGGCTGCGCATCAATTATACGCAAGAGCCAATTCAACAAATTCAACAAGTACCACAAATCCGCAAACAGCTTCGAGACCTCCTGTATATAAGGCCATTGGTATATCATTAGCCATAGGATCCGGATTGTTTATTGGCATATCGTTTGTTTTGAAGAAAGTTGGATTACTGAAGGCCAACGAGAAATATGCTGAAGTTGCTGGAGAAGGATATGGCTACCTGAAGAACGCCTTTTGGTGGACGGGGATGACGCTAATGATTATTGGGGAAATTTGCAACTTCGTGGCATATGCCTTCGTCGATGCTATTCTCGTCACACCATTGGGAGCCTTATCCGTGGTTATCACAACCATTCTGTCAGCCATCTTCTTGAAAGAACGGCTGAGTATGGTTGGAAAAGTCGGATGTTTTTTGTGTATCGTTGGATCAGTTGTTATTGTCATGAATGCTCCAGCGGAATCATCGGCAGCCAATATTCAGGAAATGCAACATTTCGTCATTGCGCCGGGTTTTTTGAGTTATGCTGGTGTGGTTATTGTTGGTTGCACTTTCCTGGCTTTATGGGCCGGACCACGATATGGCAAGAAGTCCATGTTGGTCTATCTCTCGATTTGCAGTTTAATCGGTGGCCTGAGTGTGGTTGCTACCCAGGGTCTAGGTGCAGCAATCGTTGCCCAGATTGGGGGTCAAAAGCAATACAACCAGCCATTCCTCTACATACTATTTACTTTCGTCATTGCGACGCTTCTGACAGAAATCATCTTCCTGAATGTAGGTGCGCTCCCGCTACGTGCGCGAATTCCTCCTAACCGTCTCACAGAAAGCGCTAAATCTATTTAATGCTGCTTTGGTCACACCAACATATTATGTTTATTTCACTAGCACTACTATCATCACCTCCGCTATTCTGTTCAGAGGTTTCAAAGGAACCGTGACCTCCATTATTACCGTTGTGATGGGATTTTTCGTTATCTGTGCCGGAGTCGTCCTCCTCCAGCTCTCCAAATCCGCCAAGGACGTTCCGGATACCGCGGTGTTTGCAGGTGATCTAGACCAGGTTCGCACAATGGCGGAACAGGAACAGCCAGAATCCGAACCAAAAGCTGATGCCATTCGTGGAGCGGCGGCTATCGTTAGACGATTTTCTACCGCGAGGCAGAAGTGGGAATTGGACGAGGCAAGAAGGTTGCACGAAGAGAGGCAACAAGACCTTCAGCCAATTGGAGAAAACGAGCATATTGAATGGGATGGCCTTCGCAGGCGTAGAACTACATATGGCACCAACCCCAGCATTCGATCCCGAGGAAACACAACCCCGTTCCCTCCATTCGAGACCCCTTACACACCCCAGCAACATCCACCTCTGGGCATGTCACAGTTTCCTTCGGAATCCGACGACGTTGACGAAGAGCGCCCTAATACTGGCGGACTAGGATCATCCTTTTTTGGAAGTATCCGCAATCGCACTAAGTCTGTCCTTGGCCAAGGTGGGTCTCGATCGAACAGTACCGCCATGCCCCAAAGCCCAATGCGTCCGGTTCCTTTGACAGAAATTTCAATCCCTTATCAGGCTGGCTCAGAAGGAAGCGGGAACGCTTATTATGGACACGACACCGATCCTGCATACCGTGCCGCCCTTGGTGACCAGAAGACGGAATATGAAGGTGCGGCTGGTGAGAGGCAAAGACACATAACTATCGTCGATGATGCAGAATCTCATCGGACGGGCAGCAGAAACAGTAGTTTGCATCCTGGCCCTACGCCACCTCCCCATTCGGCAAGAAGACAATTTTCATTCCAAAATGTCTTTAGAAAGGGGCAATCACACGGCCATGGAGATGAATCTGCGCCTCCTTCTCGTTCGCCAATGATTCGGAAAGGGCTTTCAGCTCGAAGAGGCAGCCATAATGCGGCTGTAAAAGGGGCCACCGAGGAAGAGCGTCTGGGATTAGTGAAAGGCGACACAGCAACAGGGAAGCAGCCTACTTTACCACCCTATGAAGATGACGAGGAGGAAGAGGAAGAGTGGACGCGCGAGAATAAGCGGGCAAGTCCCCCAAGAGGAAGCCCCCCTAGACAGAGTCCCGAGAGAGGGCCACGCAGAGATCTCACTCCTCCCAGAAGAGAGTTAATGGAGAAAGATGAGGCTCCCAGAACAAGAAGTCCCGAGTCGGAATACTACGAGCAACAAAGGCGAAAGTATGATGGTGAAGATCGAAGTGAGGGCGGACACCAACCTCCACCACCGCCATTCGACGATGGAAAAGGCAGCGGCGGCGGGGCGTTTATATAATGATGTATCTATTTGAACGATAATGATTGTACCATAGAAAGACCGATGATACGAAACGATGCATTAAAACAACATGGTTAAAGCGAGCGTTTGTACAATAGATCAGAGTCGAGGCAGATTAAATCATACATATACATACTATTTCGAGACCGAGCTTGCCTTGTGACTTAAAAATTTTATTACAGCAAAAGCACAATATTTTTCAATCTTCAGAAGAACAAGGTTGAATTTCTCCTCATTGCATTCAGTGATAGAATAGTGGCCTAGTCACAGTAAGTGTAGTTTTATTTGAGTTACTTTGGGATGGTATCGTTTTGACATACAAGACAAGGGAAAAAATATAATTGCCATTACCATTGTACAAAAGCATCAATGGTTAACGGTTAGCCCAGCTATAGCCATTCCAGACTTCATAAAGTACCCAACTATTTTTGGTGCATGCAGCCTCAATTCATCTCCGTCCGAAGTCTCGGCCCTCTCGCTTCTTCTCGCCTGTCAGAAGCGATATTCAGGGGAATGCTAGATATATCAGAAGGGGATTTGCCTGTACGGTTGTAGCGCTGTGATTCATACATCAATAGGGTCAAAAGCGAAAGGGAGAAGAGATATCTTCCTCACTTCTCTAGTTGCAGTTTCCCTGCGTTCCTGGACGTATTCCTGCCTCGCCGCTTCCTAGTTTGTGAAATAGCGCTTCTTCACCATTTCGCATTCGCTTCCTTCTTACTTCTCAGACAACTTGAGCACGATTAACGATATCACATATCCAATTGTATTAGCACATTAAACCAGCATTATGTCTCAACATGAGATAGACGATCAGTTGGACAGGTTGGAACTGTCATCACCTAGTAGTCCAACGTCGGCAATGAGACACATGTTATTTCAAAGAACATCAATCCCGAAATCAATAAAGCAAACTTGCCACAAGGAGAACTATCGAGGATACCTTCGTCGCATCGCAATTGAATACATTCATACCGACCCCTTTGTCGAAGATAGCATTACTCAAGCCGATGTGGCGTTCCACCACAAAGCTCTTCAGGCAGCTCACGGCAGATTACCAGAGGAAGATTGGCATGAGGTCATTCGGATTATTCATTGCCGTAATGAATGGATGGATGCCGCGGAGAAATTCATTCAGGAGTCTGGCCTCCACTTTGTGATCCCGTGGTGTTTCAAGAGTAAACAGCAGGTTCTTGGAGTCGGCACACAAATCCTACACGACTGCCTTTCCAGCGGGGGACCGGTGTGGGAAGCGCTGTTCTACATGGAAGAGGCGATGAATCAACTCATGAAGCCTTCCACTTTCGTTTTAAACCCGAACAAACATCTTCCTCGCATCAGGAATTGGACTCGTTCATATAAACTTGAAGAAGACGCCATCATTAAGCGGCAAGCCAGACTTTATTATACCCGATATGCAGCGTGGTGGGTTCTGGTCGATGGTCCAGACATACAATGGGTGAAGCCGCGACTCTATATAGCTACGGCATTTGCTTTGGCGGACCGGCTGAAAAGGCAACTCACGGCCCAGGTATACCCTTGCCGGATGGAGCGTCATATTGAGGACTTGATTCAGGGGGCGGAGAAAAGATTGTCGCGTGAGATCGACGCATGGAAGAGCAGGGATCTGGAGAATGCTTCAAAAATTGTGCGGTGTTTGGAAAGCACCTTGAAGGGTCTTTACAATATCCGCGCGCTTTATATACCTGGAAGTCGAGATTTTCGTTATTCGTATTGGAAGGAGTTTCAGGCCAGGCCACTTGATATGCTTCACTCCGTCAAATTCCACTTGTAATGGTGGCCCAAAGCACTCGTTTAGGGTGACAGTCTCGCTGATTGAATAAAAGTGGCCACTTTGGTACTTTCATTAAGCCATTCATAGGCCTAAAAGAGTGAAGGTTTTTAAATTAGAATAAAAGAAACTGAGAGCTTCCGAGAGCGCCATTAAAAGATCTGCTGCAAAGTATTTGGGCTATGTGAATAAGAGAATGCCGGCATTCTCAAATCGCTTTTGAATTGCTCTGAGAGTGGTAATGTTTGAAAATGATAGACCTCCAGCCAATGATAGATGCAAGCTTCTTATGTAGATATCTATAAGCCAACACGCATTCAATAGCTATTGACAAAAAGGAGGCATGCAGACGAATTCATTTGAAAGAAAAGCAACCAAGCCACCCAAACTTTTATACCCGCTTGATAGATATTCTTTGGGAAACATATGCATCTACTTATGCTAAACTAGTAACCATGAAGACCGTAAACAATGATAGTAAAACAACCATCCTTTTTTTTTCTTTTTCATTCCAGAGCACGGACATAGGTGTTCAAAAGTAACCTCCGTTTCAAGATCCCCGTGAAGTCATGTCCTCTCTCCTCGTTTGACATATTGTGTGCTTGAATAAGAACCAGCAGCAAGAAACCCTCGACGATCATCGTGGGCGTATTGCAAAGAAGTTGACCGGTCTCGCTCCAGCGCAAGATGGTGGCCGTGACGAGCAAGCCGACCACGATGAGCACGGCGCCGATCGAGGCATAGCGATGGGCGCACATGTTGCTGGTAGCCAGACTGACGCGCGCCGACATCGACAGCGGCTCCACTTTCCGGTACGGCGGCGGGACGTTCAACACCTCGAGGAGTTTCGTGTCGGAGAAGGTGATGGCGCGGAATTGTACCTCGGCATTGCTCTCCTCGCGCGAGTACAGGTTTCGCAGCACGAATCCGTCCACGAACCCAACCAGCCCCGTGAACGTCCCGATGATCAGCCACCAGTTGTCGTTGAAATCCAAGAGCGGCCCGACGGCGACCCACGCAACCGTGACCATGAGTGAGATGAGAACACCGACCCCAGAGCCCATGAGGGCGGCAAATCGGGCGATGGAGCGCTCGGTCCGGGAGAGAGGGCGCGGTGAGATCTCGTGGATGGGGTTCGGCTTGGTATCTTCCGTCAGCTCTCTTAAACGGTATTCGACTTCGGCGTCGATCTTGAGTGCGTAATCTAAACATTTTTCGAGATGGTCCTCTTGTTGCTGTTGGATGTTCTGTAAGAAAACGGAGGTGAATGTGAGAGACAAGGCCGTGATGGTGTTGATGTATAACTGCCATTCATTGCTGAACTCAACCGGGACGCCTAATATGATCCAAATGAGAATTCCAATCCAGTAAAAAACAAACGCCCAAACCGAACCAAGAGTCGCCGCAACAATGTGGCATGACTCGTTCCATATCTTCTGCCAACGCGTCTGATGCCCTTTGGCCATAAAAAGATTTTCTTCCACCTCTTCATCAATGGGCCGGCCGTTTAGGAGCAGTTTCTTTGGGCCTTCTTTATGTGTCTCCATCCAGGCGCAGCTTGGTATTTGACGAAGCAATCGTTCACAGGTCTTATTCCGAGATTGAAGTTCGGCCAAAGTAGTCATGAGTGCCTTGCCCGCGTTGCTCTGTTGTCTGATGAGGAGAATATCGGTGACATAAACTTGAATAGAACTCGCATTCTGCAGGACAATTTGCCAGGTATCGCTAGGTCCATATATAATGCCAACGAGAGCCCAAGTACCCAAAACCGCTAACATCACAAAGAAAACAGAACTCGATCCAGCGAGTCTGGTTATCTTATCAAAGGTATTTAGCTTCCTGGCTGCGGATAGATCTTCTGGCGAAGAAATCTCCGTGACTTTCACAGAAGACATTCCATCCTTTTCACCGTCAGAGCTGTATGACGGTGGAGGTTGTTGTAAAATATCTCGTCCAGCGATTTTTACTTTCTGAGTAGCCGCCGCTGCGTATACCGGGCTGTCATCTGGGCTGAAAGTGGCCCTAAATCTCTGCCACCGGGACGCCATCGCGGCGCTAGAAACAAGAAACGAACGGATAGATTAAAAAGAATTGAACATGCGGCTGCCGAAATAAATACAAGAAATAAGGAAATAAAGAAAAGACTGAGAAATGGCCACAAGTAACTATACAGATTTATGACAGATGTTGGCCATCATGAGTGAGAGAAGTAGTCTCTGGATATTTGCCAAAATTCGAATGTCAACTTAGTTATTGCACCTGCCAAGTAGCGACAGGTTGCTCAAACGAAGAGCGCTTTAAAATCAACAGCGGTCAATCTGATCAGAGGATACCAAGCAGTGGATTGGCCACGAATAGATGGGGTAGCTTTTCAAAAACAAAACATAGTGCCAAGGAGATCTTCCAACGACTGACCGTCTTGGCGAGGCTCTTTTGAAGCGACTAGCCAACAGGATCCAAGCTTGTTGTCAAGCTCGAATGAGTTTTGTACCAAGAGAGACTTGGCTGACTGTCCTAGCAAGAAGACCATACAGACTCGGCCCTCGTAGAGAGAGAGGAGGCTGGTTATTGTAGCCAAGGCGAGAACTCGGTCTTCAACCAGCAAGGCGTCAAGCTTTCCTCCACGAGATATATTTAAGATCTTCAAAAATGTTTGTGTCATTACCACGTAAGTTCTGGGCTTGACCGTGATATGACTTAGTCTGTACCAATCGTTTAGCAGCTGCTAGCAGAGGCTCTCAATACTTCGCCCGTAACAGAGATGTTCCCGGCAAATGATCTGCATCTTTAAAAATCAATTCGTTAGGTAAAATCCAAGAATCCCTGGATATTAATTAGCAAGTATTCGATATTCTCTTATGTACTAGAGAGGCAAGAATGTGTAGAATCGACGTCTCTTGGGACGTAAGCTTGGTGGGTCTGACAAGCCTCCAACATCGAACCACCCTCATACGAATACATTCTCGAGTGAATGCAGAATACTTCGAGCCCATTGCAAATCAGACGCTGTATTTTGATCTATAAGCTTTGGTGCCTAAATACCATCGATTGAATTGGTATAGTGGATGTCGATCTGTATCCCTTCCCTTGACGTTGAATGAAGCATCGTTGACGCAAGCCCTAACGTTGGGTAGGGGTTCGCTTCGGTCCTTTGGCTCGTCTGATGTAGGCCATTCTCATTGGACACTGGAAGAGCAAGAGTACTTCGTACATGTTAATACGGGGACTTCAAAACACCAAAGGTATGATCCGCCTTTGCGATTTAAGCATATCTATTTAAGCATGATCCAGAACGTCCAAAATTCTCCGCAAGCTTCCATTCATGCGTCGGGCCTTTTACCCTAGTAGATTAGCTCATAGAGAAACAAAAGCTCCAGTAGTTCTGCTTCTATTTCTCTAGAAGATCACCCTATTTAGGAAAGCAAAAATTTTGGATTTATCACCCGTGACAGCCTTTAAAGTATCACTCAAGGGCCGATTCGTATTTCACAGAGGCCTTCTGTTTTGATATAAAACTGAAAATCGCTTGTCATGCTAAAATAAGTTCAAGTTGGCTGAATCAAAGTGCTGGAAACAAGAAATAACAGGGAGGTACCTCATATACTGAATTTGAATATTAAATACCTTCGCATAAAAAACAAGTGGCCAAGCGACGGAGGAGTTCTTGGAGACAAGGATTCCTTCTCCCGCTTTGTGGCGTTAGTTAAGCTTTTGGAATGACAAGGGGTTGTTCCGCCTCAGCTATCAAGGATATCCTTTCTCGTCCATAGAACTGTATCATGTCACTAGGTATCAGAATTTTGCTGTTAAAGAACCTTGGCATTGGTTATGCTGCATAGCCTGTCTAGGGATCTTCAGTTGGCCATGTTCGCTTGGCGTGCTTCATTCGTGTCATGAAAATTATGCGTAGTTGAAACAAACTCAGATAAGGTGAATATCACGGGATTAAAGCAAAATTTAGACATATGCCGATCTTTAGCTCTATCGCATCGTATTGAAACTGTCCAAGAGTCTTTAGCCAAAAGTCAAACAGGGCGTCGTCAACAGTCTGAGGGATGATTCAGATTTGACGGTACTGTCTACCGCCAAGTCCTCAGAGACTGGTTCTACAGGTTTTAGAAGATCCCCTACATAGCTTTAGCCCACTAGACTAGAGTGGACCATAACAGAACATATGAATTTTCTCTCATTCTAATACTTGACTCAATATTTTCTTCTTGTATAACAGTTCTCGCCGCAAAATTGCTTGACAACAATTTGATACAATTTTATCACAAATATCCATTATAAATAACAAACTTCTACTCAACATGGATGCAAATTCCAGCGCTGTACTCCGGGCTGATGCACCCCAATCAACATCCAACGAAGCTCATTCAAATAAGACGACAAACTCATGGGACCCCTCATCGGAAACAACAGTTCCCGGCCCTACTCCAGAAGTGACAGGAAGTCAGCATCGACAGGTAATACAGGATGACAGTATTACCTCTGCCATCCAAAGAAATCTCTCCAACGACGATGATACAATCATCGGTGACCTTGAGGATCCATACTCGCTTCGAGCTTCCAAGAGGGAGGAAGAAAATATCAAAAGGAGGTCCATTGCTAGACTCGGATCTGATTATAAAGTCAGAAAAGTCAATAAATACTATAACCGACAGAATGCGTTGATTGATGCATACCTTGGAAGCAGTGATGAAGAAGCCCTCGAAGCTGAGGATGTTCTTCAAAATGGTTGGAAGGTCAGACTTGCTGTCAATGGAAGCTTCTCCGTAAACTTCTTCCTATTCATCATACAGATGTATGCTGCTATCACAACTGGCTCCCTATCTCTATTTGGTACTGCCGCCGACGCCTTCGTTAGTAACATCGACTCAGTAACCCGTGAGATATGCACACCGGCTAATTCCTATTCAGATGGATCTCGTGAGTTCCGTGGTGATGCTTATTACTTCGAGGCTTGCAGCCAAGCCGAATCTCCGTAAATTCCCAGTTGTGCGTATGACACTATCCCTTGTCTCCAACGCAGCCCTAACAACCGTGCTACATAGGGCCGTAAGAGAGTCGAGACTGTTGGTATTATACTATTCTGTGCCCTCATGACTACAGTTGCTGTCCAGCTAATTGTATGCCTATTCTCGCCTTTCCCCCCCCCGATGACATGACTAATACCTTCTAGGTGGAGTCGGCCCGAGGACTGGCTGCAGGGCCGAAGTCTGATGATGACTTAAAGTTGGTGCCCATCATATTCGTTGGGGTGGCTAGTGGGTACTACATCCGTTGAAAAATGCTTTCGCTGATCCTCTGCTATAGTATTCTCGAAGGGATGCATGTTCATCTACTGCTTTTTGCTCCGCCGCTACCCCACAGCGCGTATATTCATGGTAAATTAGTCCTTCGAACCCAGTAATGACGTGCTACTGACACTATGAACGAAGCTTGATCATAGAAATGATATCTTTGTGAACGTTTTTGGGTTGTCCATGTCTATTGTGGGAACCAAGTTTAAGAAAGTCTGGTTCCTTGACGCAACAGGAGCAATCTGTATCGCTTGCCTGATCCTCTTTTCATGGGCATCTACGGCATTTGAACACATGTGGTTCTTAGTGGGAAAAAGTGCGCCTCAAGACTTCTTGAACAAACTGGTATATGTTTCCGTGACGCACGACTCTCGAATCCAGAAAATAGACACGGTACACATACCTCCTAGTACTATGAATTCCGACTGACTTGTTTAAAGGCTCGAGCATATCACGCTGGTGATAAATACTATGTCGAAGTTGATATCATCATGGGACAAGACGAACGACTAAAGGTAACTCACGACGTCGCTGAGAAGCTCCAGAGAAAACTCGAAGGTATTCCCCTTGTCTCTTCCGTTGCACTGGCCAAGACTAACAAGAAACTCCAGGATTGGCAGATGTAGAACGAGCTTTTGTGCATGTCGACTATGACGGAATGCACGACATCAGTGAAGAGCATAAACCACTGTATGAAGTTCAACAGCCAAAGGGCCCACTCGTGGAGAGGATACGAGAGAAATTTGGCCTCAAAGCGAAGTCTAACGAGATTTCGACCATATGAAGCATTTAAAAAGGGGTCGTTACAGGTTTGGAAAAGAGTGGCTTTTGGACCAGCCTGTTCACGTGACATATCAACAACACTTGTCTCGGCCAGGGCCAGAGCTGTCATCGTTCGATAGTTTCTTGCATTTGGGCATTCATATACAATCATAAAGGAGTAGAGAAATGTTCTATGCCATTTATACAAGTGACTGTGAGATGCCGAGAGAAGTGTCAGCAGCGGGAAAGGATCCTGCGGAGACGAGGACGAGACGTCTCGGAAACCCCATCGACGCTAAAATCACGCCTATCTATCCCCAGACGAGAATCTGCCCTGTTTCTTCCATGTTCGTGTTGTCAGTCTCACCCGCTATAAGCCGATCGGATTTAAAGAGCCGCGGGATACCTCACCCGAAAACTTTTCAACAACCAACAACAAATTCAGAGTATGCATCTTTGAGAGCAGCCGCGAGAATGCCAGTGTTTGCGATTAAGACAGCTGGCCGAGCTGTCTTGCGACGGCCGCATTTCCCAAGCCGACAACCAAACATCACGAAAAGGCACAATACCAACAGTTCGAATACTGCCTCTCAGTCAAAACTCGAGGACCCCGCTAGCGGCACTGCGATTCCTATTCCTGCTACCGTAGCCAACATACCTTTATGGCAACGACTTGGTCCATTATCCAGAGGGCTCCAGGCTTATGGGCGAAGCCAGCGGAAACGACCTTATGCTACTCAGTTCTGCAGCTCGCTCGTGATTTATTTCCTGGGGGACTTGTCGGCACAGCAGATCAATGGGGATGAATACGATCCGGCTAGAACGTTGCGAGCTTTGATAATTAGTGCTGGGTCTTCAATACCAAGTTATAAATGGTTAGTATACTTCTCCGCGACTTAAAATCTCTACTTACTTTCTCCCAGGTTCATGTTCTTAGGGAATAATTTCAATTACACTTCGAAAGTCCTATCACTTGCCACAAAAGTCACTGTCAACCAGATCTGCTTTACCCCGGTTTTCAATACATATTTCTTTGGCATGCAGTCTTTTCTTTCCGGCGACTCGTTGTCTGCGGTCTGGGAACGCATACAGAAAACGGTCCCTGTCTCCATGATCAACAGCTGCAAACTCTGGCCTGCTGTTACCGCCTTCAGTTTCACATTTATCGATCCTCAATATAGAAGCATATTCGCTGGGTTCATTGCAATCGGATGGCAGACTTATCTAAGCTACTTAAATAGAAAGGCTGAGGTCGAGACCGCAAAGAAAGAACTCGACAGTCCTAATGAAGGCGACGAGAAGAGGGAGTTAGGCGTGGGGCAAGAGAACATAGACAGAGCCAACGTATAAAGGTTTCATACATTGGGTACTAACATCGCATTTGGGGACATACTGGCACATTTGATACCATTGCATAGACAGAGGGCGTTTGGGATAATTGGGATAAGAGAGCTTCAGCATAACTGCTGCATTGGCATTCTAGATGGTTTTAGAAACAAATCAATTTCGGTGTCTTTGAAGAGAGACTTGAGTTCCTCTAATTTAAATTTCAGTTTCAGGGTTATCTTGAATTCAACTTTCTTTTTTTTCTGGACCACGAATATAGTGTATGAGGAGTGAGTGAGCTCCTTTCACGGGTATGATGTTTACCTCTGAATATGGACCTTACCAACTATGTTAACAAAATTTCCAGGTCATCACTGATAAATTTTGATAAAAAATACTGAACCACTCAGTCATCAGGCAACGAAGAGAAAGGACTTTTAACATCTCATCGTTTCAATGACTAGCCATATTACATTGGTAGATCCATCTTCCATTAATCGGTTCTATCAAATGGGTATCAGCTCTTCCGGTGCTTTTCAACATAGGCCAAAGTGGAAATTTCAGTATATCTAATGCTGGTTTCCTCATTAACCGAACAAAAGTGTCCAACTGTTTATGAGATTGCCCACTCAAAAAGGATATGCTCTGACTTCATCCTCTTTCTCAAATTCTATACCTGCTTCCTCCTGCTCCTTGTGCTTCTGATCCAAATACTCGAGTAAGACATCCTGATACCTCTCTTTTCCCTTGTACCGACTCACATCGTCACCCCAGCTTCTAACCGCACTCGCCAATCTTCCAGGGACATACGGCTCCTCACAGACTTCCGTGATAGGATGAAAGTACGTGCGAATGGTGAAGACGACACCTCCACTACGTGGCAAACGGCGCAATGTTTGACGCTCAGATCGGAAATAATGGTATTTGATTGCCTTGTTCTTCTCTGCGGTGAACCATCCGACAGTACCTTCAGGGCCGTCTTCGGATCCGATACTTGAGGACCATGCAAGATCATCGTCAACCTGGATGAAATAGTTGTTCTATGTCGGCTTAGCTGATGTACAAGAGGCAGACTGAGAGGGACAAAAACTACGATGCATAAAAACAGCAGGTACTTACTCGTTGAACCGGTCCATTCGGCTGAACTCTTCTGAAAAAATTCATCATCCCCTTCTCGAGTTTTGCTTTAAATCCTGGCACATCCCCTGACGTATGGATCTCGCTTAGTGGCATTCCCAACTTGTCTTCAAGCTTCCAAAACCCGGCGAGTAGGATTGAACCTGCGAGAAGGTAGTACTGCCCGTCTTCTTTCTCAAACATTATGGCTAAGTCATCCTGGACCATGCGTGCGGCCATCTGCATTGGATCCTCTAATAGTGGCCGTTCAACGATGTTGAATGATTCGCCAGTGATCAAATTGTCCATTCCAACCGGAGTACTTCTATAAAGTGTCGGATATCGCTGGGGAAGGTATGAGCAAAACTCTTCGAGCAGTTCAATTGCTCCATCAAATGCTGCTGGGTCGGTATGGCTGCATTTGGGACCACGCTCTTGGATACGTCTTGCTTTGTCGGAGTGGAATCTCATGAAGTGATTATCCAGTTCTAAATTGTGTTAGCCAGGAGACCTATCGCTGACCATGAGATAGAGGTAGTCACCAATCCACTCATCCCAGTTCATGTTTCGTAACCCCATAGTTATGTGATTTGGTCCATGCCTGAAAGGGCGATATGGCTTTGGTTTCGAGGTATGAACATTCCAATCAGGTAGGGGAGCAGCAGTAGGCCGCTTAAATTCCATCGGCTCCCATACTGGTGGGAAATTAGCTGGTGTCAAACCTCTCTATCCAATCACTCTCACCTCCTGGTGCCCTCTCAGGTGCTTTGAAGCTTCTTGCTGCTGGCTTCTCAAGATCAGGTGTCGCCGGTCGGGTTCCTGCTGGTTTCTTGAGAAATTGTGTAACCCGAATCAACAGCCATGTTGTGAGGCCAAGAATGATACTTCCATAGAAGATTATTTTTGGGTCACTAGCAACTTTCCGAATTAGTGGGGAAGCCTTCGTTTGGTCAACAATTTGAGTGAACCATCCCCGGCATTTGTGAAGCTGTTCATTCATTTCGATCTCTCAGTTCTAGAATATCAAGGCGAATAAGAGCAATGAATTTTTTTGGTATACAATGAACACCTGGGCAAGATATATTTGGTATACCCATCTGCTATATATTAATCAAATGCTACTCCCACTCGATAAGGTAAGGAGCGTGGGTGGTCTCTCAATTCGTTGCATCTACGCGGAGATACCCCTCTTATCGCCAAGGATTAAGGGACTTTTTCTCCCTTTCGGGCTAATCAGAGCCACTATCAACAGACTCCAACGGCGACTGCGTCCTGACCCTCCATCAGGAATATATTTTGACTGAAGATAATAATCGAAAAGAAAAATCATGCCATTTGTAACTGCGACTTGCAGATTAAAATAAATGCTACTGGGCCATACATATTGATGAAGTGGGGTACCCCAAACCCAGTCCGCTCTATTCCCCCTTCTGATTTCGTCGATGCATTGGGATCAACTCAAAATCCCAGCCATCTGAACTGAATACGCCGGCATGTTTAATTCCACTAGCCGGTTATCTTCGATTTATTTTATCTGCTTGGCGGTATCTTAAGTTTGGCCTGGCCGTTCATGAGAGGTAACTATAACCTTGTCATGTGATCATGTGGACTGTATGTTAAGCGATATAGAGAGCATACCCCTTTTTAGACCCATCTTAGACCCATTCACACATACATCTTACCTATCCGTCTGTTGAGAAACAAGTATCAGATGATAATATTTGAAGCGGGGGCCACATACTAGATTGAAAGGATGTAAGGGCCGTTCACGATTTTGTTTCGCTAACGTTCAAGTATATTCTAATAATTTTACACGTCAATTAATCATGTACCACCTGTTCCTGCCCCACCTTGTTGATCTGGTTTGTTCCAAGAGTTCGGTTGTCCAATTTGACTGTAAGGTAAGAAGGCAGGATTGATAAAAGCACCTCCAGGCATAGAGGGAGGAGGAGGTACGTTTGGCCAATGCTGCACATTTGGATACGGCTGCACATATCCAGCTCCTGTTTGTGGTAATGGAGGTGGAGGGGGGTATTGGGGCCATGCCGATAATTGCGGTTGGTGAGGTGAGTATTGTTGGGGAGAAGGAGCGCTATAGAAATTTAAAGGTGCTGCTGAAGAGTTTTGAGAAGTTGGAGAGAATCCTCTTCCTTGTGGTTGGAATTGTGGTTGGCCCATCCCTCCAGTCGGACTTGCCAAGGGGGGGTAACTTCGTTGACTTTGAGGAGGGAGAGAATAGCCACTGCTATCGCCTCGGCGATTTTGGTTGCTTCCTCTACCCCTTCCTCGGTCTCCTCGACCCCTGCCTCGATCACCTCTTGCTCGGCCCCGGAATTGATCTCGGTTACTATAGGATCTGTCTTGTCCACCTTGGTAGCCACCTTCTTGAGGAGCTTCACTCCGCCCCACAGAGTCAGCATATCCAACTGGGCGTGAGAGCGGTTTATATGGACCATCGTCATCAGCATCATCATAACTTATACCATTACCAGCTTCGTATGAACGCATATGTTGCAATGGATGGCCACCTCGGCCAGAACTCCCATTTTGTTGCATCTTTCCACCCCGTTTCTCAATTTTCTTCTGTTTGACTCGCTTCTTATGCTCAGCTTCCGCTTCGTCATCTGAGAATTCCATCTCCTCATCACCAACTTCCTCATCGTGCAAATTTGAAGCATCTGATCCCTTGTAAGCTTTCAGAGCTTGAGTGAAGACGTAGTTTGCATGCTGTGCTGAGTAGAACACCATTGATCCCTTTTCCAGACCTGTTGCATTAATTTCTTCTGCATTTGTAAACATGACTGAGTACAATGGTTGCTGCACCCGTCCAAGAGTTTCAGCTACCACCCCGATAACAGATCTATCCAGCAAACAAAGCACTGAGCCACTTTCCAGTACTTTATACTCTCCTGAGGTCTTGGCTTTGATTAGCAGGATGTTATCAACAATTGCTTCCACAGCACCCAGCTCTTCGATCGCCATCTCTGCGGTTATCGTTACATTTGGTTTGGGAATCACTTCTTCAGGTATTTCATTTCTGGTTCTTAGAGGAGCCCCAGTACCTTTTGATTTAGATCCACCCTCATCATCTGAACCTCCATCACCCTCCATTAATATTCTTGCTTGCTCTTCTGGACTTAACAGTTTGTATGAGCTCTCTTCCTCTTCACTATCGTCAGAAGAACTGTCATCGCTGGACGAGTCGGAAGAAGACTCGATTGGAGATGAGTCGACTTCCCACTCAGGGTGCTCCTCATTTTCCGGTTCTAAAGCATGATCGGCAGAAGATGCAGCATCGGTGGCTTCGCGTGTGGGTGCTTCTGGTATTCCCCCGCTCTCTCCTGTTAACTTTGCGACGTTGTCTTGGATATCGATATTGGGTGGTATGACCCCGCCGGGAGCGTCTTGCATCACTACCTCGGCCTGGGCGGTTGAAGACTCAGATTTGTCCAACTCCATATCATTTTCAAATGGCGATTCGCCATTGGTATTCGCAATGACGGCTTTGTCTGGCAGTGCTGACCCGCTGTCTGCAACAGAAATCGGTTGCACCAAATTGATCGGTTCAATTGGAAGCGCTATATTGTTCGCGGCAGTGGTAGAAACAGGACTAAGTCCACCTAGAAGCGCCTCTAAGGCATGTGTAAGAGGCGGGCTTGGAGGGGTAACAGTTGTGCTCTCCAGCATGGGTGTATCTTGTGAAGGAATGAAGATCTCAGATGGGATGCTTTTCGGTGACAGAGCTTGTTCAACATTTTCAATTTGGGTACTGTTTTCATTAGATATTGCTATTCTTGCACTTTCAAGCGCCTCCGAGTCCTCGGTGGCCATCTGAGAATTGGTTGCGCAGGTGTGCTGTAAAAGATAGAATATGTGACATGAAAGATTTATTTCTCCAGATTCTCGAAAATATTTAAGTTTCCTCACTAGCGCGCCAGGGTTGCGCAGGGGTGGTTGGCGGCGTCATAGCTAGCTTCACAACCTTAGCTACAGTTACGCCGCGAGACGCTTGTTTAAATACCTACTTGGAAAGTTCTTCGAAGCATCCCCAACTTCAAAGATGCCTCCAAAGCCAGCAGGTTCCTCTCGAGCTCGAGGGGCAGTATCCCCTTCAGCTTCAATGCCTAAAAAGAAGTTTGTATTCTTCTGTAAGTGGACAGATCTTCACGCTGACTTCTTCAATAGACCTCCGACTCCTTTCGCAGTAAAACCAATCGGGGCATTTTACGTCTTTCTTATCACGAATATACTAGCAGCTTTATATGCCCCTATCCAGGATTGCGATGAGACTTTCAATTATTGGGAGCCAACTCATTATCTAAGCCACGGTTACGGATTACAAACTTGGGAGTACTCACCCGACTATGCCATTCGAAGTTGGCTTTATGTTGCGCTGCACGCTATAACAGGGACTTTCAGGCGGTTATTACCCTTCTCAACAAAGGTAAAGTATTTCACAAAGACAGTGCGCAACTCTATCTGACACGGTCCACAGGCTGGGGAGTTCTACTTTGTCCGATATGTCCTCGGATTTATCTGCGCTCTCTGCCAGACTCAACTATTTCGAATAATCAACAACACATTAAATCCTCGAATAGCCCTCTTTTTTATGATGTCCAACATATTTAGCCCGGGAATGTTCCATGCTTCTGCGGCGTTTCTCCCTTCGAGTTTTGCAATGTACACCACAATGTTGGGAATGGCAGCATTCATGAATTGGAGAGGTGGGCTGAAGACTGCTCAAGGAATATGTTGGTTTGCAATTGGTGGAATTCTAGGCTGGCCGTTTTCTATGGCGCTTTCTGCTCCATTCTTATTCGAAGAAATCGTCTTTGCATTCCTCAGCAGTAAGGATGCCACTATTGATGTCGTTATGAGATTTATACGAGGTATTGTGGCTGGACTTATGGTTCTGGTAAGTTTCAATCTTAAATGGACTTATAGTCTATCCTGACTCATTGGAAAAGTTCCTGGAATTCCTTGTATCTGGCTTCTTCTACAGAAAGTTGGTTGTTGTCCCTCTTAATATTGTTCTCTACAATATATTCAGTGGGCCCGGAAGAGGACCAGAGATCTACGGGACCGAGCCGTGGCACTTTTACATTCGAAACCTTCTTCTTAATTTCAACATTTGGTTTGTGCTGGCGATCGCCGCACTTCCACTCTTTATCCTACAGAAGATATTATCAAGATCACCACAGCAAGGTGGCACAGTTGCTAGCCTTCGAAGCGTGATTTTCATGGCCCCCTTTTACCTCTGGATAGCCATTTTCAGCTTTCAACCACACAAGGAGGAGCGATTCATGTATCCTGCATATCCATGTCTTGCGCTTAATGCTGCCATGGCTATGCATATTCTTTTGGCCGCTCTCGGGAATTCCGACCCTAAAACGTTAGTTGGAAAGATACCCCCAAGGCTGAAGCTCTTGGTTGTCAGTATTACCATGATTGGATCTATTGACCTCGGCGCTGCAAGGATATATGGCATCTACTCTGCATATTCGGCGCCGCTTAAAATTTACGAACCTCTGGGACGGTTAGGATCCGTTGGTGACTCAGTATGCTTTGGTAAAGAGTGGTACAGGTTCCCAAGCTCTTATCATCTGCCAAGAAAGATGCGAGCCAAGTTTATCAAAAGCGAGTTTACTGGCCTTCTACCAGGAGAATTCTCAGAGGCTAAAACTGGCTTTGGATTTTGGCCAGGAGCTTGGCTTATCCCCCCAGGAATGAATGACCAAAACATTGAAGATTTTGGCAAATACGTAAGCTACAACGATAGCATCATATTTCATTCTAATTGTTACCTTTAGGTCAATATCCGGACCTGCAACTTCTTGGTCGATACGTACTACCCAGGCTCGAATGCCAGTGCTCTAGAGCCTCACTACAATCTTGATTCAGATAATTGGGAACCGGTTACATGCGTCCCATTTCTTGATGCGTCGCGAACGCATATCCTCGGAAGGACGATTTGGCTCCCTAACCACCCATATATCCCCGAAAAGTTTCAAAGGAAATGGGGAGACCACTGTCTGTTAAAACGAAAGGATAAGACTTGATGTAATAAAATTTGTACCATGTATTCCAGTCTCAAAGGTAATTATAACCATAAAAAGCGGCTGTGGTCTTGCCAGTTTATTATTTACATATTTGATGAGACTCTACAAGAAAACAGCTATGTACACATTTGCTCATTCCTTCGCTCCCCGGACTATTTACCCAGCTTTTGCCAACTACACTCTCTTACCAACTTATGAGACAGCCGTCTTATCATTGTAATAATGGATCTAGTCTTTGTCAGTATAATCACAGCACTATCCTAAATATCAGACATACCGTCTCATCTGCACACCCTGCAGGCGTCTGGTAGTCATAGTTTCCGAGATTAATAAACAACTGTTGATTTGCGCATACCAACCACGCACTCAAATTCGGTCGGGTAATACCCGGGCCAGTCCACTGCACAGCATCACCACTAAATGCAAATGTTCCAAAAGTGTTCTTTGTCGTATTAAAAGTCATAGCCAGCATCTTAACGGTGGTTGTATTGGTGATAACATTCGCATATAAAAGGTTGCCACCGCCGATATTTTGAACCAATTGGCCAGAGACGATCTGAAACTGACCGGCTGTGGTGTAGGAGTCAAGGATTGCAGTTCCGGTGGAATACTCGGGCTTGGTCTGGAGGTATTTGTGGAAGTTGGGGGCTTCGACGGCACGAATCCAGAGATAACCTGATTGAAGAGTGGTCCCCGGGCCAGAGGCACTGCTGCTGCCTCCAGAGAGGGTTGTTGACGGAGAGGCATTAATAGTTGCCGAGCCTTCATTTGGGCTAGCTACGTCGGGAACACATTGCGAGTAGTCTATGAATACAGTTAGTTAGCTAATATGACTGACTGGGCGGGGGCTCTGCATACAATTCCTGGAATCTTGTTAGCAGGCAGTATCTGAAAAGGAAGGATTGAGGAGGAAATACCCATTGGAGCTGCAGACATATCCATCAACACAGGACGTTTCCCCAGCCCATCCTGTTCCTCCGCCTATTCCAGTCAGCTATTCCAATTTTTATTTTTCTTATACCAAGAACGTACATTGAGCATAGGCAGGTTGTAGTGTAGCTGCAGCCTCACCCGACAACACTATGACGCTGACAGCTTTTATCAACAACATTTTTAACATTAATTTACAAGAAAATAAATCTCTTTTTTTTTAATTGAGAAAAAATCCAGAGAGCGCCTGAATGGAGGAAAAAATACATAAGCTTTTCATAAAAGCCGGAAGTCTAAATCTATTTAAACGTCCACGCCTAGAGCTGGCTACAAGATGGTGGCGGACCGAAATCACCGGGGCAATATATCTGCATTTTGCCAGATTGCGAATGTTCCCACAACTAGATCACGCGTGACTGAGGTTTATTTCTCGAAGGAAGGATATGGTCAGAGAACAACTTGATTGGGAAGCGCGAGATGAGGAATTGGTTTTAGGTTTGACAATCTTGAACTTAAGGGAAACGAGGCTGCGCGGGATAGAGTGATTTCGTCGTGGGTAGTTCAGGGGTACTGTTCGGTAGTGGGGTTTTCGAGCTGATGGGTTGGGAGCACGTGTTTTGAGGGGCAAGAGATTAAGAGCTTCCATATATACTTAGGATGTTGTAGCACCTGCTTTGATTATAATTCATACCTTTGGACTGTACGGGTTGCTATAAAAGTCGCTCCCTTTAAAATACTAAGGGTAAGTTGGTAAGAAATACTTACTGTAACAAGCCCCCACTCTCTCCTTCATCCCACTAAATTTAGCGCGGCGAGTTTTCAGGAAGCTTTCCAGCCGCCCTCCTTTGTGTTGAAATAGCAAGCTTCAATTTCCTCTATTTCAAATATAAGTTCAGTCATTCATATAAATGCCTCAAACCTGGCTCATAGTGGGAGCTTCAAGAGGCATCGGCCTCGAGTTTGTGTCCCAGCTCCTCTCACGAGGCGACATTGTGATAGCAACATCGCGCAGTCCTGCAGCTGCTCCAATTCCCGAGTACGTTGGTAGAGGAAGTCAACTGTGGACCTTAACGGGGACCAAAAATGGGAGGAACTTAACGATACTGGAATGTGACGTCAGTGACGACGAAAGTATTAGGATATTCACGGAACAGGTCAGGAAGTTAGCGAGGGTAGGGGGTATTCTGGAAAGGGGGTTCATTGATTGCGTTGTGCTCAATGCTGGGGTGTTGGTTTATCCGAATAGGATCTCGGAAATGTAAGTTTGGATGAACAACTATTTTTTAATTATTTTTATCAGGGAATGCTATAGGTTATGGCCATTTTAGACGAGGGATATAATAAGAGATATCAGGTTTCGGTATTTCTCAAAAAACAATCTTGAGTTCAAGTTGACAAGGTATAGCTCGTTCTCGCTCTTCACTCACCACCTCCGCACCAACACCATCGGCCCCCTCATGACAGCACAATCTCTACTCTCCCTCTCGTCCCCACCTCCAACACTGAACACTCCACTCTCTCCGACATGGGGGCCTTCAGCACCCATCCAAATCCGTACTCTAGTCTTCATCTCGTCAGACTCCGGCTCGACAACTAACTTCCGCTCGTTCGAAGACGGATTCGGTGCCTATGCTGCATCCAAAGCCGCTTTGAATCAAGCGTTGCGGCACCTTGCAGCAGAGTTGCAACGAAAAGCCAAAGAAGAAAATGGAAAGGGCCGAGATGAAATTCAAGGTAAAGCGCCTGTAGTGCTGGCTCTTCATCCAGGAGAGGTGAGCACGGATATGGCAAATGTGAGTGTAGATTGGGAAGTAGAGGGAATTATCACTCCTCAAGAGAGTATTTCATGTATGCTAAAGGTTATTCAAGAGAAGGGGCGTGGTGGAGTCGACGAAGGAGGAAAGGTGAGTGCTCTTGCTCAAGGTAAGAGGGATGAAGAGGGAGCGGCGACTTTTTGGACTTGGGAGGGTAATAGATATCCTTGGTAAGGGATGAGATGCGTCGGTGTATGTCTGATTCATTGTCTATACTGTATAGGGAATTGAGACGAGGTATAGCCACCAACGCCGCGCCATGCATACCATAATACCCAAAGAAAATGTCATACAGCGGAACGTCGTTTCTTCTTCATTCTTACTTTTTCCACCGATTCTTCGACTTTCTTAAGCCTCCACTCACATTCACCCGCAAACTCACAACTTCTACATTTAAAAGCCTCTTCGACCGATACACCTTGTGCTTCTCGTCTCCCCCTCCACCATTCTATCTCATGGTTAATATATGTTGTCAATGCAAAGTCGTCCATTATCAGTGCTTTACTCCCCAAGACCTCACCATCATCCCTTGATCTATACTCTGCTTTGAGGATGCTACTTAGAGAAGCTGCCCCATTAGGAAGCGTGAGTTGACACTCGGTAATCATAAGTGACCAGAGGGCAGAGAGATTATTATGAACCAGAAGCGTATTTACAGAATCTTGACTTGAGTTTAGTATAGATTCTTGACTTGATTCAATTTCAGTAGAAGCATCGTAAAATTGCTCTTCATGGGCTTGGTTGAGTCGTCCAATCTCACTTATAAATATATCTGTAAAGGGTTTCAATCCGTCGAGACCATAACGTGAAGTTAATATCGAAAAATCCACAGTGTTTGTTGCCATTTCAGAGAGAAGACGGTGGTATAGCATGAGTTGCATTTTTGTTGGTCGAAAGGCGGAATTTGAAGGCAAACTTCGAACACCTCGAGTCTTCACATCACAGAGATATATCTTTTTGATTCGATCACTTTGCTTACTTTTTGTTGCTCCTTCGGCAGCACCAGCAACCTTGAAGAATTCAGCAATAGTTGTTTGATCTGGAGGTAGGTCATCCTGGCCAGAGGATTTCTCCAATGGCTTCTCCCAGGAGGATTCGAAGGGGGTATCTGGACGTTTGTAAGATAATTCGTCAATAACCCCATTCACAACTAGGCCATCAATTGTTCCCCAGATCTCTAGCTCTCGTGTTAGACCGGTGTATCGCAGCGTCCGTAGGCCTTGTATGACATTCCATATTCGAAGGCCCCAGGCATCTTCTTTTGTTCTTGTCTCTACTGGAACAATAGTGTGGACTTGTTCTTCAAGAGTGCGGTGGACAACGCTGCCCTGTTCCATTGCCTGTGTCCTCTTCTTTCTCCCATACCTTGTTAGAGAATACCAATATTGCAATTCGCACCAGGCAGGCGATATCAGATCTGTGACAGACAATGGTTTCCGTGGTTGCGCGCGAAATCGTTCGAGAGGAGATCTAATATCAAGGGTGTTGGAGTTTACTAATACGGGTTCCAAAGAGACTGGTTCAAGGTCAGACGCATCTTTGATCTGATCTCTCACTAGGCGCTTCAGCGTCAGTCAGATTTGCCTCGAGGATTGGTATTGAGGAGGCTTTCTTACAGTCCGGGTAATGCTCGCGGGACTTAACTGACCGACTAATCTGTTCCGCAACCTGTTCAGCAGCTCTGGCCGCCTCGAATAAAGGTGATTTCTTCTCCCTGCGAAAAGTTCGCGGAAGACGCAGAGTCTGTTCTGGGTCATAGTGCTCGATTTCGTTGACAATGGGATTGTCCTCATCGGCGTGCTTCACCAATGACAGTTGCTCAGCTATCTCAAAATCTTCGAGAGAGAACTCGGATCCATAATCGGTGTCGATGTCATTCAAAGATTCCTCAATGTCATCGTTGGTGGCAGGACTGTCCATGCCGGCGGAGTCATCGAGTCAAGCCATGCGCAGGCGGACGGAGGTTGTATTCTGGGGTGTTCTGACGCTCAGATCGCGACGCGGAGGGTTCAGCTATGGTGTGGATCTCACTGTAACACGTGATCGACGCATCACTTACTATAGATACTTGAGCTCTTAAAAGTTAAACACCCCAAATTCAAGATATGTCCCAGTAGCCTAAAATTTTCCATCTTGGGGTTGTGAAAGCCTCAGTAACGGCGATGTGGCGGGACAATGGCTGCTTTTGAAATGCTGGTGCCTTCTTTTGTGGCTTCAAGCTTGACTGATTTTGATCTCTTTACACGTCACCAAGATGTTCCTTGATAGGCTTCATAGTTCTATGGTAAACAATCCCCCGTGTTTTTTCCAAAGACCAGAATGCACAAACCTTTGTTGTTCACAAATCCAAAACTCGTATAGATCTATCCTGAACTACTCGCACACTACCCACATAGTACTGTACAGGATCTAAAAATATCCTACAAGGCTGAAGCCTCCCACACCCAAAAGCAAAACGCCGGCATTTTCAGCCCACGACAGGGAGATCATTTACAAAAACACACCACAGTTTGTTTCTCCACGTTTCAGATCTCGCAAACACGAGATCAAAGTCTGGTTTTTGGCTGCCTCGCTATTTTGAGCTAAGCCGGCCAGCGTTGCAAGGTCCGCCATCTGTCATTTTCGAAATAAAACAGGCAGCAGGATCCTACATCTCACCTTTCCTCTTCTCTTTTCTCTTTTTCGTACCTGCATAGCCCTTATTTATCCGTTCCTCACCATCACGTCCCTAGAGAGGCCAATCTTCAAACATCACGTGATTGTCCAGTATTTCACGCCGTCGTTTCTGAGACATTTGATACTTCATCTCAACTTCACCCACATTCATTATGGAATCTCCGTCTTTGCAAGCGATTGAAGATGACCCTAAAATGGTGGCGAAAACCTCTCTTCAAAGGCCAACTACTGGAAAAGAAGTCACATTAATGGACCTCCCAACAGAACTCCACCTCCAAATCGCCTCGTACCTCATCTACCCGGATGCATTATCGCTGAAGTACACAAGCCGGCACTTCAAAAGTTTTGTTTACACCGGTGTGAATCTGAAGGTGGAATGGCTACTTGAGAGAAGAGGGCTACATCTGGATTGTCCCAATGATAAGGGATGTGAATTGGGGAGTGATATGAAGTTTTGTAGAGGGAGTATGAGGTACATTGATCCCCGTTTTCGGACCATAATTTTGATATGGCTATGTTCTGAGAGATTATTGACATGATACTAGTTTATTAATGAAAAGAAGGAGGGAGCATTGTGATTGTGATGATAAAGAAGGTGGTAGGGGCTGCTTAATCTTTGGAACCAAGATCTGTACCAACAAGAAGAAGCCACTAAGCATGATTGCGAAGACGAGGAAATGGATTGGCAATGTTGCGAAGAAAAATAGCGAGTTTTGGTGGATCGTCGCTGCTGCGGTTGGATTGGTAGTTGTTCTTGGCAGTATGTGGATGGCCAAGATGGAAATTATGGGCAATTGAACTTAGCATGCTTGAAGTCGTATGAAAAATCATACCGTAATGTAATATGTAATTTAATAAGCTCTTGTCGGATACTTACATTTGCCCGAAGTATTTGAATGTCGGCCATTAGGCTCTTGAAGTAACGGAAAATTGAGGGTCTGATCCTGTACTATTTGGCCGAGCCAATATTTGAGATAATCAATTGCATATCCGTTCTACGACCGGCTACACCCAGTTGGCATAACAGCAACAGCTGGAAGCCGAGAGAAATGCTGCTAGGAAACGTGATATCACTTGACCTGGCTCGGCCTAATTTCTTTTAGTCTTAAGGTCTCTCGTCTCAACACGCAGTCTTCATAACTGAGCAACCTTCAATCACAGCAACTTTGATGGCCTCGAATGGAGAAACGATGATTGCTAGAGACGACCAAAATCCATGTCACCTTGGTATCTTGTTGACTTCAACAATGGGGCAGACCCTCCCAAGAGTTTGCATGGCTAGTGCAGCACTGTAAAAGGCTTACAAGGAGGGTATTCTGTGAGCCTCTGAAGTTCTGAGAGCATCATTGTTGTGTACAGCCCTTTGCCCTAAAGTATTCTCAGTTTTCGATTGTCAGCAGCATTTATTGATCCTATACATCGAATTATTAATTGCTCCGTTGCGGGGTCGCTTCATGGGGAATATCTTATCAACTCTCAGGTAACTTGGTTCGATTTTGAGCATTCTCCGAAAATTGGTCCTCTCGGGAATCATCTTCTATCAAGAGCGGAAGAAGACATGGGGTCTGTGAAAGGATCATGCCTGGAGGAGACTCTGCTCGGGGGTGGAGATTAGTATTTGTACGAAGTGTATTCCGTACTCCGAAAGGTTAACAGCAGGTCTGTGCGGAGAGGGACAGGAGAATGGAAGTTAGAGGAACTTTGAGTAAGAGGAAACCGAGAATAGAGGCGGAAGTTTTCGTGTTACAGGACTTTAAAAAGTAGAAAAAGAAGATATGGAAAAGAGACTAGGTTTTCCTTGTACTTACAGACTACAGTACCTCGTACCTTTATCCCGTCACCGTGAAGTTGCCGTAACTGAGAATTAGCCCCTGTCAGCCATCTATCTACAAAAATATGACAGCTCGCAAATCGCGGCAGCAAGCGACAAAAAGGAAAGAAAGTGCGCATAGATCAACGTCAATAATACTTCAACATAATCTATCTCTCTACAATATAGAGGACTACCAGTCATTATTTACTTTCAATATTCGACTCCAAAATTTCACAGGGCTGGGTCGTTAGTCCAATTCCCACCCATTTAAACGAGTCTCTTAGCTTTGTTTAACTGCATCATTCTTCAATCTCGCGCTTTCATTGCTGTGTTCACGTTATTACAATACAGATCCCGGTTGTCCCAAATCCAGGGCGATGGCGAGTGTCAGAGGATCCTTCTCTCCATTTCTTTAAGCCCCGCTATTCGTCGGTCGATCACTGGATATAAATGGGATTATACAGTAGTAGAAGTCGATGCAAATATTCTCTACCCTGACGGCTCCACTAGTAGCTTCGGCCTCTCTCTAATACTCAAGCTACCAACAAGCCGTACTTATTTCTTCCAATGATATCGAGCGCACAGACGCCTCTTGACCACTGTGCCTCCCACTACTGTACTACTGTCTGCTTCTCCACAGATCTCATGGGCTTAAGATTGGTCAGGGCGCTGTAGAAGACGCAACCCATCCCCACATGGCACACAGTGTGATATTCCTCTTCTTCCTCACACCTCGCACGGTTTCATATCTACAGACCTCACTTATTTTTATTCTTATTTTTCTTATTAGAGATGACAGAACCCATTGATGAAGTGATTCAAAGTGACCAGTCTCTCTTTGCAGCCGAAGAGGGACATCCACACTATATTATTGACAAGACTGCACCCCTCCCGCCGACACCATCGTCTCCGCAAAGCTCACGGAAATTGCAATCGGCAGCGAGAATGCGATCCAGCTCGCAAGTCATTCATGAGGAGCCTTTTATGGGTGCCAATGGCCATGAAGAGAGAGATACCTTAAGCAGTGCTAGGGATTCAGACGGCGCTCCAAGCAGCAAGAGCGGGAATAACACCATTGTGAACGGGTCCGGAAATGGAAGTAACATGGCGGACTTTTTCAGCTCGGAGATTTTTAACCTCGTTATTCACAATCCCATAACTGCACACAGGTTCTTAAGGTTCTGCCAAAGCCGAGCATGTGGGGAGAACATGGAATTTTTACAAAAAGTAAGTACACCCAAGTTGCTGGAACCAAGGTCGGTTATTGGAAATTTGCAATGGAATTTGATTGTTTTTATTCAAACCCAGACAGAATCTGACCTGGCTTCCAAATAGGTTGATAAGTACCATCGATTGTTGGATGATGTGACACAAACCCTCGGAGCTATACATGCCACTTACACTTCCGCCGACGCACCTCGTCAAATCAATATATCCAACTCCCTCACAAAGCGGCTATCAGTAGATATAAAACAAACGACACAACTAACCATTCCAAGCCTCGAATCTCTCTTCGTAGCCGCCTCGGAACATGTTGAGAAATTGTTGTCCAGTGATATATATCCCAGATTTGTTAGGCACCAAGTGACAACATCAGCGGTAATGGCACTGGCAGACCACAGGGAACGGTACCAGGGTTTAGGTGATTGCTTTTGTCTGACCGATCCATGCGTGGCAGATAATCCAATTGTCTATGCATCTGACGGGTTCGTTTCTGTTACTGGATATACGCGGAAGGATATCATCCCTCGAAACTGCCGGTTTCTCCAGGGTGAACTTACCGACTCCCGCTCAACGAAGCGGCTTAAGGGATCAATTGAGGGCTGTGAAGAAACTGTGGAGCTGCTTCTCAACTACCGCAAGAATGGCGACCCATTTTGGAACTTACTCTACGTCTCCCCACTATTTAACGAAAGTGGAGAAATATCATTTTTCCTGGGTGGACAGATCAATTGTAGTACGACAATACACTCATGTACTGATGTATTGCGAGTGCTAAGTGTCAATGATGACGAGCTAGATAAGCTCGACGAGATGGAACTACTAAAGAGCAAACCCGCAAGCATCAGAAGTCGAGAACAACAATCGAAGCCGATTAGTACATTCTTTAAGAGCTGGAGAAAATACGACGCTGGCTCTTCACAAGTCAAAACTAAAGTCAGTGTGAGGGACGAGGCAGGCATGGAGGGAGAACTGATCAATAGGGTGGGCAAGTTAAATTTCAAGACGCAAGTTGAGGCATTTTATACGGCATATTCAAAGGTTTGGCAAACTCCTTTTTCCCACCCTTACGGATTTGGGGCTGAATGAGAGACTTAGTATCTGGTAATGTCTTGGAGTCCTTCTATGCAGATACTTTTAGTCCAGCACTACTCTCCAGGAGTAATCGACATGCTGTGCTTGAACCTCCCCAACGGCGGTATCGCACCGATTTTCAAGAAGGACATCTTCAAAATCCTCTCAGAGCACTCGTCAGAATCGTCGTCAGTAGCGAAGGCTTTCAAAAACTCGGTCAAGGATGCGATCAGAGCGGGCAGGGCGGTCAGTGTCGAGACGGGGCTTAGGACGGGGATCGAGGAGAAAAAGAGCACGGGCTGGTTTGGCGGGGATAGGGAGGGGTGGAGGAGGGTCGAGGAGAAATATGTGACGCACTGGACCCCGTTAAAGGATGAGGAGGGGAGAGTGAAGTGGGTGGTGTTGACTATCGCACCGAAGATATAGGGGAACCCAAGTTCTGAGAGATATGGGAAAGGGGAGGGGTTTTGCTTTGGCCAAGGAGTTTTTTGCAACGTGCTTGGATTGTTATCTGTATGTCATGATGGGTCATTGTCTTGATACCCGGGAATGGATGGGTGGCCGGATCTCTCTTGGCGTTCTGGCTGTGTATTTCTGTCCTTATTTTGTGAGCAAGGCAGGAGGTTTTTGTACAGTATTAGTGGTGCTAGTAGACTAAAGAGCGAGTCTGTATTAAGGGAAAAGTAATCCTTCCACAAGGAGAGAGTAAACGGGAGATACTATAACCAACCTCGATGTTCCAGTCTTGCCGTAGGGAGGTGCTCAGAATCGATCTAACCGCAGCCAGTCAGGAGGGGTCAATTCTCAGGGCGTGGTGTATGGAAAATCAAGGGAGATATGGTTATTTCAACCTCACTCCCTACTGAGTACATTAAAATCGTCGAAAGATGTATGGTCTAGTTTGGGATAGGTCAGATAAGAGAGGCTTGGGCGCATTTCTGGTCTGTGGGCTTTGACACCCACAGACCCGGGTTTTCTCGATAAACGTGGGACGAGTAATCGATCCAGTAAGGCAAACCAATAATCTAAGACGATCTGCGGCAGGCTCGGATTGGGAAATGCTGAAAAAAGGGTGAACCCAAGCTCTTGGACCCAGGCTCTTGGACGTGCCGAACTATTTGATCGATTTTTAAAACTCTCGGACTTCGCGTTGGAGGTTGCAGTGTAGTGCCGTGCGTCGGGATGGATATCACGTGGGTTTGGCCGCAGAGAAGGAGACCTGAACCCTTTTTTCTTCCTGGGTACGGGGTACCTGAACGTCATACAGTATGTCAGGCCCATCCAAGGACCGAGAGATTAGAATCGCCCGGGGAGAAAGGCTGATCGACCGTCTTCTATCCCTAAAAGATGCTTTTTTTTAAACTTGGCCGGCATTTCCAATCATCATTGGAGGGCGGCAAGCCCCAGGATGAGTTTTGAAACGACACCGTCGATTGTCAACCGTTTGACGGTCGCGCTGTCATTGGTTGAGTCCCTTAACATACTTTTCTTCTCCCTTGGAAGCATGGAAAGTGATCGTCGTGGGGAAATGTAGGTTTGTTCTTCTGGTAAATTGACATTTGAGGCTGTGTCCATGACTCCTCCCAACCCTTTACGAAGTACGGGTTTTCGTGGGGTGGGTTGAGTGATTCTGCTGCTGGAAAGAACTACGTACATACAGTAGGCACGGCACCATAGAATCAAGGGTGCATGGAGGGGAGTTTTTATTGAAAAGGCGTTGGGAGGGTGGCTGTGGGAGACGGATTGTGTAGATAAGAGACGGTTGGAATGGCGAGGAAGGATTTGTCGGGCCGGCGCATGGAAACAATCTCCAGGCCATTTTAATATCGAATATGGGATGAACCACAGTGTATCTCATATAGGATGATAGGGGAGGAAGTATAGTAAATGGGATACCCCGCATCGGCCAGTTCGAGTCGAGTCAACGCCAGTCAAATCAAGTCAAGAAGAGTATATTTTCTCTCCTGCTACGGTATCACGATGTCTTCTTGGGCGATGCTGAAAATAGCAAGAGCGATCTGATGAGGTCAGGACGATCAGAGAGCGAACGGGATGGAAAGAAAGAAAGAACGCAAGAAAGAAGCGCGCGTAGTGGCCGAATCCTCGTGCTGGGCCGGTCAACACGACGTGATTCCGGCTGGTCGCAATTTCCCTCTAGTCGCACTCGGCCAACTCTGATGGCTGATTGGCGAGCCGAGCAGGACATGTTCCTGGACTTGGCCTCTTCGGGCTTGGTCTCGCCTGGTCCCTTGCAGATGAGGACAAGGATGGCCCTGCATGGCACCCACTGCTTCTGCACCTTCGCTCTTCCCTTCTCCTGCTCCTTCTCGTCCCTGTGCCTGGGCGTCTGCACTGTGCACTGTGCACTGTGCACCACCACCCACAGGACAGGAAAGGGCGAACTCTCTTTCTGGACCCTACTGTGCCGTTCTTCGTTTCCTCACCTCATCCTCTTCATCTTCTCATCTTCTCTTCTTCTCTCCTTCTCTCCTTCCCCTCCTTTTTCCACCTTACCGTCGTCACGCCAGACTCCCGAGAGGACTTCATTTTCTTCTCTTCTCTTCCCTTCCCTTCCTACCCTCACGACAGGTCGTCCCTCTTTTATCGACCTCGAATGCCGTGCTGACTTTGGTCCTTCCATTCACGCTCTCTTCATCACCAAACACTGTCCCATATCGTGGACATTCACTCTTTCGGTTCCTTTCGATTCAATTCAATCTTCCACAACATATCTTCGACTACAAACAACAAACACCAAAAATACTCTCATTTAACTTGTCGATAATACTCAGATACTATCCGCCAACCGATCGTCACTTTCCAGTCCTTGCTTCTGCGCGAGGATCGCATAGAATAAACGGGAAATTCTAATCCATACAAAATGGCACACCAGAATATGCATCGTCGCCATGCGCGTGCCGCACTTCCAAACCCTTTCGCCGATGCAATTCCAAATCCATTCCCCAACGGCTTCCCGAATCCGTTCGCCCAGACAAAGGAACAGCCCTCGGTCATAGTATCAGTCGTGTATGTGACACAGTCGGCCACCGGCTCAGTCATAGGACATTCAACGTTAGGTCCGGCCGGCAATGCTCAGTCTCCGACCCCATCTCCAACCCCAGAGTCTAGTCCCTCATCCGTCCAACAGCAGGATTCAAGCAGTGTTGTGGCCGACCACAGTACGACTTCCACCTCGAGCCTGCCCTCATCCATCGCCTCCCCGTCCGGATCCGTTGGAAGCTCGGGTCTCCTCCTTGCAGCCTCTAGCTCACCCATGATATTGGCAACTCACTCCACAGCGACAGGTACAGCATCAGCAGCTAGTTCTTCTGCCACAGTTTCATCGTCGTCATCGGGAGGAATGAGTGTCGCTGGGAAGGCAGGAATGGTAATTGGACTTCTGTTACTCGTGGGCGCTATTCTGGCTTTGGTCTTGTTCTGTTTCAAGAGAAGGAAGGATCAGGCGAAAGCGGCGGAGTTGGAGAGCGAAAAGCTTGAGTTCGGCGATATGAATCGATCAGCAAGCACCCGGACTGCTGCCGTTGCTCCTCGTCTCTCTCTACGACCCGTCACGCAGTTTTTGCCAAATCTTACAGAGAAACGTTCAAGCAGAGGTAATGCTTTGATGATGGCTTCCGCCCCAATTGCCGAAGAGAGACCAGCAACGAACCAATCGAACCATCATGAGAATCCGTTCGGCAATCACGCGGAGACCATCGATGCCACCAATGTGAGAGGCCCTGAGGTCGTTTCAGAAATGGATGCAGCTGCTGGTAATCCTGCTATTGCTGTTGCTGCTGGAGCCGTTACTGGTGCCGCAGTTGGTACTGCGGTTGGTCTCAAGCGTGGAGCTTCAAAGCGTGAAAATGCACCCCAACAAATGGATTTCACCAAGACTGGTCCTTTCATGGGCCCACCAAGCCCCGCTCCAACTGAATTTAGTGTCTCATCTGAATCTCCATCTGCTCCTACCCAAACCAACACTGGTGCTGCGATTGCTGCCGCTGGAGGGCCTGCCAACAGTGCTGTTCACCGTGTCCAACTTGACTTCGCCCCCTCACTGGAGGATGAACTTGAGTTGAAGGCCGGCCAGTTGATTCGACTCTTGCATGAGTATGATGATGGATGGGTAAGTTGATTGCTCTTAGCCCATGAATGAAGCTAACATAAGTAGGCTCTCTGTATTCGTCTCGATCGTTCTCAACAAGGTGTTGTTCCCCGAACCTGCCTCTCAACACGTCCTGTCAAGCCTCGTCCACAGCAAAATGGCCCTCGAGGCCCACCACCCCCGGGCATGCGTGTTCCCCAACAACCCCGTCCCATGTCTCCAGCTGGTAGACCTATGGGTCCCAATGGCCAACAACCACGACAAATGTATCCACCTCAGCAACGGCCCATGACCCCTAATGGCTCTAACGGCCAAGGGCGTCCCCGAAGTCCTTCAGCTTCACAGATGCAAGTACGACGAAACAGCCCACCTGGCCCAAGTCCCATGAATCACGGTATGCAGTACGATGTTGCCGGATCTCCTCCCGGCTCCATAGGACGAAAGCCAGTCCCAGGTCAAGCTTTGTAAAGGATTTTTTATTTCTCACATTTCCCATCGGCGTACTATGAGAGATTAGTCTTGACACATTCCTCGTACTTGTAGAAGGATTTGGGACCGCGGCGTACTGGAGCTGGGGTGTGATGATCGATATGACGCATGTACAGAATTTTCATATGTGCGATTCTAGTGTGTTTTCCTTTCTTGGAGGGTGTCTTATTTTAGGTACAGAGCAGCTTGTTGCTTACTTTGCAAATTTGGCTTGGAAAGAGGGATTTGGATGCGAGGTGCAAGTAGATACACACCCTGCTGTATCGGTAATGTGTATTTGTTTGCGGGAGTTCCGATCTCTCGTTCTGGTCAGACTTCACTTCTCTGCGGGTCGAGTTCTGACGCTTTTAACGAAAAGGGTCGGATCTTATCACTCTGCTCGGCTTCTCAGTAGATTATTTGTTTGATCTATTAGAGAGGGTGTTTTTAGTAGATATTTTTTTGAATGTTGCTGGAGAAACAGGGGCGTTAGCAATTTGGCTATGTGGAGCTGAGCTTAGGAGAATTAAGGGAATGGGAATGAATGAAGAGGTGAAAGAGATACATGTGGACTGTACTGTATTGTAGATAGATGAAAGTAGTATTAAAATATGAATGGAAGAAGAAATTACGCGAGAAAACGCCTGTGTCCTTACGAATAAAACAAGAAATTTGCTTTGCTCTCTTATATAACCCCCATTTTGTCTGCATCATCGTAGCTTCTCGTCCTCAATAATACTAGTATAATTTTATTTCTACTCGTTTGTTCCTGTACAATATATAGAATGATTATACGCCCATTTTAATAACTGAGATAACAGAATGCGGTGCCGATTCAACTGCCACAATAATCTATCCCAACAGAACATTATCCTTGATGCGGATAGCTGAAGATCAAAGCCATTATCGACTGGTAGTATGCTGGCTTCTTTCCGGAGTACTTCGAGCGGGGATTCTTTCAGAGACTGGGGCTTTCCGACCCAAAGAAAGGGGAAGTTGACGACAAGCCTCAATTGTTGGAGTTCCTCGAATCGCAGTAAAATAAAGTAAGTTCAGACTCTGCTGCTGTCACATAATTTCATAACTTGTTCCCCGCTTCCATGGCAAACCTACGTATCTAACACGTCTGGAATGGTCTTGATCGTAATGATTCGAAATACTCCGGACACCCTGGGTGAAGGGACTAGTGCGAGCTCAATGCTCCGATAACTTCAGGCCGGTTTTTACCAATAGCTCTTGGACAGTCTTCAATATCTCGCTGAAAATTTTGAGCACAACGCAAGAATACAGTGTCAAGGGTCAATTCAAACTAACTTCAATTCTACTATCAATATTGGCGGACACAAGTTAAAATGAGGCAATGGATTTCAGAGACGCAGCTACGGCGTCGAGGTGAGATATGATTTACTGTAATTCCAAATGGGTCTTGGTCTCACCTCGCTTAGGAGCCCACTGGAGGAGCTAAGATGTTTAAACTAACCAGCGCATCTTTCCTCGCGACACTTTAAATACTCAGTATCTGATTCGTCTCATTTCCATGTATCTCGTACATGGCAGAGAATGTATCAAATCCGCAGCTGGAACTCATTGTATCGGTTCGCTGGAGAGCTTCTCTCAGCTATAAAAAAGATCGAGAATGGCTACACGTAGTATTTCTACCTCAATCTCAACATCATTCCGCTTTGAAGAGCAAGAAGAAAGAAAGAAACTTTCACTGAAACAAAATTTTATCGACGATTGCCTTGGGATATTCTGCCATCCAGAGCGTTATACTGAACAGCTCCGCGATGGCTTGAGTCGTGTGACTGACACTGACGAAGATGTTGATTCCCTCCGAGAATGTGGCAAACCGGTTCTTAGCCTTCTATTCAACATAAGTACGGCGATCAAAAACTGTAGAGGAGACCCTGATCTTATCATACAAAGACTTTGCGATCTCACGACTCTTGCGACAGAAAAGTTTTATTGTTTTCCATTCAAAGACGTCCCGCCATGTTGGAGGACTTTGTACTGGGAGGTAAGCCTACTAAAAGTTACGGCTATAGCGGCGAAAGAAAGATGGAGAGAGAATTTTTTGAAGAATGTTACATTTGATGAAGAGAAGATGGACGAAATGGTGAAAATCATTGACATGGCCCTCATTATGGCCGGGCCCCCGCCTTGGAGTGATAGACGGGCCGAGTACCAGTCATTACTCGATAAACTCCAGGATATCTACATCTGCTCCAATACAGAAAATGAAGAAAATCCACCAAACAAGCGTCGGAAGGTGGTGGATCAATTTTCATCCTCTGTTGTATTTCTACCACCTGTTGCAAATCCCGTTCCAAGGGTTAACAAGTTATCTTTTGAGGCCTTTGAAGAGCTTATGCAGCGTCCCAATAATATAAATCTCGGACCAGAGCCTGTCATAATTACAGGTGCAATAGATCACTGGCCCGCTCGCGACGAGCGTCCCTGGAACGAGCCCTCCTATTTGCTATCGAAGACAATAGGCGGTCGACGGTTAGTGCCTATTGAGTTAGGTAGGAGTTATGTCGACGATGGATGGGGGCAAAAGATAATGCCTTTTAAAGAGTTTCTGGAAAAATATATTGAGGATCCCAAACTCTTATCGCCGGGGACCGGATATTTGGCACAACATAACCTATTCTCTCAGATACCTTCGTTACGTTTAGATATCGCCATCCCAGATTACTGTTATGCTCAGGCACCTCCACCCCACCACTCATCACTGCTAGCTGAGGCACATTCCATCGTACCTCAACTTAGTGAGGTTTTACTGAATGCATGGTTTGGCCCCACAGGGACAATTAGTCCTCTCCACACCGACCCGTATCACAACATTCTCACGCAAGTCGTAGGGAAGAAATATGTCAGACTTTACGCACCACGAGAAAGCGAGAAGCTATATGCGAGGGGGGTTGAAGACGGAGGAGTCGATATGGGAAATACCAGTGCACTAGATGTTGGGTTGCTGGCTGGTTGGGATGGAATTGACCAGCAGAGAAGAGAAGCCCAGAGCCTATTTCCACAGTTTCGAGATGCCACGTTTGTGGATTGCATATTGGAAGAAGGAGAATGTTTGTATATCCCCGTTGGATGGTGGCATTATGTGCGGAGTCTAAGTGTGAGTTTCAGTGTGAGCTTCTGGTTCAACTGAAGAATTTGGCTATCGTGTCACGTGGCTCTTAACTCCGATTCGTATAACAGCTCTTCGTAGAGTTGATCAACGGAACGCCTTCCGCGTTAGGCTAGCTTTTAGCAGCACAGCCCACGCGGCGGCATCAAATACCGGAAACCTTGACACCACCTCGCAAGTCTAAACTCTTTTCTCCTGATAAATTGTGGATGTTATTCCAATCGGTGACTCCGCACAGCTGGTTTTAATTCGGAAAGAACCCTGACAAGCTTGCTGACGTAGTTGCCTCAGCCCCAAGAGTCAAATTATTAAGGCTACGGCGCGATATGTGATTGAAGCTATGAAATCTAGATAGCGCCCTCAAGTCTTGAGTGATAGAAAATTCACCGAGCATTCTTTTCTACGAAGTATATATTAGACTTTATCCACACTTCAGTTGTCCTTCTGATCCAAGCTGGTCAGTATGGTATATTGCGGAAAACCTTCGAAAGCATGTCAGGAGTGTAGGCAAAAAAAGACAAGAGTAAGTGTTGGCCAGGAAGCAGTGGCTTTACCCTAATTTGTTTTCTTCCTCTTAACATCTTCCTTTCCCAAATCGCACTACAGTTCGAAATTTCTGACGCCCTTCTAGTGTGATCGTCTCATCCCGTCATGCACGCAATGCATTCGGGCACATCGGACTTGCCCAGGTTACCGAAGCGAATTAGATCTCATGTTTCGTAATGAGAGTCAAGCTGTCATTGGAAAAGCCAGAGCCCGGGGAAAGCCCAAAGCCAAATCTAAATCGCCACAGCCGGGAACTGCATCAGTATCCCCACCGGAATCAGTCTATGATGAAGAAGATGCAGATGAAGAGATTGGCCCAAGGGACTTGGATCAGCAACTTATGGCCTATTCTCCAGGCAAAATGACAGCGAGCACTAATTTCTTCTATGGCTCTCCCATGTCTAACCACTCCCTCGGTCCCACCTTAGATGAACGTGCCCAGAGCTTTTTTAACAAAAACCCACCTACTTTCCTCCGGGCGTTGAACTTGGCGGATGATATATGCAGCCAAACCAGTGCAGATGAACATTTACTAGCTAGTATGAGTGCTGTTGGACTTGCCAATTTCTCAAATTCTGTGGGTGCTCCAGGACTCATGGTCCGGGCTCAGAAGGAGTATGTGCATGCACTTCGATTAACGAATGCCGCTCTGAGATCTCCATCAGAGGTGAAAAAGGATAGTACGCTCTTTTCTGTTATGATCTTGAGCATTTTCGAAACTGTTACTGGCAATACGGAGCGTTCACTGGCAGCTTGGGCTGAACATGTCAATGGAGCGTCAGCTCTTGTTAAGCTTCGAGGTCCAGAACAGTTCAAAAGCGAGGCTGGTCAGCGAATGTTCAACCAAGTCGTATCCAACCTCATGCTCAGCTGCATTCAGAGGACAAATCCGATGCCAGAACATATTATTGAGCTACGAAGGGTAGCAAGAGATCATATGTCTGTCAGTATGCCTTTATATGATCTCGCAGAAATCATTATCGACTTTACGGTTTTTCGAGCTGCTGTTAAAAATTGCGAGATTGTTGGTCCTGCGGCGATAATATCTGCAGCACTCGATATTGATCGTCGGTTTCTCGAAGTTTTCAAAGATCCCCCACGGCAATGGAAATATCGCACAGTTTACACAGACAAGTACCCTGATTTGGTATGGAATGGGAACTATCATGTCTATACCGAATATTGGATGGCACATGTCTGGAATGGCATGCGGATTTGTCGAATCTTACTTCACGAAACAATTCGAATTCAGCTCTTTGTGGCCTCTTCTGCCTTGATGCCTCTGTATACAGATGAGGAGGCAAAAAATCTCACTAACAGTTCCTTGAATGCTATGCTTGAGATGCGGGCCGATATTCTTGCTAGTATACCTTCACACACACTCTCTACTCTAGAGACCGAGGCCAAGTCATCCTCATTACTTGACGGATCTCGGAGCTATTTTGTTCTTTGGCCCCTTTACCTTGTTGCTTGTATGGATATCACTACAGACTTAATAAGGGAATGGGCAGTAGCCCGTTTGAGGGGCATTGGGCAGACAACTGGGATTAGGCAGGCGATACTTCTAGCAGATTTTGCAGCCAATCGAGAAAATATCAGGTCATGGGAATCGGCACCTCCGCCCCCTGAGACCCCCGAAAACGTTGAGCTGGTGTCAGGATCTGGCCTAACAGATACTGCGGAGTGAAGTTGAGAAAATAGATTGCCCCATGGCTGGACCTGGTAGATTTTTTAATTTAGCAGAGTAGAGTCAAGATAGATTAGAAAGGTGGTTGGTTATTGGAGCTAGGTACTTATATGTGGCCGTGTTTTATACCCAGAAGAAACTGCTTTAAAAGTATTTAATCAGTATGCAAGGGAGTTATTTAACCAAATTATGAATTCTACGACTGATGAGACAAAACTGAAGCCTTTATAATTATTGAAGACACTTCATTCCGTGAAATAACTGGATCGGGCCGCCACCTATAATAAAAAGAGGGCTTGCCCAATATCTTCTTTTATAGCATTGTGCGAGATAGCGGCGGATATCAACATTGCAGAGGCTAGGCCAGTTCAAAACCCAGCAACCTAAGGCATTGAGAAGGAGGTTTTTTGGTACTCTCGAGGCTGCTTGCTACATGCAGTGTCATACCTGGCCTTAAGAAAATTCATGCATAGAGAACGCGCTGCTAACCAATGGGAGCCTAGCTTACTTGAGATAGTTTACTCAGCTTCGTGTTAAACATTGACTTCACTTCTTTAGTAGTAAACACCTTTCGATTTTTAATCTCTTGTGCATCTCGTCCTTCCATATTGTAAAATCCCCACCCGCTATTCAACCCCTTTCAAGCAAAGCCATGACGCCCAACAGCCAGGCTCTTCTCAAGCGCAACCCTGCCCTCACGCAAGAGGAATTCTCAGAGAGCTGGTATAAAAGACATGCAGCAATTGTAGTGCCTTTCTTCCTCCATCTCGGTGTAAATTACTATGCTCAAGTATCCTGGCCTACCCCCCTTCCACAATATCTATTCTCACATCCAGCCTAGACTCATGGTCCTCTCACCTGCACCGACCCAGAAGTCGACATTTCGGAGTGGGATGGTGCTGCCGAGATGCTGTCTGAAGATGTGATGAGGATTTTTGCACCGGTGAATCCCCTGCCTAAATGGGTGACAGATTACTACCAGGAAGTTATTTTGAAAGATGAAAAGAGACTCTTGGTAAGTCTGGCAACGGAGCATCTGTTACAGGTGCCAGCGGGCACGGTTAGTGGAACGAAGAAGGTGGTTATTGAAGGTGGGAAGTCATTGATTGAGGTTCCAGAGGAGCTCTTGGTAGTCTGGAAGGAGTATAAGATGAGGGGTGAAAAGGAAAATTGAGAAATCTACTTCACTCAAGTCATTTGAGTCTTAGAGTCAAGCGGCGCCAAATTTGGCCAGTTAGAGGCTTATGAATAGTCCTTGCCACATATTTACAATTCTCTATTTACCTAACCTTGATTCTCACTCTCTTTAGGATATCATGCCCAGAATCAAAATCTGATTCTTGCAATAGCATACTGTGGACGTATTAGTAACATGAACTAATAAATGGCAAGTTTATTTAAGCAGCAAGAGAGATTTAATCAGCTGAACAATAGCTACAAATCTGAGAGCCATAGCGTGTACATAATAGCGTGTATTCTAGGTTGAATACGTACTAAATCGAATTAGAGTTATTCCGTCTTTACGGCGGAGAAAAAGTGGCGGATATTGGCACCCGTGCATCACAACTATATTTAATTGAATAGAAATGACCACTGATCGGATTTAATTTATCTTTGGACGTGATTACAAATAGGATACTATAATTTCATAGTCTAGGAAGAATAGTTGGCCAGAGCAATGATTATGTACAATGTTTAGGTAGGGAGGGGTCGATAAGAGCGCCAATATCGGCCACTTCTTTCTCCGCCGAGAGCCCCGTAACCTACCTATACCTTGCATTGACAGATCAAATCGCGGGCCGCCATACAGGCAGCGCACGGAGTAAGCGCACGGAGCAACCTTACTGTTCTTTGAGTAGACTCTATGAGCAAGCAAACTGACATCGTATGTAAAGTACAGTACTGTCAGCGCACCAGCTGAACTGATAATCGATCACAATATTTGCAATTTCAAATCTCATCTGGTGCATGAAATGTCCAAAAATCAAGCACTTATAAGGCGCAAGCCTACTCTCTCACAAAAAGAGTTCTCTGACCATTGGTACAAACGCCATGCGCCTCTCGTCGTCCCTATGTTTTTATACATTGGAACATCGTACTATGCTCAAGTGCGCCTCCCTCTTCTTTCTCCAAACTTCTCGTGTTCTCAGACAATATAGATCCACGGCCCTTTAAAAGCTACAGCCAGTGACTCGACTTTGAACTTGGAATCCTGGTCTGGCGCAGCTGAGAAACCACCTGCGCCTAAAACCGAGCAACCAGATTCCCAATGGCTCAATGATTATTATCGTGAGGTTGTGATGGCCGACGAGCTAAACTTTCTGGACCGCGATGCCCCAGAGTGGTTCATGAGAATTGATCCCGGGACAGTAGAGGGTGACCGGAAAGTTATTATTGAAGATGGAAAGAGTTTGATTGAAATTCCGGAGAAGGTGATGGCAGTTTGGAGGGAATATGAGAATCGGGGGGAAGGAAAAGAGGGCTCGTGACGATCTTACCACCAAGGCAGCAACCAGATTTGCTCTCAAGAGCTTTGCTTTTTATCAAAATTGATGTGTATCTTGAGATAATTGGCTTCCTCTCATTTGGACTCCTTCCTTAAAGGTAAATTTTCCATCTGTCATCGTGCGTACAGTTCCCTGGATTGGTTGTGCGCCCTGACACGCTGACTGCATTTGATAGCCTCTACCACTTCCATGTTCCCCTTGTTGCATATTCACTCACAAGTGTGAGGTTCAATTTGCCCTTCAGAGGCACTGCCAGTGGGACCCACCCTTGGTTTCCTTGGTTATTGGTATGTGTATTGCATATTGGATTCCGGGTCCTATGCCGAGTTCTTGATCGTCATCCCAACCCCGAACTCCGATACACGTATTGTTCGACCGGCGCGTACGTACCTCTTCAGGCACCCGAATTTATCGCTTTTTCGAAAACGTCATCAACAATTTAGTATCGTTATCTATGGCTAAATTACAATTGGTTCTCTGCCTGTTTTGGTATCTTATACCGGCCAGACTTAAAGAAGTGTGAGCCTCTTTCAACCAGGGCAGCAAGCCTCTCTCTTAGCGATCGCGAAGCCGACCCCCTATTTCCTCGTCAATGCTGTGTTTACCGACTCAAGCCTATGTATAGAATGGCCACCATCGAAGATATTGGTGAAACATCGCCACTTCTCGCCGACGACGATGCCGCTCCCAAATCTTCAATATCTTTTAAATTGAGTCACGCAGTTAAGGTAGAACTACTCGTCTTTCTCACGGCTCTCGCCTATGCATTTGGCGAATATCTTCAACCAGCAGCGAGGACCGAGATTTATGAAGAAATAATATGCAGGCAGTTTTATTCACGCATCCAGAATAGGAGTGTGACGAACCGGGACTGCAAAGCCATCGGCGTTCAAGACGAGCTTGCGTTCGTTAAGGGAATAACAGACCTTTGTGAACTTTTCCCAAGTAAAATTTCTCGGAATCCTTTTTCACAGTTTTCATTCTAATCCCTCTAGGTATTGTTGCAATTCCGTATGGGATGCTAGCAACACGATATGGAAATCGTCGTGTCTTGTGCCTCGCACTACTCGGTTGCTCTCTTGGGAAAACCTGGGGTTTGGTAGTCTGTCAGTGAATATATTCGCCACCTCTAGCAGCCTTTCTTGCAGAAAGACTAATGTTGAGACAGGCTGGTTCTCGGATTACTTCCCAATTCGCCTCTTGTGGACCCAATTTGTCTTCGAGTTCATCGGCGGAGGCTTCACGGTTATATCCACCATGATACACTTGATTATCTCCGATGCTGTATCTGAAGAGTCGAGGTGAGACCTTTACATGACATAAAAGCTAAATGTTAACCGTGACAGGTTGAGCTCCTTTCTCCGTTTCCACGCTGGAGCAATTTTACCCGCTGTCATTGCTCCTATTGTAGCGTCCTATTTAATGTCCTACAACGTTTGGCTGCCGTGGATCATTGGACAATCATGCAACTTTGGAGGTATAATGGTTGCGTTATTCATACCCCAACTGGAAACAACACCATCAGTTGTTTCTGTGGAATACCAAAACCTAGCGAATAATGAAGACGAAGAGGAAATTCAGCCCCAAAAAATTCGAATTCAAATACAAGAGGCCATCTTATCAGCATTCGCATTCTTGAAAAAAACAGCCACTCTGGTCGTCACAGACGTACAAGTGCTTCTTCTTTTTGTGGTAGCATTTCTTGCTCGCCTTGCATTCGAATCTCTCGCATCAATGAGTCTTTTGTACGTTTCGAAGAAGTTTTACTGGACATTTGCTCAGGTAAGTAGCGAATCTCATCGTGTCAATTATGTTTCTCACATCAGTAAACATTTCAGGCTGGACTTCTTTCGTCTCTCAGTGCAGCAATTCAAATAATCATGCTCATTATCATTCTGCCGGCGACGAACATGCTCTTGATACATAGGCTACAATTATCTGTTCAACGCACTGGTAGATTTATCACCCTTTTAATTATTGCTTCCATCACCATCGGCACATTTTCCCTTGGGTTCACATCGAATATCTACTTGGCTATTTCAGGTGAGAAGGACTCCTATATAATATAGAGCCCCCCTGCTAAGAATAATCAGCCATCGCTCTAATGTCAATGGGAGCCGGGGCTGATGCCATTATTCGATCTCTCCTGAATTCAGTTGTGAAGGCGAAAGACATAAATGTTGCCTACTCGGTGATGTCCATATTATTAAACATTTCAACCTCCATTGCAGGACCCATCTACTCAGCAGAATATTCCGCTGGGCTGAGACTCGGGCGTGAATGGTATGGGCTATCGTATATTTCTGCTGGGGCGACAGCCGGGTTAGCTTTTATTCTGATGCTTTTTGTAACAGAAAAGACTTTTGTAAGTGTTAATGAGGAAAATATAGAATACGTAATGTAGATCATACATATTGAAAGGGTTCTGGACATGGTGTGTAAGACCGGTCTAAACTAGACATTAATTAGATATCATAAATATTTAAATAGATCTAAGTTTAATAAAAAAATGACAGCACATAATTATTTGCTTGTAAATATTGTAGATTCTCTGTATTTTGGTTCTTCTTGATTTTGGGTATGTGGTCAGCTAACTTTTAGTAGTCCAAGAACGCGAACTCTTTTTGGGACTGTTTTTTCCTATGCTGATTTGTGCTGAACAAATCACGCTTGAAGCTCTCGCTCACCCTTCTTCTATCTTCCTACATTTTGCAATATTGATGCTCCCTCATGGGGCTTCTTTTAACTCGATAACACCTCCAGTAGCCTCTTTAGCTTTGAGAAAGTGTAAAGTCGACATTCCCGGCATTCACATCCGCACCACCAATGCACGTACTTGTGAAAGGCGAGTCTCCACATACAGCACGAGCTGCCCTTACACAACCCTCCCACCGGCCCTTTGTAATATCAATAGTTTGACCAGCTGTTGCAGCTGTTAAATCAAAATTTGCCGTTCCTGACACCCCGGTTGTGCTGGTTGGTTGGCCACCACATTGCTCAATAGTTCCCGCAATCCCACCACAAATGGCGAGTAGAGCGACATTGATATCGTGAGAGACAAGGGTTCTGTATTTTTGATTAGTAAAATATACTTTGGAAGACCTAAATATCATTGATAAAGATAACTTACACAGATGGGTCGGTACAAGTAGTGCCCGTGATGGCGGCAGGATTTACTGTTTCGGTAGCTGGAGCTGCAATGGCTGTAACTACGAAAAGGATGGAAACAAGGAGTGGTGAGCGCATCTTTACTTTCAAAGAAGGAGTTGTATTGGATAAAATCCTCTGATTATTATCTCAACAAATGGAAAAAGAATATAATATAGGGTTGGAATAATATGTGAAAGGTGAAAAGAATGAGACAGCCCGGCTGGTTGACCGTCAAAGCCCAGCTCGAGGGGAGCCTTGAAATATAAACATCGGATGAATCAGAGAAAGAATGCCAGGAAGCGCGTGTCGCAAATCATAAGGAACACATCTATGCATCTGCTTACTTCCTAGTCGCGGAATATTTCAATTGATAAGATCATTCGAGACTTCTCTCTGGTATCAGATCGATCGGATCGTCCCAAAATAGGCTGGCCCCGAGAAAGCACGGCTAAACTTGTACTTGAGATGAAACGAAAACATAGGTCAAACATGACATGTCTGATCTTGTCCAGATTCAACATCCATGACTGTGGAGAATTTTATGAGACTAAATCAAATTCAACGCAAAAGCGGGTAAGTAGAGATGAACTTAGATCGTCAGCTGTGAAGGAGTCAGAGGTGATCATGCTAAGCAGGCGAAGTTGGTTAAAAGCTCACTCCAAGCGAGACGTCCTTACTATTCGTTCTCTTGCCCCATCTAGAATTTAAATCTTGAGGTGTCCTCGTAGGATGATAGTACTAGTTAAGCATTCTCTTGAACAATATTATGAGCTATTTTCTCTTCCAAAATATTAATTTACATCAATCATTCCTTTCAGTAACATCAACAATCCATAGGCTCCAGGATCTGGCACACCTCTGGTTGTAGCTTCATCCAAATAACTCGATCTCCCTAGCTTTGCTTCCAACTTTTCGGTTGACTCAACACCCTTCTCCGCTTCTATCAATGCCTTCCTTGAGTCACCCGTTTTATCCAGAGTTTCGACAAACGGAATTAGACAATCCAGACAGGTCCTATCACCTAGCCGTGCTCTCGTGTATTTGAGCAAGTCTTCCAGGGACATTTTCAAAGCATTTGCAAACGTTGGTGCCTCCCAAAGACTTTGTGCGAGAGAAGAGAGAAAGATACAATATAAAGCACCGGATGTTCCACCCATATTAACCTCAAGATCATCAACGAGGTCACTCAAAGTAGATGGGAGCTTTGTGAGGTCGGCATTGCTAATGAAGCTCAAGACCTGCTTTGCGCCATCTCTCAATGTGTAACCACAATCTCCATCTCCAACTATTGTATCATACTCAGTAATTGTAGATTCTTCCTGGATCACGCGCTCACAGCCCCCAGTGATGATTTTCCGGGTCTGTGCATCAGAAAATTGGACCTTCGACTTCTTGCCTTGCTGAACTCTGCTGGATTTTGAATCACTCGTGGAATTGACAGATGATTTCGAAGGCTTTGCTTGAGCATTCATAAATGTTGAGGGCATCGCACAAAAGGATATCGCCCACCCACGTGCCTGAGAGTGAGCATCTAGTATTGTGGACTGAGTGATATACGAGGCCAAATTTTTCCTAGCTAACAGCAGTTAGAATAATGCCACGCACCCAAAAGTTATACTTACAAAAGAATTCAGATATCTCATGAGCCAGAATATTATTTTCCAAACGAGAGAGTCCATTGATATCGGAATAATGAACAGAATAGACAGAATCAGCTCCGGCTAATCCTCTTGAGCTCAAGAGATGACTAAGGTCTCTGTCTATGGCGGATTTCGCAGAATTGAACTCAGAGACTCCGCCATCATGAATAACCGAGGGTCTATTTCCAGTCTTCTCCTGATGGAACGTCGAGGTTGTCCTCGTTGCCGACTTAACAAAATGCTCCAGTAGAGCTTTTATTTTGTCGAAGGATGCTCTTTGAATAATCAGTTTTTTATTTATTTTCCACCGAATAACGAGAAGTGACTGACTTAACTTCTGGCTTTACTGCTAAAAGTAAATATAAAACGTGGTCTAGCTTCAGCTCTCCAACCACGCCTAGCTCCAGGATACCTGGGGTCGTACTTAAATGCTGTTTCGAAGCCGACTTGATAACCACCACGCCATTTTCAGTACCAAATCCGCTCTCCTTCAAAACCTCTACTATAAGCTCAGCTGTTACAGAACTTGTCCCAAATTTGTTCGTACTGAAAGCTGCCAGGTGGGACCCGCTCAGTATCTTGCTTGAAATATCGCCTGCAGTCCCGATAGCAGCAAGGAGAACCTCTTTGCTCTCTGAAAGAGCAGTATCAATTACCACAGATTGCCCAGTTGAGGTCTCAACCACTTTGACAGATGGTCGCATTAAGGGCAAAAGTCGACTCCATCTCGATGGATCTTCTAGACTGAGCTGTGAGGAGGAGTAAGGGACGGTTGGCTCTACAATAATAGACATGATTAAAGAGAGTAAAGTAGTCACGAGAAAACAATTTGTTTTTGAAAATATATCATAAAAGTGTGGAGAATGTAATGGTCATGACAAACTGCGGAAAATGATCCAGGAGCTACCCCACTACCAGATCTACAAGAGTCGCCGGCTTTCCTAAAACAGCAATCTTCACAAATGTGGGGCATGAGCTACAAGCTACTGTAGGACAGCATTATATAGTCTATCTACTGTGAAAATAGATTCACAAATATTCCCTTCTAAACCTCGTCTCTCATGTACTTGTAAATTCCCGTCAAGCTTGTTTAATATCATTCTTTGAAGTCCCTTTCTTACTTATTGATTAGACCCCGTGATCATTCTGGGGCTCTTCCCCGCTTCTCCTAGCTGGCAACCCCGCAATTCCATCCAAGATGGCTACAGAAACAGCAACAGAAACAAAACAGCCAGCGAAGGAGACTTTCCATTTAATCAACGATCCAGGCGATGCAATTAATGAAGCCGCAATTGGTTTGACAGAACATAATCCGAATTTATTATACTCTCCTACACACAAAATTGTGTACAGAAGTGATTTGGCCAGTTTTCGGAAGGACCATGTAACCACGATAGGATTTGCGGGTGGTGGACAGTAAGTTCTTTAGATTTTGTTGACATTGCAGTTGTATAACCTACATCCAAGGCATTTCGTCAATTTCGGATCGGAAGAGATTTCTCGTGTCAATTAAGAAGTTCAAATAGACATGGTAACCTAGTTAACAATATGTAGTGAACCCATGTTTTCTGGATTTGTCGGGCCATCCTTCCTCTCCTGCTCAGTCTCAGGCAATATCTTCGCCTCTCCCACCGCCGCCCAAATATTCGAAGCAATTAAGCTCTGCCAACCCCTCGATACGCCTTCACATGGTACGTTGATAGTCTGTGGTAACTATACCGGGGACATCTTGAATGCTGGTCTCGCAATCACTAGAGCTACTGCAGCAGGGTACAAAGTTCGATTCATTCCCGTTGGCGACGATGTTGCTGTTGGGAGAAAGAAGGGTGGAAAAGTTGGGAGGAGAGGGTTGAGTGGCCATATCGTTGGGCTGAAGATTGCCTGTGCTCTAGCAGATCAAGGAGAGAGCCTTGAGAGAGTGGGTGACGTGATGGAGTATATCTCTGCAAATTCGGGCACGATTGCTGTTGCATTTGACAGGTAGGGCTCTTTCTTTCTAACTGTTAACCAAGGCTAATAGTAAGTCAGGGTTGCACTGCCCAACAACATAATAACAGAAATCCAAACGATCCCACCTGATACTATTGAGCTCGGATTAGGCTGTCACGGTGAGCCAGGACTTCGTCAAATCTCGCCCGTTCCTACCCCAGAAGCCCTCACCAAGGAGATGATAAACCTTCTCACAGACACCTCCGACTCTGATCGTGGGTTCATTCCGTTTTCAAAATCCAGCAAAAATGAAGCTATTCTTCTTGTGAATAGCTCCGGAAGCACCTCTGATGAGGTTCTGGCACGATTTGCAGAGCTTGCTATCATGGAATTAGAAAGCCAGGGAATCGAAATCAGGAGAATGACGTTAGGTCCTATGGTTACGAGTTTGAAGCAGAGCGGTTTTGGGTTTACTGTCTGGAGGTTGCCAGGTGTGGATGAGAATGGTGCGTTGAGGAGGGACGAGGCTGTAAAGCTCTGGGATAGGAGAGTAGAAACCGTTGCTTGGAGACAGTGAATAGAGTGCTGCATCGGGGAGCATTGGGAAACCGAACATATCTGAATAGGAACAATTCTTACAGCTCAAGACCCCGAATTGAAATCCTTCCTGGTTTCTAGAATACTGGATAACATATGCAAACGGCCCGTTTATGGGATGGGAGACTGGACTGGTTGTAATACCCACCTTCGCGATCACATCATATTTGGATTTTTGACTTCTGTTGGCCTTGAACATAACATCTACTTATCAAATTCTACCAAAATTGATAACTGTAGCATATCGATTGGTTTGAACAATGATCAATTGATGCATCTTGACTCCTCACTTAATTCTAACTAGAATGGGGGAATCTGATTGATTGACGTTAATAAACCTGACAGCGACGCCTAGAAAATGGCCCCAAGGAACAAAAGGACTGGTTTGCAAGCTTCCAGTACTCTGAATCAGAATAAATCACCACTTCTTGTCGACGAAAATGAATCTTGTGTCTCCTGCCGGCTCAGTTAGAGGCGTACTCTAAGCTGTCCCATCTCGACTCTTTCGGTAGCTGGCCTGCAAATGCTTCATCAGCGACCAATTATGCAGAAAATGCCTCAGAGCGACGTACTTCTTGCTCAACTTGGAGCCCATCAACGACTGGTGCAAGCTCGCTGAGAATCTCGTATGCCTTCTTATGGAATTCAAGTTGGGCGGCGATCAAGTCGGCGAGGTTTCTGAGAGGCTCAGGGGTATCAAGTACCTAAACCTGTTAGTAGATCATCAGTCCGTGTAATAGCATGGCACGTACATTCTTCATAACGCCAACAGCTTCCTCAGTCTGCCCAACAAATTCATCTTCAGCTTGTTCGATTTCAACTCTAGCCTCTTCACTGGCTTCTCCCTCTTCATGTCCATCAGTAGCTTTAGTTTGTCCAGGTAGATGCCAGCCTGGGTTTTTAGCCTTAGCCTTTGCAGCATCAAGCATCAGCCTTGAGTTCTCGACACCCCGTCTGGCACGGGTAGCGAACATCAAATTCGTATTCAGTGTTGTGCTCCATCCTGCAAGGAAGCGGCTCTGGATTTGAGAATCTTGAGCAAGCCTGGCTTCACCAACACGTTCGGCGGCCAAAGCGTACTTCTCAAGTGCTGTAGACAGTGGATCCTCCCCAGGGCCAGAATGTTGCTGTTGAAGGAGTTGGCTGCTGGCTAAGGCTGACCGAGCGATGGCATGATTGAATGTCTTTGGTTGTGGCTTCGCAGATGGGGGAGCTGTCAGAGCAGCTTGGGCTTCAGCTGTTGATGTAGCGGTAGATAGTAGGTGAACTTTCTCGCTGACTGTGCGGCCGAGGTCACCAAAGCTCTCTTTGAGGTTTGCAGGATAATCGTATGCTTCATTAGAATACTGAGATCTGTGGAGGTACAGAGAAATTAGAAACTCATCATGCTCTCAATACACATGGAAATGGAGCACGCACGTAACCTGCAGCATCTTTTGATGAACCTGTTTCAAGGCATCGACCCTTTTCTCCAACTCGATATAATCTGGGGGAAGTTGAGTCTGTAGATTATTAGTTAGTAAGGCTACTTGCGCCCAGGAGAGCAATGTGAACTGACTTTATCCTCGGCCTGTCCAAGCTGCTCCTTCACATATTGCTGCGTGCGGGCTGCAAATGGAGAGAAGGACGCTCTATGAGATATTAATTAGCATCGTATAGCTTTTTGAGGCAGAAGGATAAACAATTGGCTTGTTGATGTTCGCATTCATGGCGACTGGAGGGTCTTACGAGAGGTTTTTGCCGAAAGCGGAAACTTTATCCATATTGTCACTTAGAAAAGTAAATGGGCTCGATAAAATTCGTGTTCGAGGGTTGTGTGTTTATGTTGGAGTGTTGATTGTCTCGCAGTCTCGAGAAGTAGATTGCTGGAATCACTAGCGCCCGTCGTAATGCGACCTGAAGCTTTCACGTGATAATGGACAAGATTCAGACATATTTACGTATCTATCAACACATTTAGAATTTATATGAATCATTTACAGTTTTCACCTAAGAGATATTTTTAATTTTTGGCCAAAACCACTAGTTAAGAATAGCAAGTCAATTGTTGTGCTTTCTTTCGATTGTTAGTAACAAATCGTTAACCAGGCACTGGCTAGGATTCTCAGCCCCTGAGAAATAGGGGCCAACAAGTGACAACATATCTCTCTATCCACCAAGATATTACCTTCTGAACAAAGACATCCAAGTTATTGTGCCTAAGCTCTGTGATTTTTTTTTTCTTCTATCTGAAAAATTATGAGGTTTTAACAGGCCTATTTATTCATTTTAGCTAGTCAAGAAGTGCCTTATTGTCAGACCAGGAGGGCTCTATCACTCTGCAGACTCCTTCATAGTCCAGAAACAGTTGTTTGTCTATACTTAAATCTGGCGTGGTCCAGAACATCGTCCATCCTGTCTCGGGCAATTTCCAAGTTCCCCGAGATCTCTCAAAATACCACTTATTCACAGGATTGTCCTTTCGGCTTCTCCAGGTAACACCGTTAGGGAAGCAATCTCGCACCATTGTCTTAAATATTAAGTCTGCAACCCCCCCACTACCTTGTGCTCTCTTCAGAACTGCAAACTTATCCAGATATGGAACCATTCTTGCTCTATTTTCCGGTGAGCCATCATCTGGCACACCAGGTGGCGTTTCCCACGTGAGCAAGGCTCCACCCTCGTACTCCCCAGCTATTATTACGCCAGCAATTCGGTCATTGACGCGCTTCAAATAATCTTGAACATCGAGTTTTCGGCCAAAAGAATCTTCAATCAGGTGAACAAGTCGGGGTAGATCGATCTGAGAATCGGTTAACGTTAAATGAGGCTTGCCAAGGACCGGAGGCTCCCAAGGACTAATCTTAGGATCTGGAAATATAGTGACAGACATTCCATGTTTTGCAAAAGTTGTTGGCGTCATACTTTCTGCGGGAGATATAAGTTGATCCCCCAGCGCCTGCTGGCCAAGGCGTCCAGCCGGTAAAGAGGAAGAAAAGACCGGCTTGTCAGTTAGAAGGTTGTGGATAAGTGGGTTTCGTTGTCGACGCGTTCCAACTCTTGCGGCTTGAAATGGTATTTCCTTGCCTGAATTTGCAGCTTCTTCAGGAGTTGTCAATAGTGCAGATGAGCTAGGTGGGAGCATGGCTAGTACTTGGCGTACAAGCTGGAGATTCTGCAGGTGATTCAAATTCTCTACATTGGTTCTCTTATTGGTTGCTGGCTTTGCCAAAGCTTCGGCAGAGGGGCCAGGCCCACCAAATTCAGTTTCAACGAACCTTGAAAAAGGATTGCTCAGCCCAAGAGTCGAGACCTTATCGCGCCTCGGTTGAAGCTCCTGACCGGACTCATCTGATCCCGAGGATAATCCTTCAAGTAGATGCTTCTTTGCAGGTTCAAATTCTTGCTCCATGTTCAAGAAAACATGATAACCATTAGGTCCATCAGATGCAGGTATGCCTCCAAGAGGGTCTAGAATAATAAGTCGATCAAGAGAGACTTCATCTCGCAAGGCCTGTAAACGTGCTCGAGCAATATTCATGTCTTCATTTGGTGACAAATCCGATGGAAATCCAGCTAATTCTTTAGTAAGAGCTAGGACAATATCATTGGCAGCAACTGGCACTGCTATTTGGCCGATGTCAGTATAGCCAACCGAAGGAATAACGGGAATAACACCGCGTCTCAATGGAGTCATGAGGAGTTTTCGAAGTGTTACATGTGCCTTTGTCTGAGCGAAACTTGGCTTGATCGGTGCCTCATATATGCCAATAGCATCATCGACCAGTCTTGCTCTCGTCTTTCCATTATTATCAATTGCTGCCACAATTCGATTTGCTTGTTCAGTCTCCTCGACCCGCCAATTGGCGAAATGGTTTCCTGAACTTCGGTGCGTGCTAGGCCGGTCATTGCAGTCTGATACCACCACGCTCACTAATCCTAGCCTGCCGAGCTGTGATAGTGTTCGACCGATCCCATTCAGTGTCTCATTATCCAGTGTCTGAGGAGCTCTAATTTTCACCAATGCAACGTGAAATTGAGGCACTGCCACTGATTTGATCTGCTTCTCGGGCAATTGTACAAATTTAGGGCTTCCTTCAACTGCCGCAGGCCCATAGAAGCTTCCAAGATTGACTCCATTCCCACGACTAACGTGCGGCTTATGTTCGGGAGTCAGTGGTTTCGAGGGCGGAGATGACTTTCTCGATGGGGTAAATCGTTGGAGGTACGACTTTGCTTCTCGTTTTGTGGCCGATGACCCAAGAACTGAAATAAAAAAGTCCTAACAGAGGTAAGCTAGATACAAAAGTGTGGTTGGGTTGCTTACCTTTTCTATAGCTCTGGCTTGTTTTTTCAACCTCTGCTTGTTCGAGAGGTCTTTGACAAGATCATTTGTTGATTCCTCCCTCAATTGGGCCGTGGGGCTATTATTAGTACCATAAGATCGTGTATTATCACCATAGGTATATCCACAAGATTTCCTATGCGTCGGCCATGATTGAATCTGTCCAAGTTAGAGCTATTTCATCGTTAGAGTCATTCATTGTCGAGTCACCTTATGAGCAACTGCTTCTTTCCCCTTTCTCAAGGCTGAATTCTGTAAGATCATTGTTCATGTTGACGCTGGATTACTTTAGCATATATATTGACTGAAATATATGTCTCAAGAAGATTTTTTTTTTGATCATGCCCTTGTGTGGGGAAGATGATGTCGGTGGAAGCAATCATATGATTTACCAAGTTCTAGCCGGAATCGGCTTCTTATCGATAAGAAATCCCCTCTGGTGCACGTGAGACTGAAAATAGGAGGATACAATTCCCACTTCGGAGCTCATAATTGACTGGAAATCGGTTTGATCATTCAAGAAACTAACCGGATAAAGCGTTGCGGGCACTATTGTGGGGGACTTCTCCCTAAGTGGCATTACCAACGGGTTAAGACCGGAAGAGATTTGGGACCAAGCTATTTGGCTTGCCCCACTTACATGTTCCCACGTCATTCAGTGATCATCTCATAATTGTAGATAGAGTTTGACACATCTGATTCTTCTCTTATTATATCGAATATTCCGTAATCATCGAGTTGGACGTGTAAATTGCACATTAGAGCAGTCAGGCAAAATGGCACCGCAAATAGCATGGATTGGCCTTGGTAATATGGGGAGAGTGAGTTTGTCCTGGCTTACAATACCTACATTCGTATCGCACTCACTTAATTTCTACGAAGGGCATGTGCAAGAACCTCGTGGAGAAGGGCCAACTTGATAAACCACTGATTATCTATAACCGGACTCAAAAGCGAGCTGTTGATATGAATCAGTCATTGCCACCTGGCAAGTCTACCGTTGCCTCTTCGATTGAACAGGCAGTGTCAGAATCAGACATCATTTTCACTTGCGTTGGCGATGATGCAGCTATCACTGGGATCATTGACACAGGATTGAAGGGTAATGTGAAGGGAAAACTCTTTGTAGAATGCTCGACAGTGCATCCAGAAACATCGGAAGGCTTGGCCAAGAAAGTCACTAATGCTGGCGGAGAATTCGTTGCTTGTCCTGTCTTTGGCGCCCCTGCTATGGCCAATAGTGGGCAACTGATTTGCGTTCTAGCTGGGACAATAGAGAGCGTCGAGAAGGTCAAACCTTACACAAAAGGAGTAATAGGTCGTACCTATATTGACTTCAGTGGGCAAGCAGTGGGAAAAGCAACTCTTTTAAAGATTATTGGAAATAGTTTTATCCTCAGCATGGTAGAGACGCTCTCAGAGGGTCATGTCCTCGCTGAGAAGTCGGGACTTGGCTCCGATAATCTCCATCAATTTATCGAGATCATGTTTCCCGGTCCATTTACGGCATATTCCTCTCGAATGATGTCTGGGGATTATTATAGCCGGGAAGAACCTTTATTCGCAGTTGACTTGGCCAGGAAGGATGCAAGGCATGCAATGGCATTGGCAAAGACATCAGGCACAAGAATGCAGATAGCGGAGGTTGCCGATGCCCATTTGGCGCAAGTTAAAAAACATCGAGGAGAGACTGGTGATATTGCTGGGATTTATGGTGCTGTGAGACAGGAAGCAGGATTGGTCTTTGAAAACTAGATAGCATTAAGCAATCTTCAAATACTCAATGTGTAGGTTTAAAAACGTGAGAACTGAGAGAATTTAGGAAAAGGCACTCAGGGCCTTACTTAGCGACGCTGGTGGCACTGGTAACACCCAAGCTATGATTACTAAGCCGGCTCCTAGCTCGACTGCCTGTGATATGGAAGCAGCAAACATCATCTCCCGAACAATCACCTCGAGCTCAAAGACACTTACAGATATGGCGAACGGGTATGTATATATTTCAGATCCTTCAAAATATCTGCAGTCCTGGTTACCAAGCGCATAAACTAACGCGCAACATTACAATAGCTGGAGCATTATCATTGGACTGGTGGTAGTTGTCCTGGCTTGCGCAGCAGGATGGATCTTGGCGCCAAAGGGCGAAACCCAAACGTATGTACCTCTCTAAATTCTCAGTAGTAGAGACTTTTTCAGATGAATCTTCTCGTAATACGACATCAACTAACAAGCTCACAGAATCTGGCGAAGCTCGCTCATCCTCTCGTTTGCAAGCTGCTATATCATGTGGGGTATGATTCCTTCAACTACTGGAATTCAAATCATTGGAGGCGCAAGACTGATTGGATACAATATAGCGATCACCTTCCTAGCACAATGGCACCCACTTATCGTACCACGGCGTGGTGATCTTCGAGAAGCTGCCTTACATGAGAGTTGAATATGGAAAGCTTGACGATCGGACTATTGAGGAAGTAGAAGTATAAACAAGAGATGCTTGGGTGTACATTTTTGGCGTTGAGGTTCATGGCAGATTCTAGGTTGGGTTCTAGATGACTTGTATCGATATGGATTTGGCCGGACTTGAGCCTGATTAATTCAACTACCTTTACCCCTTGACATTTCGCACGCCGTGATGTTGGGACCATACAGGTTTTATTTGTTTAGGATGGGTGGCTCAATAGATCGAATATGAGGAATCCCAAAGCGCTCTCAGCCTAATCAATATCGAGATGCATATTCACCCAACAGCATGAGGGGGGGCAAGAATCATATCCCGAGTTGTTCTTTGACTATCCGAGCCCTAATCTACCTCCCCATTCTCTCCCCAATTCCACTAGAGCCCATAAAGCCATTCCATCAGCAGCAACTCCTGAATCTCCTACTGTATCTACTCTATCTAGCCCTACCACCCAAAGGACGCCCCGACCTACTAACCACCGAGTGATAGCACCAACGGTCGCCAAAATGCCAGCAGTCCCATAGCCACAATCTAAAAGAATCTTCATTGCCTCCACATTATTCGCAACCACTGCCCATCCCAAAGACCTTGCTGCCGCAGGGACATCATCATATTCCCAAATCACCATCAATATTGGGAACAACTTCGTCGAAGAAGAAACAAGCAAGGCGGTACTGACAGAATTGGGACGCGAGTATCGGGGAATTAGGCCGGAGAGAACGAGGGGCGAAAATGGTGATGAGGTGAGAAAACGAATTGAGAGGTGGAAGGCGAGGGTTGAAAGTGAGCAAAGGATGAGGAAGAAGACGTATTGGAAGACTATGGGTTGTTGGGCAAGTCGAAGGAAATTGTTGTTATTCGCCTCGTTAGATGATGTCTGCTTCTCAATCCGGACCCATGTGAGATAAACGTCGAAGAGAAGGAGAAGGATCCCCAAGCGGATTATAGCAGGCTTGGGAGAATATTAGCAAGAATTTAAACACGGTGAGAAGATAACCGACATCGAACTGGTCTTTCTCTCTCATCAACGTATTATATAGCAGATGTCGATATACCTAGAGATATTAGCAGAAATCATTTGGACGTTAATGATTTCCATACTTGTGGCTTAATCAAGACCAGATCAATAAACAGAACCACAAAGTCATGCTCTACATATTTATCACAGAATTTCCCACAATTCTTGCAGACGGTAAGGCGTACGCCATGACCACTGTCTGCGCCGGAGTACTCAGTATAGAGAGTTTTCACCGGATAGCGACACTCTATGCAGATTGGCATTGCATATATGGCTTCAGATCATCTGGGCGGGAAGGATGTTGATTGCGCAAACATGTTGTGATATTCCAGATTGAATATATCTTTCCTGAGGTTGTCTGATAGCCGCGATACATTGACAGTTGGCCCGTGCACACAGAATCTCTCCTTTTCGAGCATCTCACTGTAAAATTGATTTGCAATCAATCGCATGTACTCAGAAGTTGAAATTTTGTTGGTATTTTGCTTAAACTATTAATGCCATTGCTCTTCAAGTGGACCAAGTAGCCATCCAAGATTAAGTGTCTTTCAAGCGTTCGCTTATACTTTTCTCCATCTTGAGTGAATATCTACGATGAAGACTGAGTTGAAAACTGAGCGCCTTAGCTTTGTTTTTGTCAATTTTAAGTCCGCTTTGCAGCCCTTTTGTTTTTACACACATCATCTTCTCTTTCTTTCATCTTTCACATACATCTTCGCAAAGTTACAGTCATGGCTTCAGACGTCTCTCGGCAAGTAGCTAGGAAGTCCTGCTTCCAAGGAGCAATTCGGCGTAAGTAAGTTTAATTCTTGAAGGAGATGTATTTCTATAGTATCTAACCTTACTTAAGTGAGGCTGAAGAAAGTCCTTCCGTTAAACGCAAAGTTAAATTTGATGACTTGAGCAATAGCAAACGACACAAGAGCAAGTTGGCAGATGTCTCTGAAAATGGAGATGAAGATGACGAGCCGATACCCCATCGTCATCGTCTCTCAAATCGTCGTCAGATTCTATCAAATAGTGACCCAAAGATCGAAGCTCTTCAGCAACAAGTCCTCGAGTTAAGTCAACAACAGGATATCGACCGAGATTACTTCCAAGAAGAACTAGATCAGTACGCAGATCAGTTAGCGAGCCTTCGAAAAGCTTTCGAAGACCAACCGCAAGGGGACTCCTTGAGATCCACTAGAGATATCTCAAATGATGAAGAAAATAATTTGAAAACTAAAGACGACGACAGCGATACAAGCGTGATCGAGCTCTCGGATAGGTAAGTATCATCTTGATTAAGCACTGTTCCATTTGGTAACAGCCTTCAGCAGTCCCCGACCCCAGCCAAGAAAAAACAATGAGCAACGACGTGAAGTCGAATTTGAAGAAGGCCCAAATTTTTGTACGGTTACGGAGAAAACGGTGACGTTATTCGACGGTATGCCCATGCCGACGATTGTTGAGAGCCTGCCTCCAGCGGATATCATCGACTTGCCAGACGACCTAAACGCGGAATTTCCGTATCAATTCTTAAAGAAGAAGCTCGGCGGTTCTAGAGTGTCAAACGGATTTTACGAAGTTGTGTCAGCACAAAAACCAACTGCTAGATTAGCTCGACCTTTTCCACAAATTAAATCATACATGCTAGTCAGTCGAGAGCATGAACCGCTGCTACCCAGGATGCCAAGTGCTCATGGAGCTTTGATTTCTAGCTTCGTGCAGTACCGTAATGTCGATAATAAATCATTTCCTTTATTTATCAAAGATGGTGCATCGGGGGGCTATCGCTACTACGGAACTTACAAAGAGCCATCTGTTTCTGATAGAATCGGAAGCAATGAGATGGCCAATATCCCTTACCATACAAAACACTACTGGGCGAAGGAGCTTGGGGCTGTCCATAAGAGCGTCAAAGCTCAGAAACACATTACTGCGCTGAGGGAGATGTGGCCCATGGTCAAAGTCGGCTGGCTCAATAAAGAAACTAAATCTTTAATTGATTACGACATTGACCTTGAGGACGAGTATGGCGAGCTGGACGTATTAAAACGGCTGATTACTGAAGAGGAGGCAGAGGCGCTCACGACCGAAGAAATCATGGAGGCTTTTGAAACTGTAAATCTCCATAGTAAGGAAGGATCCAAGTTCATCTACTGACAAGTTATAGTCCGACATAGATGAACATGCCCCGTCTGCACGCTTGTGTTTCGAGTACCTCCAATGTGTTGGGTACGATACCAAATTCTATGAAGCTCTCGTTACCGCAAAGCGCAGAGATTCTCCTCAGAATTCCTGAAATCCGATGCCTCCTTGGACTAGCCATGTATAAGATAGAGAAATGTATTTCGACAGTCGTTACACTCCTACAACTGTACTTATTCAAATCATACCTTCTCCCCAAGTCTATCAATAAACGCCATCATATCTTTCTCCAACACTACTTCGGCAAATTTTGACTGCATATCGAAGAGATTACTCTCATTCACAGATTCATGGCGGTCACCACAAGCCTCTCGGACCACGAATGGGCTAAATCCATATTGCATAGAATCCAGTGCTTCACTAGCTCAGTCGCAAATTCCAACTTTACTATATTGAAAGCACTTACCAGTAGCCCTCACACAACCGCTCGTGGAATATCCACACAAAATCGTTGAATCGCATCCCAGACTAACCAGCAAACTACTCAAACTCGTCCCAAAGAAGCTACTTGCATACTATTCGACCAAAGTCAGCCTCCAGCCTGACAATTAGGAACTGTTAAAGCTCTTGAAATTTCTCTGGCCATAAGTCTATTTTCTTTCTTGACAAAACTCTTTGGTGACTTACCTGCTTTAGAATAACTACTTCTCCCTCCTTCGGCTCCACCCCTTCTGCAAAAGCCCCCATGGGATTTCCTTTATCAAAAGCACACAGCACGTTTGGCAATTTTTCCATGTACCACTTCCCACCAGCTGCCGGGGTCTCGAAAACAACACTTGAGTAGACTACTGGTATGCCTTTTCCTCTGCACTTAGTGATAAGACGAATGATAGATTTCAAAGCATCCTCGAAACGTTGTGGTGCATAGAGGGGAGAGCTTGGTTCGAGGTATGCCTTCACGACGTCGATGACTATCAAAACTGGCTTAGAGCCAAATTTGAGTGAAGTTTTGCCGTAGCAGCGCGCATAGTTGTCTAGTAGTTATCATCTGTTAGAGATGGGATCACGGGGCGATTTGTTGAGAGGAAAATATTGGACTAGGTACAGTACCCGCTAGATCTTGGAACTCGGACATTGTGAAGGATTTGTGCTTTTCAAGAAGTGTCGACCTTATGAGATGTAAGAGTTATTTATTTATCTTAAACATGTTGTCGTCCAAAGTCCACTTTATTTTACATGGCTTGAGTTAAATAGTCGGGAGTCTTCAACCGCTAAGAGCTTATTATGATGTTTAATTGGTGAATTCAAAATGCTATCCAGATTTATGGTTTTATGGTTTTCGGCTCTCCGAAGCCGATACGTTAAGCTAAGATAAGAAGCTGTCAATAGTGGGGTCGGGCAATACCCCATACTGATGTCACTTTAGTTCGTCTTCTGAAATGTTCGAGATCTCTAAAATGACTTAAGTATCTATACCTTTGGGTTCCGCATTTATGCAGCCTGGCTTGTCATCCGCCATCGACAGAAGATACCCCATTTTTCGGCTGAGCTAGTGCTTCGCTAGAATCGGGGCTGAAGGCTACCGGATATCATTTAGGGAGGGGTAATTAGTTACTGAGTTACTTAGTTAACATAACATCGAACCGTGTTAGAATCTTTCTAAAATACTTGTAACTACTGTCCCGTCACTATATGTTACATATAAGCTTCAATATTTCTCGGAAATTGGCGCAAAGCTGACGCAAAAGGAGTCAAAGGTTAATTATCTTGCTGTAAGATATCTATAGTTTCTTATCAAGACAAAAATGGCTTTTTTTGTACTTTGCTCTGGGTAAAATTTAACGATGGTCAAACTGTGAATTGACGTAATGACTCAAATGTTAAGCTAAAAATGCGGGGGCTTCAACCTTTTCCGCGTCTAGAAATCAAGAAATTTGCCGAGCGTCTTTGCCTCTACCGATCTCTCTACAGGATGTGGCTGATTCTTGTTCATTATTGTAACTGTGGTGCTCTTTTCTCGGATTTAATGTTTTTATCGCCTTTGCGTGCATATATCGGCTTGGTCGGGAATGAAAGTGCTCTCTAGCTAGAATATATAAAATGCTCTACCCACTGACAGTCTCCTTAACTGCCCTTCCGCTCAATATTGTTGCAAACTAATATTTCTTCATCAAATTTTATAAACAAAAGCCTCAGAATCTCGCAACCATGGCGTTCCCTCTCCACCCACCAGCACGTTCCCTTCTAGACAGGCACCGCCAACTCGCGCCCAACGCCGCCGTGCGAGTGTCACCCATCTGCCTGGGCGCCATGAATTTCGGCGACGCACATGTTGGCCGGATGGGGGTCTGTACCAAGGAGACTGCCTTTGAAATCCTCGACTACTTCACCAGCCAGGGCGGCAATTTCATCGACACGGCCAATTCCTACCAGGACGAGGAATCCGAGATGTGGTTGGGAGAGTGGATGACTGCGAGACAGAACCGTGACGAGATTGTGCTGGCAACTAAATATACAAGCTCGTACAAATCGCACCAGAAGGGGAAAATGCAGTCCAATTATGGAGGTAACGGGACCAAATCTTTGAAAGTTTCCGTGGAGCTCAGCCTGAAGAAGCTGCAGACAAGTTATATCGATCTCCTGTATCTTCATTGGTGGGATTACAGCGTGACAATTCCAGAGTTGATGCACTCTCTCAACGATCTAGTGGTTTCTGGCAAGGTTCTCTACCTGGGAATTTCAGACACTCCAGCTTGGGTGGTTTCCAAAGCAAACCAATACGCCCGTGATCACGGGCTGCGCCCATTCATTGTCTATCAAGGGCTGTGGAGTGCTGCCATCCGAGATTTCGAGAGAGATATTATTCCAATGTGTCAAGATGAGGGAATGGGACTCCTACCGTACGGGACCCTAGGCCAAGGCCGATTCCAAACTGAAGCTGTATTTAAAGAACGTGAGAAGGATAACCCTGGACGGAAAATGAAGCAGCCCGATGCCGTTGACAAAGCTGTCTCAAAAGTCCTTGAAACAATTGCTAAAACGAAGGGAAGTGAGATTACCAGTGTAGCAATGGCGTATGTTAGGTACAAGGCACCTTACGTCTTCCCTATTGTCGGATGCAGAAAATTAGAGCATCTGAAGGAAAATATCGCTGGTCTCAGTGTTTCTTTGAGCAAAGAGGACATCGAAAAGATTGACTCGGCCTACTCCTTTGACCCTGGCTTTCCACATACTTTCCTTAGCGGGACCTTGTTCAGCAATGATGCTAAGCCAAACGGTGCTCAAGGGCCTGGAGACGTTTGGCTGACGAAAATTATGGGTAACTTTGACTGGGTGGACTCTGAAAAGTCGCTCGATGCAAGCGAATCTTGAATGAATTGGCCTCATTCTACTTTGAAAATCTAAGCGCATTTAAGACAAATATTTCTATACAGTAATAGATATATTTTTATCTACTTGAGGAATGAGGAAACTAGTGAACGAGATACAAATAGCAGTGGGGTATTATCAAGTAAAAGAGTATTGGCCACTTGGCAAAAAGATTGACACATAATTATAAACCAGGCTTCACTAGAGGCTTCTAAAGTCCACCCACACTAACTAGTCATCTATTCGAAATTGACAAACGCCGAAGCAAGCATGAAGTAAATTCCATTCTTGACTATAAAGACCTGCTACGTGCCTCAAGGAGACACCCCTGGCATACTAAAATCCAAATGCACGCTCGGGCAAGCCCAGTCTTTACAAGCAAGCCCGTCCTGTTCAGAAGTTATAAACAAAGGAGTCCGCTCATTAAACGCCGTGATATCAAAATGCGCCATCCGTCTCATGCAGTGTACTTAAATTAGTCACTCTTCCCACTCTTTGGGCCCCGAGCAGTAGCACTCGCTCTTCCCCTAATAACACCGTCTAGATCAGCTCTCCCTGTACCAATTGGCGTTGAACTTCGGTCACGTCCAGGGGCTAACTCGAAGCTGCGCCCATCGTCACTGCCTGTACCGTCAAGGAGCTCAATTAAATCCTGGCTCTCGATTCGCCCGCCACCTTTGGGAGTTCCTGGTGCTTTAGTGGCTAGTCTTCTGACCCAGCCCTCAAAAGCGGCGGCAGCATTCTCGAAACCCAATCCGCCGGATTGCCCAGGTATAACAGCTCCACTGCTTACTCGGCCATTGACAGGACCTTCAGCAATGCTGGCCAACTCATCGCTAAATCCAAAATGGGCGGATTCTGCTCCTAAAAAGGATGTCGAAGGCAAAGAATCAATAGCCAAGCCTGGAACGTGTTTCCTGGCCCAACTATTCAAGCCGTCTTGCTCTGGACCTGGTTTTCTCACGTTCTTTCCTAGAGTACCTACACCACCTGGGCCACTAAACCATCCTAATCGATCCGCAGCTTCGCTCACGCTTTCACGGCGCGGGCGGTTGCCGGATCTTGCAGGCGGAAAGTAGCTTCCAACAGTGCTTACAGATTGCGAAGGACGAGGACCAAGATTGCTTGTCCGTCTTCCTGGTGTACTGGTATTGCTGCCTGGAAGGTCACTTGAGGACCGGGCTATAGATTGTGAGATACTTGGAAATTCTGTCGAGCCACGAGGTGTAGATACGGTAGAGACGGTATTTTGACTCTTTCTTCGTCGAGGAGGGAAATATCCCAAAGTTTTCCGAGGCATTCTTGCAATTTCAACGGGCTTCGAGTTTGGTGACGCATCGAGTACTACCCACCGAACATGAACCCAAGGATTATCATTATCTCCAGGACGCTCTGCAGGCGTCCCGTTAGATGTAGAAAGTCCTGGCCACGTACCACCATTTGAGAATGGAGGGTCCTCGATCTCAGGTGTCGGCGCAAGAAGATCTACTCCTGGATGTGTTGAGTCTAGAGAAGGTGCTTCGCATGGTATTCCTTTGATCGTGCAAGCATCAATCGGTAGGACAACCGTTTTGCGTATCTGTATAGAGTCGTTTGGCCAGAATCGATTCGCCTTTCTGAATACTTGTTCCTGGCAGTTATACTTCAACACCACTCCCACAAGTGTATCCTGCGGTTGAACATGATGAATATAAACCAGTGCACAATCATCCTCCTGGGAACTCCCGGGCCTCGGCTCCTCTGTCGATACCCTCCTCTTATAATTGCCATTTGTATCCAATGTAGTGTCTTCGTCTCTTCCCTCCAGAACTCCCACTCTCTTCCGTGCCCTCAGAGCCGCATCCCTCTCCGCTGTGCTACCAGATCCAATAACCCCATCATTACGCCGAGGTAAGTGTTTATCTGCGCTCACCGTCTCCTGACCTTTGAAGATTCTCATAGTCTCATCCCACGTCGTCGTCGACTTCTTGGGCTTCGCTGTGTTTGTCTCATCCCACGCCGTGTCTCCCAGTACCGAACTCGCAATTCCTTGTAGCGCCGTCCAACTTCCCATCACCCCCTTTCCCCACATACCTGCACCCACAGGGCTTGAGCTTCCCGAGCGCGCCTTTGGCGGAGCCGTTCCCTTCGACACACTCCTACTTGGATGTTTCGCCGGAATTGGGCTGACCGCTCTGCTCCCGCCTGGAGTACTCGTAGCACTCGTACTCACCAGCTCCTGAGCCGTGGAAATCAGCCTCCGATTTCGTGGCCGCACACTCGAGCTCGATATCGTATCGCCGTTACCTTCCTCATCATTAAGCCGCCTTCGACTTGATCTGCCATTTCGATTGATATCTGGGATCGAGTCTGATCTGGATGGAGAGTTTGACGATACATCTCTGTGCGAAGAAGAGGGTATCATGATTCCGATGTCGAATAGGGTCGGTTCGCGGGCCGTCCGCTCTCGAGACGTACGCGCATGAGAGCTATCTTTCTCTCATCTAGGTCTGAGATTGGATTTATCGAGATGACATGACAACAATTATGCTAGGGCAAATTCTGTGCTATGAACGATAAGTAATGGTTCAGGATAAAAGTTGAACGTAATCAACTGATATAGGGATGAGTCTGGCAAGGTGGCATCGTCATATTTTGACGTTCGGTCTAGCGACATGGAACAGTGTGATCCTGACTAGTCATTTTTCGGCCGCAACATGCCGTTCTTCTCCCGTTTACAAGTACCGCCAGTTAGCCAGCTAGGCCTTTCACATACAGTAGTGTGATTTCACAATAAGTCAATTGTTAATTTCATATCTCGGCCTGATTTTTTCAGATAATAATTGTACAGCCTCGCTTTTAGAAAACATAAAAATGCCAATTCATTTCCTTCCGTTATTCGGCGCCCTTTATCACCTACCCATTGAAAGCCTTGCCTCAAACAATAGGTGCATCGCCGTTCATGCCGCTAAGATCACCGTTGATACCGAAGAACTGAAACCTGGTAGTTGTAAGTATATAAAGGACTTATCCTCTAGAGGGGGACTTACCAATCTTCAACATTCATGGTCATAGGGACAGCTTGGGCTGAGGAACTGCTCAAACTATCACTGGGACTTTGGCCCTGAGCATCTTGCATACCAGTATCAAACCCTCCCTGCCACATGCCTTGTTGAATGTGATAGCCTGCCGGTCCGGGCTGAAGCATACCTGCTTGCGGAGGACTTCCACCACCAAGACCAGCTTGTCCGCGCATACGTTGGGGCAATTGAGATGTCTGATTTTGATTCGGCATCTGCGGAGCCATATTCATATGGGACATCAAATTCGGATCCAGGTTCTGGGGCTGCGGTGGTGAAAACTGACTGCTATGCATATTGGCAGAACCCTCTGGGAATAGCTGGTCAGGTTGAAAGTTCTCCCAGACAGATTGTGAGAGGTTTGGAGAGTTTCGGGTCACGAGATACAAATCAGGAGGTGTTGCCGGTACTGAGAAGGAAGGATTGAAAGGCGTTGCGGGCCTCGTATGTGGTCGGGAATTTGTACCGCCCATGAAAGTGTCCTGGCTCTGCCTCGAAGCATTTGGAGAGGAGAGGGGGGGTGCTGACATTGGGGCAAGGCCATGACCCATCTCGCGTCCAGGTGTATGACTTGGAGTCTGAGGTCGAGACCGTTCGTAAGATTCTTGAGGTGCTGGCCCATTATTGACATTGAAATCGAGCGCCATATCATCGTACTTTCGCTTTCCTGAATCTTCTTTCTTGTTCTGGGTGGCTTGAGCGATGCCTTGTGTCAAACCCTGCGCCATCTTCTTGTGACGCTTACCAGCTGCTTTTTGGAGTCGTTCCTCCAACACCTTGTTGCCCAAAATTGACTCGAAGAGGGTGTATACCATCTTGGCAACAAGCCATACTCTTGACACATCCTTGAGCGCATCCATACAGATACGCATCCGTTCCTGGGTGGCCTGGATGATTGAAGGTACCGACGATCTCATCTGATATACATGCATGATCAGGGCAGAAAACAGACTGTACACAATGAATGCCGGACAGTAACGAAGCTCATCGTGCGCTGAAAGATTCTCAATGATTGAGGTAATCATCGCAGCCGCCTGAAAAGCAATATTGCGCGAAGGATAAGAGCCATCCTCCATAGGGATTCCTGCACGTTGACTCGTTGCAGGTGGCATATGTGCTCTATGGAGCAAACATAGCGTGGTGTAGTAATTCGAATGTAGCAAAGCAGACCAGAAATGGTGCCTCGGCATCTCCCAATAGATCTCTTTAGGGCAATTTTGCAGCCAATCAGCCAAGGCCATATCACTATGAGTGAGATCAATGGCATTTTGACGGCGAGCTTTTGATGCCACGGAGTATTGCTGGGAGAGGACCAGGCCCATGATTTCACACAGCTTTACATATTGCAGAAAAAACTGCACATGCATTGGGTCTGGTGGAAACTCGGGCTGTTCACCACTGTCATCCTCGATGAAATCATCTTCGCATACCATTTCCACATCTGAATCATCAGTGTTGATGTGTACAGGGCGGCCCAAAGCAACGGCAACGGACCGGTCACGGGTGAACAGCGTCCACCATATCCGCTTCCAGAGTCGTTTGTCGGCCTTGCTGAGTTGAGATCCTTCAACGCTTCGATGCATACCCGAACCTTGAGCTACGATTGTAGCTACTCTACTCCAATAGAACACATTCTTGGTCACATCTTCTGGGCCTTCCCAATACCAACCCATGAGCACCAGAGCTTGAACGATTGTTACTCGATCATCCTCATAGTTTGCATCATAAAGCGCTTTCGCACGTTTGTAAAAGGTAAGAGCAGCAGGGGTTGTTGACCCATTAGCATCCATGAGTTGAGGGTTAGTACAGACTCTGGAGCCAGCGAGTAGAATGGCTTGAAGAAGTAGAAGGGATGGGGGATTTTTCGAGTCTCGATACTGTTTCATGAATCGATTTCGATTGATCACAGGGACAATGGGAGCGACCCATTTAAAATATGCGTCCACTAGCTCGTCACATAGTGATCGTGGTGGTAGCAAAAAGGCGCCGCGTTGATGAAGGATATCGATTTCCACGTTATCCAACTCTGTCAACCTCGCCCGAGATCCTCTGACATTCTCTGGCAAAGGATAATGGACGACATCGGCGTTGCCATGCCTATCATGGACTAAAAGAGTCAGGTTTGACGATTCACCCAAATATGCTACTCTCCCAGCCTCTTTGATGGGCGCTCGAGTGAATTTTGGCTTCATGAATTGTGCGTAAATGCCATCGTCCTCTGCGCGTTGCTTATACTGGGCCTCGGTGAGAGACGTAGGAGGCGTCCCATCCGTAGAATTATAGACACTTGTGCTCCGTCCGGTAGCTGGGGATTCATTCCGAGGGGACGGTTCTTCGACATCTCCGCGATCACTGCTCGTTGAGTCAGAGGGAAGAACGGAGTCAGCTACGGGGTAGCCTTGGTTCTCATACCTGTCTGAGTCCTTCGTCTTTCCTACGGTGGTCTTCTTTCGTTTGGGCGTCGGGATCTTGCATTCTATTGAGAACGCAACACAGTTTGTGCAAGGCACTCCCAAGCTCGCGGCGTCGCATCGCACCTATCTCTGATCAGCTGCTTGCTTTTACACAACAGAATCCGAGGTTCGAGGAATGCATGGACCTCCAGGGGAGAGTGGTTCCGTACCTTTCTTGCATGGCATGTCTGTTGGGTGAGTCGCTGATTAGCAATTGTTCCATTCTCACCATCCTCGGTGCCGAGGCACAGTCGATCTCAGCCTGTACAAAAGAAATGGGATTTACTTCATACCTCACATGCGCGCGACGCACGTTGTCTTTCAACCTCCGTGTCAGCGATATATAATTCAAGACGATGCGGCATGGGCAATTGTTCTACGAACCTTCGAAAACTGGGATGGCCCGGAGTTTGACTGTTGGGCATCGGATTTGATCCTGCTGGTGCATTGCTGCTTGGTCCTGCGTATCCGTTCGGTCGCGGCGGCGCTGCCACCTCGCTCGAGGCCATGGCCGTATCCATATTCCTATCCTCGCCTCATCCGCCGCGCAATATATTTTCTCGTTACAGTCGTGATTGCGTGAATTGCGAGTCGGGGACGCGGTGTGGAGAGAGAGAGTGGCGATGGGACTGGGTGCTGGAGCTGGAGGGGGCAGATTTTCTTGAGGGGCTTGTCTGCCGCTGTGAGAAGTAACCGAAAACTGGATTTTGGTAAGCACGCGGGACGCTGGGATACGTACAGTAGCAGAGCAAGAGAGTGTACGGCACAGTAAGTACAGCCCTTTTACAGCCTTGTCTCTCAACTACTGTACGGCTCTGGCCAAAGGATCGCTCTTAAATCAAGTATGGCGAGGTCAAGTAGAGGAAAAATTTGGGGGATGCAACCAGCGGCGTGGGTGATGTAGTAAGTGATATCTCAGAGCAGATGGGGGATGCACATGGAGAAAACAGAGTCCTAGGGAGCTTGCGGGGAAGGGGGAGGCAGCCCTAGAAATCCCGGAGTCTTTCTCACAAACAACATCCTCGAGTAAGTATTTACTTTAGTCCGTGATGCCGGGCAGCCTACAACCCGGCCAACATGTGGCAAACGATACGAGTACCGGGTTGGTGATGGTGAGTTATACCTTAAGTCTGGTTTTGAACCATCTGGTTGTCTTAGAAACCTAGTGACCAGCACGCCGTACACTATTGGGAGTACAATATAGAGAGGGAGATGTCCGCAGATGCCGACAGGCAGCGGTGAAGATCCCAGTGAGGGCTTGGATTCAGTCTTGCGGTACGAACTACAGAGGAGTTGCGAAGTGTTCTCTGTCACCTCACAATTACTGTAGCTTTTCCGCATCCCGCAAGTCAGTGGGCATGAAACAAATGACCGTCAGACTCGGAAGGTATAGTTATTATCCTAGATGAATAATGTATAGAATACTTTGTGCAAAACCTCCACACAGATGTCTCCTTCCAAAACCAGAGCGGCTGGGAGATGGTGTGTAATAATATGGCACCCTTGTGAACGGCACAAGAGAGACGTTGGCGTGGTTTGTTGAAGTTTCCTTTCCTTAGATGAGGTCATAAACAGGTCCCAAAACGAATCGGACATGCTCTGTGAAGCCTTTCCTCTCCCTCCCATAATCCCCTCCTTGTCGCCTGCAAGGCCTCGCATTGAACCATTGAATATCACAATACAGTTGGTGGGCCTCGAGACCACCCCTTTTCACCGCAGCAGCCCCAGAAAAATAAGGCTCGGAACTGCACTGGGCGGCTCGGATACACCCCCAGATCCACTCAGTACCTGCCCATACAGTACGGGGTATAGGAATATTTTACGATACGGTACTGTACTACTCTACTTCATGCTCGTGATCGTGCTCGTGCTCGTGCTCGATACACAGATGCCGAGGTTGTCTAACGAGCTGTGGCTTGGTTGCCCTGCATGTGTCTCGGCGCACTAGCCCGTATCGTATATAGCCAGCTACGGTACTGTACAGAAAATTGGGAAGAGAACATGAATCGCGGCTCCTATAGGAAGAGCCTATTTTGCATGTGGGCGTGAAACTCTAGATTCATATACATTGTACTCTAATCTCTAAACGATTTTCTTCCCATGAGGAATAGGCTTCTTTGATGTAACACCATTGGTTGCTTTCTCTTTGGTGACAACCCCACCAAGCTCGGTCTCCTTCGATAGTTGTAGGGAGTTATCCTCCACTTCAACTCCGGCAATAAAAAGCTCGCTGACACCCTCCAGACTGGCCACGAACATGCAAAGCAAACTTGCAATAAAAAAATGGCTAATAGTCGATCCGATCTCCAGCCAGGATCCCTCATCTTTGACAACCCAGAAGAAGTGCAGGGTCAGAAAGTCACTGATAGCCATCACAAGCATAAACAATGCAGATGGTGCAACTCCCAACCTCTTGTTCAAGATACCAAGGTTTGCTGATATCAGAGCAAAGGGGACCATAAGCTTCAGTATGAGTAAAGCACCTTGAGAGAAAGGATCAAATATAGGAATCAGTCTGGACACGGATTCAAGACTAAATGCCGAGACAGAGGCCACATTCCCGGTGCTGAAGAAAGCGGACTGCAATAGTGTGAGGAAGAACAGAGAAATCCGAACATCGGATAATGTAAGTGATCGGAACGGTGATGATGTCAAGGAGGCAGGCGCCACAGCACTGCCATTAGTGATAGATTTTTCTTGTCCCTTTGTATAGCCGTAAGCACTATGCTCAAGGCGAACCCATGTAATCAAGGTTAAGCAGAATCCTAGGTAAAATAGGCCTTCGTAAGAGATCGTGAGAAGAACAAATAGTGGTGAAAATGTCAAAAATATTACCATTAACCGATGTAGGTAATGGTGATTTGGTTGCAAACGATGCAAGAACGGCATAACGAATGGCAGGACTAATTAAAATCATTCATCAGTTGTGTAAGACGATGTTTGAACACGCAGAATACGTACCTAGAACATTCCAGCCTACTATTTGGTTTCCCCTCGGAAGACCCATTTTGGCCTGCATGGAGAGTACACTTGACCTGGTGACAATTATGGCAAGAATGATGAAGCCAATCTATGTTATGTGAGAAGGGATATCATCAAACTATATGAAGAAATCTTACCTGTACTCCTATCAGCAGCCGAGACAACCCATTTTCTGCTGGTGCTGTCGAATCTCCTGCAAGTTTCGTTTTTGAAAGAAGCCTCTTTTCAAAAATGAGATAAGCTATCCCAATTCCAACCATCAAAATTCCACCAGACATTCTATTAACCTCGTTAGGCAGATCTTCAAACAAAACGATCCCAAACTCACATAAGAGTTAAATTTTCGACTTTCATGGCAGGCAGTAATGTAAAAGAACTCATCGCTCCGCATGCTACCACCCAAGTTGCCACAAGTTCCTTATTAGTTCGCAAAAAGCCCATCCCATAAAACGCCGGCCAAAATGCTGCCATTACGAAAATAACAGAGAAGACTTCCCTATGAGTGTAACCCAGAGACTAAATTCGGTTATTAGTGGTTCCACATAGGTAGTTGAGTAACTCACAAGAGATTCTATCAGGATGAGACCAAGAGCACCCTTTAATATTAGTGCCATAACATTGCCTACGGAGTTTACATGTCCAAATAGGGCCTTTTGCCCTTCTAACAAGGACTTCCGCCGCGAATATACCTCCTCCCAGAATCCAACTGGAAATATGGCGTAGGCATAATACGTATACGGCGATTTGGATATAATAAATGATGCATAGAGTAATACAAGAATCGAAGAGAAGACTAAGGTGCTAATAGTGGACCTCGAGGTTTCGGTTGTGCCGTGAAGGACATGAAGATCGATGACGGTTGTTAAAGCAAATGCAATCCATCCAAGATAGCCAATGGTAATCAATGTCCTAAGGAATAGCCAATCATAGGTCTGAAGGTAGCGTAGACCCTCCAAACCAACCTTGACAAGTGCCGCGGTTTCTCTGATGGCCATTTCGTGATTGCCCTGATCAATTAGAGTTCTAATAACTGACAGCCGATGCTCGACAGAATGCGCTTCGTTGCCGAGAGCTTTGAAAGGCTGGTATCGAAGTTCATTTCTCTTCTTCTGATCTTCTTTAACTCGGTACATTTCGAGGATACCTCTGGCATTCGCCAAAAATGCCTCTGATTTTGCGGCCATATTCCCAGACAAAAATGATAAAGGCAATTCGCCAACAGAATTGACCGGAAATGCGAGCCCTGCTAAATATGCCATCAATGTTGCGACATCTGCCTGTGAAACGTCATGTCTCTGGACATGATCCAAGCCCCAGTCTGCAGATAGGTCATCGTGGCCAGGCGCAATGGACCCGGGAGTTGTCACTGGTTTCGCTACCCCTGAGCCCCACGCAATAAGAGGTGTACGCGTATTGTCTGGATGCCCATCACCGTGACTCCCCCAATCACTCATTCCATGATCTGCTGTAAAAACAAAGGCGGTCTTGCTATCATTATAGAAATCTTCAATTAATTTGGAAATCTCCTTGACACCTTCATCCACAACTTTGATGTTATTCAAATACTCCTGAGAGTAAGGGCGGTATCCATGCCCATTCGTATCCAAGCCTAAAAGATGAAGGAAGAATACCACTTTATCCTGCCTCAATTGGGCGTCGAGAGTCGCATTTTGGGCAGCTTCCGCAAAAAGTGCCTTGACTCTATCAAAAACCCAAATGTCCAAATGAACGGCGTCCTGGGAGAAGTCTTCATCTTCCGCGGAGTACATATATGCATCGACCCGACCCGGCACAGCACCCAACTGAAACATTGGGAGGATATCTGGACTTCCCCAACTCCAAGTATGCGTGCTTCTATTGAAGACACTATCGAAGTTGACAGGATTGAGCTTCCACCCCGTAGTCACCGCGGAAACATCTTCGTAGAGGCCTGCGATCAAGGCAACATGTCCCGGTCTAGATTCGGTTGGGACCCGAGTATGTGATACTCCAAAAGTACCATGCTCGAGGACGCGGGAGCGTAAGAATGGCGCAAGAGGTCTGGGGATGAGGTCCTCATCAGACTTTGGGTACGGTTCGGGAAAGGATTGGAAGGCTTTGTCTGCTCGAAGACCGTCGCCTAGATAAGAATACTTTGTTAGATCTATGTGCTACATTCATAGCGAATGGTTTGTTCATTTACCAACGAAAAGGACAAGACGCTTTGCTGGAGGTTCCATTCCATCCGGCCTTTCCACATCAAATTCGCACATGCCGGATACAATCGGGCTAACGAAATAAATATCAAAAATTGAGTAGATGTAGACCATATGGAAGATAAAGGCAATGGCCAAAAAGCCAAAGCGAGTGACTCGAGCCATGGGTATTGAATTTCTGCGCAGCCTGGATCTGGAATAATTGTCGCCGTGCCACATCAAATTTAGAAAGAGTTGAACTGTCCTGAATACCGAAAATCTGATTTCTAATTCATCAGAAATTACTAAATGAGTGGCGCGTCCGTTGGATGGACATATGCATATGTAAATCGGGTTGAAGAACACGTCTTCAAGTGAGTTGATGGGGTTGAAAAGGTGTATTTTTGCTCCACGAATTGTTACCCTGATGGGCGGCACGATGTCATCTCTTTTGCCGAGAGAACGCCCCTTTTCCTATTTGCGCAATTTAAATAGGGGTCTACCGAAGTGACAACTATTCGCTTCTCCATAGATCAACAGTGCCAAAACCCCGTCCAGTGACACATCTATCATCGCTGCCCTACCGTCTCCTGGAAAAGAGTGTTTAGTAGAGCGATTTATTGTCCACTAGATATATCCCCGAATAATATTCCAAAGCGTATCTTTCTATTTGGAACATCGGAAATGTACATTGAAACTTAGGGTTTTATCATAAGAAAATTGTTGGGCTTTATTCAATCATGAATTTTGTTTCATTGAATTTCCTGACGGGTCTGAACAACAAACTAAGGTATCAACACCGCAATCAATAGCAGAATTCTGACATGCAACTCCTCTACACCAGAACACCCCTATTCCCCTGCGCCAATAATGACAATTATATATATCTCAAACAACTTTCTCAGTCAAAGCTTTCACCACTCTTGCATAAAACTTCGCAGCTTGTGGCCTTGGAAACGTGATCTCATCTACCAGATAATCTGGAAGGAGTTCCATCAAAGGCTTGTCTCTGCTCGGGTCAAGTTGTGGAATATAGCTACACTGTGCATCATCGTAGCTATCTGCAGCTTTGTCGTTCGCTGCTGCCAATTTAAAATGCAGCGCTGTAAATTTTGTCAGCGAATTCACAAAGGTAGACTTGGTTTTAAACATACTCCCATTGCGGCCAGTCTGAATGCAATCGAAAATGTCTTCATCTGGTTCGCGCTTCACACCTCTGATAAGTAAACCAGTAAGGTCACTGTAAAGATCCTCCTTCAACTGGGCAGCTTGTGCAGCTTGAGCAGCTTCCGCGGTTCCCATCATGCGGATACCGCCATTTACTTTCACAGCACTACTTGGAATTGTAGAGTTTGCACTCTCAACTGAAGCAGCTACAGTTCGGTTTGCTGCTAGCTTGGCTGATAAAGTTTTATTTTCCGCGTGGGAATCTGACAACGAACCCTTAATCTGAGCAATTTGTGCCTGGAGCGCTGCTATCTCGGATTTCTGGGAGTCGACTTGCTTCTTGAGAGCTTTTGAATCCTTTGCTAATGCCATTTGCGTAACAACATCGGCTTTGAGAGATGCAATCAAGTCGTTCGAAACTAGAGAATCAGTCACGCGCTTTTAAGCAAGCATAGAGTTACATACTCTTAGTTCTTTGCTCGCTCTGCTTCTTAAGCCGCTCGAAATTTCTCTCTGCCTCCTTCATCCCTATTTCACGCATGTCCTGATACTTAATATGTAAATTTTCATATTTTTTGGTCATATCACCGAGTTTTCGTCTTAAAGCCGGGTCGCTTCTCTCTGTGTCTGAAGCACTTCCAGCCCGCCTTCGCGGCACGGATGGCTGACGGGGGCGAGAATATGATCGAGAAGGAACAAAATTGTGCCCAGCTCTGGAAACCGTATGTTCTACTTCTTCATCCTCATCCCCATCTATATCCATGGCAGACACTTGAGATTCTAGTATTATCTTCTCTGGCGAGTCTTCTTCAGCTTCTTCTTTCTTGGCCCCCCCCCTCTTCTTCGCGGGTCGCGATCCCTGCTTTGGCTCCGAGGCCTTTGTATCGATATCAGGATTGGCCTTGGAAGACTCTTTTGCGGCCTTTCCTCGAACTGCTGTACTGTCTTTCTTTTTGGCCACTTTCGTCTTTGCTGGTTTAACGGCAACCACGGAATCCTCTAAAGATGTTTCCAAAGCTATATCGTCGAACTCATCTACTTCTTCAGTGTCGCTAGCATGTTGATGGTTTGTCTTATCGGCCAAGGCTGGCCTTTTATTCCTTGTAGTTCCTGCACTCTTCCCATTTGCCTTTGCTGTCAATCGTCCACTTGTACGACGCGCCGGCGCCTTCGTTTTTGTTACCTTGGTAGGTTCTGCTCTTGGTCTTCCACGAGGTTTCTTCGCAGCTACTTTGTTCTCAGCGGCAGAATCAGGAGTAGGCATTGCTTCAACAAATTGAGTGTCATCGGAATCCGAATCAACTAGCCCCGACAATGTCGAGTGATATTTCGCTTTCGACATCGAGAATGCGCAAAGGTCGTATGCGCGTCACCAGGATAATGCGGAAGTCGGGTGTTCAAAGGAGAAATCGTATCTAACAGCAATTGAAGTTGCGATGAGAATGACGAGAGTTCAATGTCATGCGCAAGACTCAGCTGGGATGTTCGTGAGTTTTGGTTGTGAGATGGCAACAATCGAGGGGAGTCGCGGGATGTTTGTTTACTTCCGATTTGAGACTAAATGCCAAACGTGGAATGTTGGCCTTAATATTCACAAGGCAGAAACATGACACCCTTGACTAGTCGCAAGCCACAATACGCATGCTGTGGCGTCGAGTATCTTCATGAAGGCCGCGATTCCACCGTAGCAACTGTTAAAAGCACCTCTGACTTCCCTCAAGGCTCAAGTCGGAGTCAGACGTATCTGAAAGGATTTTACACTACCTGTCATTATGGGAGATTCGGGGGGCAGGAAGTATGGCTTGCTACAAGACCTGCTGCTAATCGCTGTCTCTGTAAGTTATGTTCAATTTGTTCAGCCATCTACAACTTCCTAAAATGTATTTTACTGACAACATGTCTGCGCACAGAGCTTTTCTATGTATTATATCGCAAAGAGTATAATAGCGAGTATGCCTTTAGGGGGTGATCCTGAGAAAGAGCAACATGAACAAGCACGCGTCAAGGCCGCAGCCAACCTTCGACGTTTGGGCAGGTCAAGAGAAGAAGCAGATGGTGCAGATGAAGAAGGAAGGGGTACAGAGAGCTCATGGCGACCTAGAAAAGAGGATCTTGAGTTAAATCAGTATGAGAGCCAGATAGCCATGGAGGTGGTTGCCCCAGAAGATATTCCAGTTGGGTTTGATGGTATGCCCGCGCGTCTAAGATTGTACTCTGTAGGTGCTAACACGTTCAGATATTGGTGGCCTTGACGACATCATCGAGGAGCTGAAGGAATCCGTGATTTATCCCTTAACTATGCCACACCTATATTCACAATCCTCATCGCTGCTCGCCGCACCTTCGGGAGTCCTCCTCTATGGTCCTCCTGGTTGTGGGAAGACCATGCTCGCAAAAGCTCTAGCACACGAGAGTGGAGCTTGCTTCATCAACTTACATATATCAACCCTAACCGAGAAGTGGTATGGAGATTCAAACAAACTCGTACGGGCAGTGTTCTCCTTGGCAAGAAAGTTACAGCCTACTATTGTTTTTATTGACGAGATTGATGCGGTGCTTGGCCAGCGACGGAGTGGAGAACATGAGGCGAGTGGAATGGTAAAGGCGGAGTAAGTAACTTACCTGAATATCAGCGTCCTATATTGATAATAGATAGGTTCATGACTCTTTGGGATGGCCTAACATCTGCAAACGAATCTGGAATACCAGCGCGGATTATGGTGCTCGGGGCGACAAATAGGATACAAGACATTGATGAAGCCATCTTAAGACGAATGCCCAAAAAATTCCCGGTCTCTTTACCATCAAATTCACAAAGACGCCGTATTCTAAACCTGATTTTGAAAGACACGAAAATTGATTCAGAAAACTTTGATGTCGAATACTTGACTCGTGTTATGGCTGGCATGTCAGGCAGCGATATCAAAGATGCGTGTAGGGACGCGGCCATGGTCCCAGTTCGAGAATTCATGAAAGTGCAGAGGGAAAAAGGAGTGACGATGGCTGGTGTCAAACCAGAAGGTATTCGGGGGGTTCGAACAGAAGACTTCTTCGGCCGAAAAGGCACTAATCAAATTATCAAAGATAATCATGTACAGCAATCAGGCAAGCCAACTAAGGCCAAATCTCAGGGATCAAGCGACGAGTACGAGGACTTTGATGATAACGATGCAGCAGAATCTATGGATTGAAGGCAGTTAGAAAATATGATAATATTTAGAAGATATTTGTATCATATGAATGCGGCGTTCTCGAGGCTTCTGGTAGTGAATTAAGACCCGTTTAGGCAAATGTTCTGGACTAGGTAGATTAGAGAAACAATCCAGGCTCAATTTTTAAAATAGAGGGCCTCATCTCCTTCATAAACATTTTTCTCACCTAACACTTCATTTATTCAGGCTTAGCTGTATTCTCCATTCCCTTGATTCTACCCCTTTCTCAGTCTAACTCACAGTGTTCATCTCTTCTTACGCACAAGCGAGGCTCCTGAGCACGTCATTCGTAAACCGCCTCACTAAGACTAAAACCGCAATTGACATCCGATCGCGCGAGCAAATCCCATTACCCCACAATTGGTCACTCACCACGGTGTGTCGCGGCAACGAAAAAGAAAAAACCACACCGGACCAGAAGAGTCACTGTGATCCATTTTTTGTAAGCTTTCGCATTTAACGGATACAAATTTGTTCAATTCAGTTCGACCTCAATCTTGATCCCAAATCGCCGCTCCAGCGCGATCGCACCCTCTTCATACTCCAGCCGAACACAGGCCAGATTCCTCTTCCCATTTCCGGAACTGAGAAATGTCTACACCGCCAGGGCCGTCTGGAGGTGGCAATGGCAGCGGAGTCCCAGGAAAGGTATTTCCTCATATCGATCTCGATGGACACAATCTGCCACCATCGCCTGCTCCGTCGACCCCTCGAAATGGTCGAAAATACGCATTGGCAACGGAGTTGGTCTACACCGAGAGTAAAGACCAGTACGGAGCCTCAAGTATCCCAATTTATCAATCAGCAACTTTCAAACAGACCTCTGCCGGCGGGGGCTCGGAATATGATTATACTCGCTCGGGAAATCCCACTCGCACACATTTAGAGAGGCATCTCGCAAAAATTATGAATGCCACGAGGGCATTAGTTGTCGGCTCGGGCATGGGGGCGTTGGATGTCATCACCAGAATGTTACGTCCTGGGGATGAAGTGATCACAGGTGACGATTTATACGGAGGTACAAATCGATTGCTGACCTTTATGGCCACAAACCAAGGAATCATTGTCCACCACGTCGATACAACTGTGCCACAGAGGGTAAAGGAGGTGGTATCGGCGAAGACCGCTATGGTACTTTTAGAAACTCCAACAAACCCACTTATTAAGATCGTCGATATTCCCTCAATTTCAAAAATCGTACACGAGAGCAATCCGAAGGCTCTCGTGGTAGTTGACAATACTATGTTGTCACCGATGCTATCAAATCCTCTCGACCTTGGTGCCGATATTGTTTATGAGTCGGGAACGAAGTATCTCTCAGGCCACCACGATATCATGGCTGGAGTTATTGCGATAAATGATCCAGCTCTTGGTGACAAGATGTATTTCACAATCAACTCAACCGGCTGTGGACTAGCGCCTAATGACGCTTTCCTCCTAATGAGGGGAATCAAAACTCTTGCAATCCGCATGGAGAAGCAGCAGACAAACGCCCAAAGAATTGCTGAATTCCTCGAGTCACACGGTTTCCGAGTACGATATCCTGGACTCAAATCCCATCCCCAATACGATCTTCACTGGTCCATGGCAAGAGGTGCTGGAGCCGTCTTGTCTTTCGAAACGGGCGATATTGCTCTTTCTGAGCGTATTGTTGAAGCTGCTCGATTGTGGGGTATAAGTGTAAGCTTTGGTTGCGTCAACAGCCTGATTAGTATGCCATGTCAGATGAGTCACGCGAGCATTGATGCAAAGACGAGAAAAGAGCGACAGATGCCAGAAGATATCATCAGGCTATGTGTTGGTATTGAAGATGTTGATGATTTGATTGATGATCTTAGTCGAGCTGTAAGTCACTCTAACAGTAGTCTATACCGTGCTAACAGTCCGTAGCTTGTCCAAGCAGGAGCAGTCACAGTTACGTTAGACGGATTTCATGCAACTGGATCTGCTCAAGCTTTGGCCAATGTATCAATAGAGGTATCAGATAACGCAGCAGCGCCGTTGTGATTAACTCTTTAGACCCTTTTTCGGTTTGCATTGCATCGGCGTTGGCGTCCTGGAAAAATGAGGGAGTTAGTATACTAAAGTTATTCAAGAATCAAAAAATATAGAGGCTCTGGAAAGTCGATTACATTTTTTGTTCCTTATTCGCCCCTTTGATCAAATCAGTATGCTGCCAAGACGAGTGGCTTTGGTTCACCCCAGCCACTGACCAATCATGAGAGCGATGGTGTTGTGATAAGAGCCCCGACATCCCATTTTACGCCTCCATTGAAATTAATTTGATACTCGTCTGCAATATATACCAAATAATCGGGGGTGGCGCAGCCAAGATAGTTGAACCGTACCTTCAACCCCAATATTGACAAATCTAGTCGTGGCCTTATCGCATCATTCTCTTAATTCACCAATATCTGGAGAATTGATTTGTTTTATAAACAAACTTTCCTTAGGGATGTTCTACTCTGTAGTTCTATTTCAGGGACGCTCCGATCCCTTATCAGCCCGCTCCCTCCCGCCACGAGGATCATAGCGGGGAGCTTTGTAGTGTTATACATAGTATGGCAAAGCAAAATCTACGCATTTCGACATGTTTCATTCTAATCGCAAGTGTATCTGCTGTCGCCTGGCGAGGAGCTCCATCTACTGCGCTCGGCGCGAATTATTCAAATAGAAGATTCTCTCTGACAGCTCCAGCGTCATCTATTCCAACGCAAGCACCCGGTTTTGATCTGGTATCAGACTATGAGCCGCCAAGTGTGTGTGGATACGTTGGATATAGTTCCTGTAAGTCAGCATTATACCCATCTCCCATCTCGCAAACTAATTCGAGGATAGTGAACTCCTACACCTGTGCAGGATCAAACACCTGCCTCTGGAACTCGCATCTCAATGTAGTAGGATGTGGCAACCCGACTTCAATCAACTATATCACATCCTGTGTCCCCTACAGGGCACTTTCAAAATGCAACAGCTCTTGTTTTGCTAATCCAAGCATAATTCAATGGTACTTTCCAGAAAAATCCGTGGAACTCCGAGTTCTAACAACCAATAGTGCTTCCGACCTTCCCCATTGCGCAACTCACCCAATTGGCCCAGCGGATAACTTCTCTATCGTCGCTTGCCAATCGACCCATCAGGTCTCATCCTATATAATACATTTATTCTATGAGGGTCAAACGACCATCGGCCATCTCCCGCGGTATCTAGGAGACGACAACATAATAACTTACGCCACACGATACCCGAAACCCATATCTGCCGCCAGGGAAGTAACTTCTACCAATTTTGAGGCCGAAGCAAGCTATGTAGCGTCTAGTTCTAGTGGAGCAGGAGTGGATAGTACAAGCTGGCATCATAGAGCTACGAACACGTCTGGACGAGATACATATAACGATCAACAGACTCGGAAGCGGATCATTGTCGGAGGGACAATTGGGGGATTTATGGGTTTGGTTGCGTTATCATTGGGAGTGGCCTTTCTATATGCTTGGAAACGGAGGAGGAAGGCGTTATTAGAGGACGCAAGGAGTAAGAAGGATTCCGAGTTTGAGATGCGTCATATAAAGCGCGAGCAGGTGCAAGAAATATGAGAGATGCCCACTCCGGAAGGAGAATTAGGCAGAAGCTGCGAGGCTAGGTGCTCGCATCCGGCTTTAAACAGATTTTTAATGAGCCAATGAATAGCATTGGTTTCTCCATTTATTACGGATGTATTCTACACAGAATTCAAAGCATTTTGACAAGAACAGGGGATGTATGGCTCTAGGTTTAGCTTTGATTGCCATCTTACTTTTTCTCAAGTGTTTGTTCACAGCAATACAAAGCTCCTTATGTTCCCTTCTCAAAGTCTATTCAGATAAGAAATGGAAATTAATACATTCTCCAAAGCGGAATATGCGTTTGTCAAATATTGGCCAGGATGGTTAACAATGTGAAAAGCTACTGAGCGCAAGGGAGCAAAGCGAAGGCTTTTAAAACGCCCGTTTAGCCTTACGGTAAGCTTATTCCGGTAATTTTCGTCGTATGTTTGGCTTAAAATAGCTTGTTTAAGGTTTTGCTTGAACTTACGGAGGTACCGTACACGACCAAACGACTAGCAAGGGCGCCGTACAGGAGTAAAGCGAACCAGTCCAGTCCGATGATTCGGTTCGGCTTCGGACCTCAGCTGAATAAGCACCTTTTCTTTAAATTACGACCGCTGCGATATCTCTCTCAGCCCCACGCTACCGCGTAATAGGATGTCATGCTAGCAGGAGGCACGCTACTCAACACGTAGTTTCCGGGGTGTGCGAGGTGTGCGAGGTGCGGTGCAATTGACGTCACCTGTCGTCCTCTTTCGGGGCTCAGCAGTCGCAGAAGTTTCAGGCTTTCTGTGCCAGCTTACGGTGTGCAGCAGAGTTCCAGCATCATGCACGCAGCTAATTTTGTGGCTGATGTTTTTCGCCTCCATGTAAGTGCCCGAGATTCATTTCAACATTTAGCTACAAGTACAACAGTAAATCTCTTGCTGTCCTTCACTTTCTTCTCATCTTGTATTTCAAAGTAGACTTTATTCAAGTCCCGAGTCAAGACAATCCAGCTATATTCTTCTCCCACTCAACATCAGTTTTCCTCTTCACACAAATCGCCAACATGCGTCTTTCATCATCATTTCTTTCTACTCTGGCCTTTCTAGCATACACAAGCAGCACAAACGCCGCCCCTCAGGATAATATCTTGAGCGTAATCAACTCTGCAATCGGCCAGGGGACAGCAGCTATCGACGGTGCGCTCTCAACAGCGGCCTCTGTCGCTGGTGGCGTCGTCTCATCGGCCGAAGGTGTCTTCTCTACCGCTACAGCTGATGCCGGAGGAGCTTTTACTAGCGCCACAGCACTGGCAGGCGGCGCAATCAGCACAGCTATGAGCGATGCTTCTGCCGCTATATCGAGCTTGCAATCCGTCGCGTCAACGGCTACTGGTCCAGCAAAGAGCAGTTTCTTGAGCGAAGTGAGCGTGTTGAGTAGTTCGGCGGCGGCTTTGGCAAGTAGTGTTCAGAGCAGGGCTTCTAGCGCTGCACATGCTGCGACACAGACTACTTCGACCTCCCATGCTGGCGGTGCGGCTATAACTGCGGCTCCTCTATGGGGTGCCGCCGCTGTGGGGGCTGCTTTATATTTGATCTAAGGTATGGCTATTGTAAAGGGCGTATAGCTTGCATTGTTATGGAGTATGGGTCATGTATTATAGCCTTCGATCATGAGGTTCAAAAGAATATGCCTTAGAAAACTCGGCCAATATCTACAAATAGATGGATTACAATACCCACCCGTATAGTCATGGTGAGATAAGTTTGAAAAAATGGCCATTGTGAATAAGATGGCATGTATAGGTAGCGCACACACATAGATTATTTATTTTTTATTTGGCAGTAATCTTACTTTTGAGAAAATCGCTTGGTTTGTTTTTCAATCACGAGTCTACATGCCCCATCCAGCAATGGGATGACCTTCAGTAAAGCAATCTCCAACGCCGCCTTTTGAACGCCAGGTGTCAAACTTCTCTTAGCTTAGATCACTATCATGTAACTAACATCAGTCCCTTCATAGCGAGAAACCCACGACGCCGAGGAAAATAACAAGTACTATGACTTTAAGCATCTCAAACTCTGTGCACACATCGATATCTCCTATATTTTGTTTGGTATAAGTCGTGTTCCGTGACCACTACGGAACACTCTGAACTTCTCACACTAGAAAATTCCATTCGCATCGCCGCCCTCGTGCGTAGTTTGCGGAAGGCCTCATTCATGGCGCAACAGAGTTCTTTCACCACAGCTCCACCATCGAGCTCTTATCACTCCCAATATCAATCGTACTCATAAATCGGCCTTATCCGAGCCTTGAATCCTTAGTACCTTTAATCAAAGTGATCAACCCACGTTATCGGTTAGTGCCAAACTAAATTTGAGCTCCGGGTGTGGGAAATAGTTTCTCGAGGTCGTCGATAAGTGGGACGTTCTGCTCAAGAAGGTCATTATTGAACTCTCACCGATGGTAGAGATTCGAGCTTTAAGAACCGGCTACCTTTCTGAAGGCGTACTGTACAGCTACGTCTTTTATCTTGTTATCAAGCGTCATCACCATTGATCCATGTCGCCTGTCGAATACGCTAAGAGACCCCTGCCAGCCTTCGCAGTCAACTTGTACCGTTTGGAGATGATCTCAATGTCTGCGAAGAGTACAAGAATTTGAAGCAGAAATCCTTTGCAAGTTGGATGTCGGCCGCAGTAGCATCTTGTCTGTCTAGTTTAGGATCGTAGTAGATAATTGCAGCCTCGCCCTATTGTGTAAGACGGCGTCTCGCGCACCCAAATGCAAGCGGGTTGGTCTGGAAATCTCGACCATCGTTCGTCATTGGAACATTGAGCTGAGCCTCACATCCCAATGTGCATGGTCCGGTTCCTCACCCCGCCAAAACAATGAGCACAATCGATTATGGTACAGTAATGCCGACCGACAACAGCTTTGGCTTCTTGCTTCGTTACCGCCAGTGATAGCGGCTCCAGTCTGTGCACTGCTCCACTCTTACCGCGCCTGATAGTGATATGCGCGGGTGATCTCCGCGCCAATGTCAGTTCACGATCTGCCGGACCGGCGTCAATTGTCGCGCGGCCATGATTACAACAATATTCAAATCAACGACAGGGCCCACCTCGGAGACACATACAATATCAGTCCGTTAATGATAGTTGCTGAAGAGGAGCATTGCAAATGACTAACATGGTACAGGCCGAGAAACCCCGCTTAGCCTCTTACCGTTCGCAGCAAATGCGCCATTCAATTCGTTCAACCGCCGACACGAACCTCTTTGTCTCCCCAATACACGAGTTAACGTCCTACAAAAGATATCACAATGGGCGGGTGGAGAAGATCAGCAATGCCTTTTCTGGTTGAGCGGTATGGCCGGCACAGGAAAGTCGACCATTGCACACACGGTCGCACGCGACTACTTCGAGAAAGGCCGGCTTGCAGCCAGCTTCTTCTTCTCGCGAGGCGGCGGTGATGCCGGCAATGCCAGCAGGTTTGTCACGACTATTGCTATACAGCTAGCAGTACATATTCCGCTAGTCGAGCAGCACATTTGGGACGCTATCACAGCTTGTAGCATCATCACAAGCCAGTCCCTCGCAGATCAGTGGCGCCAGCTCGTGCTTAAGCCGCTTTTGAAGCTGGAGGGGAATAACACACACCCATCATATGTCATAATTATTGATGCCTTGGACGAATGTGAAGATGAAAACGACATACGAATCATTCTACGACTATTAGCTGAGACTCGATCGCTAGAGAAAGTCCGGCTGCGGGTGCTAATCACAAGCAGACCAGAGGTTCCAATCCGAAATGGGTTCTATAAGATTTCAGATGCTGAGCACCATGACGTTATCCTTCACGACATAGAAGCGGCTATTGTGGACCATGACATCTTCGTCTTTCTAGAGCATCATATGGGATTGATTGGACAAAAATGGTGTCTTGGGGCTAGCTGGCCGGGCGAGCAAGCTCTCAAACGGCTGGTTATAAATGCTAGTGGTCTCTTTATCTGGGCTGCAACAGCATATCGATTCATCTATGAAGGAAGACATCGCGCAGCAAAGAGGCTATCGATGATGCTCGAGGGTAGCACATTAGCTCGAACACCGGAACATCATTTGAACGACGTCTATATAACAGTCCTCAAAAGTACGATTCACAAAGAGGACCTAGAGGAGGACAAGAAAGATACCTACTTAATGCTAAAGCAAGTTCTCGGGACTATTGTCATCTTGTACTCACCGCTATCTATCAAATCATTATTTGAGTTACTCTCTCTTCCCACAGGGGCTATAGAAGGCGAACTTGCGGATCTTCATGCTATCCTCGATATTCCAAAGGATACGAGCCGGGTGTTTCGTTTACATCATCCTTCATTCCGCGACTTTTTGCTTAATAAAGATAGGTGCAGTGATCCAAACTTCTGGGTAGATGAAAAGCAAGCGCACCAGGCATTAGCCAATAGCTGTATCCGGCTGATGTCGAAATCTCTCAAACAAGATGTTTGCAGACAAAAGGCTCCTGGTACACATATGACTGATGTAGAGAACGCTCGAATAGAACAATGTCTTCCTCTGGAGGTTAAATACGCATGCCTCTACTGGATTGATCATCTTCGGAAGAGTAATGCCCAGCTTTGTGATAATGGCGAAGTCTATGATTTCGTCCTCGAGCATTTCCTTCACTGGCTTGAAGCACTGGGCTGGATGGGGAAGATCTCGGAAGGGGTTCAAGCAATTTTGTCCTTAGAGGCTCACATTCCGGTAAGGCATCTATCTATTATATATGAGTCTAATTAACATATCCTTAGGTTAATCAAAGCCCTGACCTACACGCATTTATCCATGATGCAAAACGATTTGCTTTACATAACCGAACTCTGATGGAACAGGCACCTTTACAGCTATACTCTTCCGCCCTTGTCTTTACACCACAGAAGAGTATTGTTCGGAGACACTTTGAGGAGTGTATCCCAACTTGGCTTCAAAGGCAACCAGAAGTGCAAGAAAATTGGAACGCAGTAATACAGACGCTCGAAGGCCATACAGATATAGTCAACTCAGTAGCCTTCTCGCCGGACGGCAAGCAGGTCGCGTCTGGCTCATGGGATAGAACAGTCCGGCTCTGGGATGCCACAACGGGAGCGCCGCTACAGACGCTCGAAGGCCATACAGGCATGATCAACTTAGTAGCCTTCTCGCCGGACGGCAGGCAGGTCGCGTCTGGCTCATGGGATGGAACAGTCCGGCTCTGGGATGCCACAACGGGAGCGCCGCTCCAGACGCTCGAGGGCCATACAGGCAGTATCAACTCAGTAGCCTTCTCGCCGGACGGCAAGCAGGTCGCGTCTGGCTCAAGGGATAGAACAGTCCGGCTCTGGGATGCCACAACGGGAGCGCCGCTACAGACGCTCGAGGGCCATACAGGCATAATCAACTCAGTAGCCTTCTCGCC